>VZQC01015656.1:871865-1044074 GCA_009823505.1 Rhizomys pruinosus
GGCTGCGATTGGGGTGAATGGTGAAACCACAGCGATGTAGTCTGAACACTCATTTGATCAACTTGATTGAACAAACAACCTGTCACCCCCCACTGGATGGTGGGGCTGTGGGGGTTTGGGCACAACAGCCTGCAGATTGGTTTTGCATGAAGGATGCTTGTACTCATGGATTATCACTTATAGCTAAAAAATGAAAAAAAAATAACTGAGAGAAAGATGCAGGACAATTATGGCAGAATGCATGATCTGGGATGGGGTGGGGGTTGGGGGGAAGGGAAAGGGAAATATGCCTGATCTGAATTGGAAAATGATGTATGAAATACACAAAGCATCAATAAAAATTAAATTAAAAAAAACCTTATTTTAAGATTTATGTTTTTTGAAAGGCTTTTTCCTGGCACAAAACAGGCCAGATCAAACCAGATTAACAAAGTATAAAAGGAAGTTTATTAGGACACGCTCCTGGGCGGGTCCACTGGTCTCAGAGAGGGAGGCCAGGGGAGTCGCACGCTCTGGCTGGGGATGAGGGCTTTTATAAGTTCTGGGGAGAGGAAGATGAGGTAATGATGGTGAGACAAAGCATGTACTTGTAAGGGCAAACCTGGTGCAGTGGGAGGGGACAAAGTGGGTCTTTAGTGTTGGTCATGAAGCTGGAATATAACCATATATGGTCTTGGGCTGTGCTCTCATTGTGGCTGGTGACATCAGGAAGGGAAGTTGCATCAGCTGCCTGAGATGAGGTAGGCTTTTGATGGGAAGAGAAGGGTGGTAGGTGCCATCTCCAAGCCCAGGCCCTGCCTAACACTTTTATTTTGTTGGAAGTAGTTGTCATGTTGGTATTGTAAGAGAGGCCCACACTGACTCCATTTTTTTTTCCCACTCAGACTGCATTCTCTCCCTCTACTCTCCCGAAAGAGAGAACGATCATCAATGGCAAGTGGCAGTTGCAGTAAAGCAACACCAAGAATCGGCTTCCTGCTCAGGAGAGAACGTTACCTCTCCTCCTCGTGGTTTCTGGTTCTCTACACAGTCAGAGAAACTTCTCTAGTAACATACTATAGAACTTATCCCTCAAAGTATAGTCTTTCCATTTTGAGTATAGCCAGCATTTTAAGCAATTACTGGAACCTGCCCAATTTGGGAAAAAGGTCAATTGTTCAAGGTCAGTTGCTCCAGGCCTCAAGAACAGCTAATAAAATTTAAACTTGTCTAAAGATAACTGTTGGTACTGTTGATATGTGTGGGCAGGTGTATTGACTCAACATTTCCTCCTTCCAGTCCTAGGATTGTATCTAAAGAAAACCTTTGGTACATGGGAGCAGGTGGGCTGACCTAACCATGAGCTGTAACTCTGCTATTATCCAATAAGACTAGAAGTTACCCAAACCCCACTAAAATTCCCCTAGACCCTGTATAAAAGGCCTGCAAGCCAAATTATGAGGGTCGGAGCATTTTCCCTCCCACCCCAGCATGCTGGTTTACTTTTTCCCCTGAAATAAAGTCTTGGTTTTCCATCCTTTGGTGTGTCTGGTGTGGATTCTTGGACCCTAACAGTATACGTAATAAAGCCTGTATGAAGGACTTCTACTGTTTGGAGGTGGGTGGAGAGGGTGACTTGAACAAGTCTAACTCTGAGTGCTATAATATGGAATCTCCAGGACGTCCATGAATGTGCTGTGAAGTGAAATCCGGGAATGCGCAGAGACAATGCCTTTGCATAGAGAGGCACTGCCTCAGTCCAGTGAAGAGCAGGAGCCTTTGAAGACCTGTTTTTCAGTCCTGGACCTGTCATTTGCTAGTCCTGAAATGCTGCATATATTTAAAAATCTCTTGGCCAGGTGTGGTGCCATCTAACTTTAATTCCAGCACTCGGGAGGTAGAGGCAGGTGGATCTCTGTGAGTTCAAGGCCAGCCTGGTCTACAGAGTGAGCTCCAGTCAGCTGGGACTAAAAGAAGACCCTCTCTCAAAAATACCAAAACATAGCAAAAAAAAAAAAATCTCCTATGGATCTCTCTTAATTTAAAGCACAATAAAAATGTACCTAGTATTCATAGGACTGTTGTGAAAACTAATTTAATATTTATAAAGATGAGTTCTTGAATGTATTGTTTCATTAACATTAGCTTTCTGATTATCTCTGGGGCAATTTTCTGCTTGGTGGACTTTGGGTTCCATGTGTTTAATTTGATCATTCATCCTATGAGCCCAGTTGCTCTTAGCGTCTGGGCTGGTGATTTTGGCATGACAACAGAAAGTAAGGGATGGTTTTAGACATGTACAGAGTAAGGAAAACAGGGGTCTGAAGAGCAGGAGAGAGTCAGCAATGCAGCTGGCCAAGGGTCAGCCACTCTGTGGCTGCAGACAGAGTGGTTTCATACGTGGTGAATTGTTCATCTTATATCCTTCAATGGATCATAAGTACAGGTTTTGTCTTGATTTCTTGGAATGTTAGTATCTCAAGAATAATTCTTACTCTTTTTTTTATTATTTGGGAATCAGAGTAAAAACATGGTTACATACTTGAAGTCATCTTTTAAAATTAAAAATACAGATAAGCTGACTTAAAACATTTTCTCAATAAAAGAAAATGCAAGACTGTCGTTTGAATCCTATATCACATTTTTTAATTTAGATTTCTTTCATGTAACTGTATAGTATTCATATTTTTACATTTTAGGAAGTGAAATCTAGTCTGAGTTATTAAATATATACATGAGAACAAAACATGATCTTTAGTTCAGCAGAATTTAAAAGTAGAGGAGGTATAAAAGACAAATTCCCCACATACTACTTGCATTCAACCAGTTTTAGGTTTTTTTTTTATTCTTTTAGCATTTATAGTGACTTCATAATTTATATCATCTCAGATAACATATATTATTTCTGATTTTGAGAATATAAATTATACTTCATCTGATAAGCAGTAAAAGAGTATCTGTTTATCTGGTTGTGGCTTGAGTAGCCAAACTTAAATACACGTGGAATGCTTCCAGTTAAATAGGTCTAATAAGTTTCAAATTTTTCCTTAAAAACAACTGAGCATTGGGCTGGAGAGATAGCCTAGAGATTAAGAGCACCAACTGCTCTTGCAGAGGACACAGGTTGGATCCCCAGCACCCACATGGCGGCTGGGAACCATCTGTAACTCCGATTCCAGGAGAACTCCAGTTCCAGGGGAATCTGAGACCCTCTTCTGACCTCTGTGGCATTGCACGACATGGGTGCACAAACCTACATGCAGACAGTCCATTCATACATATACAAAAATAAATAAAATTAAAAAAATTAAAAAACAAAAACAAAACAAAACAAAAACAATTGAGCATCAATTAGTGTTACAAATATTTTCTGAACCTTAAAGAATAATTAAATTAAAAACTAAGGAAGAGTTAATGTAGGTGTCTTTGACTGAATTCACCATAAAATCCATGGATGACATGATTTAGATGTGTGTTGCTTGTTCTTGAAATGGTCACTATGGTTTCATCTCAAGGGGTGATAACTGTGTGTATTACAAATGCCATCTTGACAGGCATGAACACAAATTTCATGTTTATGCAAACAGAACTTTCCCACATCCTGTGCAAAAACCAAAACCAGATTGTACCCTTTGTTGTTGGTGTTAAAAATGTTATCTTTGGTAATGAAATCCTGAGTTGACTTAATGAAGACTGATGGACTAGAGAAATGGAAAAAGTAAATGGTTATGCATGGTCAGATTGCATATTTCCACACATAACTTTCAGTAAGATCTCAGAAATCAGGGCTAAACAGTAGCTAAGAAGGTGAGAGCACTTGCTGTTCTTGCACAGGACCTAGATTTAGTTTCCAGATCCACCTGGCAGCTCACAATTATCTGTAATTCCAGTTTGAGAGATCTGATGGCCTATTCTGTCCTTCTTGGGAATCAGACATGCACATGGCACATCTATTAACATGCAGGCAAACACTCATATGCACACACACACACACACACACAAATGAAAATAAAGCAATTTTTACAAAAAGATCCTAGAAGTCTGAATGACAACATGCCGCTCTCAAAACACCTCTGGGTCGGGATCAGAGATCTCCCAAGACCACCCGAAGTGCAGGTAGGTAGGTAGGAGCTGGGTGCTTCAGCAAGGTGGATTGTTGTTTGATTTAATCCTTGTTAATCTAGCTGTCTTTGGCTTAATTCCCTTTTGTGGCTGTGGGGGTGGAGTCATCTTCCCAGCTGGTATAAAAGGTGGGGTTCTATGAGTTTTGAAATCTGAGATCTCCCAAGATCGCCTGAACCACAGGTATCAGGGGTGGGTTAAAGAGCAACCCCCCCCCCCATGGGATTACGAAAGGAGGCAAGCAAAGCAAGCCTTCAACAGAGTGAAGAGGCATTTGGGACTCACATTGGAATACAGGCAAGGAGAAGCCCATATGCCAGGAACACTAAGAAGAGACAATATGGGAAAGGTGTTGGATAATCCCACACCAAGCTCTACCAACCCTGTGGAAGATTCCTACAGTGCGATCCCCCTGGGCATGGCCCATGACACAGATATCAGAAGCACAATCATGAATATACTAAAAGAAGTGCAAGATTATAAAGAGCAAATCAAAGAATTAAGAGAATGAAGAACTCAAGAAGGAAGTGGAAAAACTGAAAAGATCCCATGTTGAAAAAGATAAGGAAACCAACCAGCGAAGCAAAGAGCTACAGGAAGGGATTGAGAAGCTCCAAAAGGAAGTGGAAATACTAAAAAAAATCTGAAGAGGAAATGAAAAAGGAAATCAAACACTCATCCAACCAAGAGGAAAGGAATGGAAAAAGCCTCAGAAGCAGAACAGAGGAAGCAGAACAAAGAATATCAGACCTGGAAGATAACACAGAACAACTAAAAACCTCAAGTAAAGATTATGAAAAATTTAAAAATACACAAAAGTGGAACAACCAGGAACTGTGGGACACTATGAAAAGATCAAACCTCCACATCATAGGCAATAGAGGAAGAATCCCAAGAGAATTGGTCTTGATCAGATCTTCACAGAATAATAGATGGAAAATTTCTCCCAAACTAAAAAAAGAAGACAAACCAATACAAATACAAGAAGCAACATCAAACACTCCAAATCAGACAAGATCAAAAAAGAAACTCTCCACACGGGCCACACTCATAGTTAAAATGCATAGATACCCAAGACAAAGACAAAATCATTAAAGCCCCAAGACAAAACCAACCAAGTGACTCTATAAGGGGAACCTATCGGAATTACAACTGACTCTCCGTGCAAACATGAAAGCAGGAACTTGGAGCAAAGTTCAGTGTCCCAGTGTTAAAGGACATAGATGCCAACCCAGGTTACTATACCCAGCATAAAATGTCAATTATAGTTGAAAGGACTAAGAGGCCCAGAACAACCTTTCCATGACATAAACAAGATGAAAGAATACATGGCAGAAAACCAACCCTTCAGAGAATACTTGAGCAATTCAAAGGACAGAAGAAAGGAGCAACCACCCCAGGCACCTAGAAGAGAAAATTAATAAAAGCATAACACAGAAGTAGAAACCTAAACCAAAACCACCAATGGACAATAAGGCAAAAAAAGAAGCAAACAACCTATCAGTCTAACCTTTAATATAATGGACTAAATTCCCCAATCAAAAGACATAAACTGGGAGATTGGATTAGGAAACAGAACCATCCGATATTGCTGTCTACAAGAAATACATCTTACCTTCAAGGACAGCACTCCTTAAAGTTAAAGGATGGAAAAAAATATTCCAAGCAAATGGCACCAAAAGAAAGCAGGTATTTGCTCTTTTAATATCAGACAAAATGACTTCAAAGTAAGTAAAAGAATTCAGAAGAGACAAAGAAGGTCATTACATTTTTATCAAAGGAACTATTCACCAAGAAGATTTCAAAATTAGATATATATATGCACCAAACTCTGGTGCATCAAACTTTTTAAAGACAATCTCCAGGCCACAAGTCACACACTAAACCCCAGTACACTCATAGTAGGGGATTTCAATACCCCACCGAGCCCTTTGGACAGGTCAACAGACCAAAGAATAACCAGAGAGACATCTAACTGAGGATATTGAAACACCAAATGGACCTCATAGACCTCTACCATATTCTACCCTAATATCAGAGATTATACTTTCTACTCAACACCCTAGGAACATTCTCAAAATCGACCACATATGGGACACAAAAGAAACCTCCACAATACACAAAAATTGAAATAATTTCATTCATTTCTATCGAACCACAGTGCAATGCTCAACATCAACACCAGGATAAGCCTACTGCCTACAAGAACACGAGACATAAACAACACACTCTTGAATAATGGAATGGGTCAAGGAAGAGATAAAGAAAGAAATAAATTGTTCCTGGAACCGAAAGACAATGACAATACAACACAAAAAAAAAAAAAAAAGCAGTCCTAAGAGGAAAGCTTATAGCCCTGGGTGCCTACTTAGAAAAAAACAGAGAGCACAAGTGAATTATCTAACACTTGCAGCTAAAGCACTTGAGAGCAAACAACAGATGAACCCTAATGCAACAGCAGGAGAAGAAATAACAAAAATCAGAGAGAAATCAATGAAATAGAAACAAAGAAACAATACAAAAAAATCAATGAACCAAGATTTGTCTTTGTAGAATAAACAGATAGACCTGTAGCCCAGTTAACCAAAAGAAAGAAGGAACCACTCCAAATCAATACAAATCTTTGATTGAAAAGGAATATCACAACAGACAAGGAAAGACAGAGAAGATCATACAGGATACTTCAAAAACACCAACTCTACACGTTTGAAACCTAGAAGAAATGAGTGAATATCTGAAATCCGGTAATCACCAAAGCTTAACCAAGGAAAGACTGACAGCTTAAAACAGCCCATAATATATGAAGAAATTGAGATGTATAAGAAACCTCCAACTGAAAAAAGCCCAGGCCCAGAAGGTTTCAAGCAGAATCTATAAAACATTTATAAAAAGACTTACAATAAACCATTATTCGGAAATTGTTCTTGAAGGATAAAATCAGGGGAATCTCCACAATTCCTTCTAGGAAGCCAGCGCATCACTCTATTACCAAAACAGCAGGCAAAGATACAAATAATAAGGAGAATTATAGACCCATCTCCCTAATGAACACAGATGCCAAAATTCTAAACAGGATACTGGCAAATTGCATACAGACCCACATCAAGAAGATCATCCATCATGACCAAGTTGGATTCATACCAGAGATGCAGGGATGGTTCAACATATGAAAATCAATAAATATCATCAAGCACATAAATGGAATGAAAGACAAAATCCACACCATCATCTCAATTGATGCTGAAAAAGCCTTTGACAAAATCCAGCATCCCTTCATGCTTAAAGTCCTAGAAGGAATTGGATTGGAGGGATCATTCTTCTATGTAATCAAAGCCATATACAGGAAACCCACAGCCAATATCATCCTAAATGAGGAAACGACAGAAGCATTCCCTTTAAAAGCTCAGAAGCATTCCCTTTAAATGCTCAAGGAATTTTGGGAGCTGGATATATTTGGGAATCATTTTTCACCTTACTGCAAAGTACCTAACAGGTGCTGGTTTTTGGAGCCCCAGCCACCTCTTTCTGTAACACAGAAATAGCTTATCATCAAATAAATTTGCATTATTTTTCTTTTTGTCTTCTTCAGAAAAAAAACAAAACAAAACACCTCTGGGTCATTTTACTCAGGGCCAGCAGTGTAAATCCATTAGGTATATTGCCAATGTGGATGTTTTATTAGAGAAAAGGATTGCTGTTATTACCAAAATAATCTTAGAAATGTTGCTGAGAGTACAGTTTGGTAAATGAGGAGAAGGCTCCAGGCAAAATGAGTCGTCCAGGTCTGTTTATACTGTCCATCCCAAGCATGCCATTTTATCCCAATCCTCTTCATCCCTTGTCAGGACCACTACATATTAACCTTCAGACCTTTCTCTCCTTCCACTCTAGACCTGTGAGATGTCACTGTCACAGCAAATACAATAATCTTTATGGTACATAATTCATATCATGTTACTCTTTTGCTTAAAACCTTTAATGCCTTCCATTGTAATCTAATTTACTTTCTCTCAAGGGTTTGTAAGTCTTTCTGTCCACACTGGATCCATTGACCTTACAATCTACCAGTGTCTTTCTCATTCACTGTTCCCTACTTACTCCAATTTTATTTCTGTTCTTCAGATGTCAAATTGGCCATCTCTTCTCTTAACTTCTAGGTGGTTTCTCTGTGTTATTCAGTTTAATCATAAATGCTATCTCCTTGGAGACTCAGTCTTAGCTGACGTAAAGTAGCCACTTAGCCAATATCTATTCAAACCTTATTTTGACTTTGCAAAGTCCTGGTCCCAAAAGGATTCACTTGCTTTCTTACTCCTTATTTCCTCCTAGCAGAATGTAAGTGTTATGAGGACAAGATGTTTGTTCATGTAGTGTATTCAGCTCACTGGACACCCCTGGCTCACTCACTGCTATGCCAAATAAACTTGTTGAATAAGAATCTTTTCTGAAATAAACAGCAATTCAAAAAATTATTTGCATGCACACGTGTGTGTGTGGGGGGGGGCTTGGTTGACTGTATGTGCACCACATGTATGCAGGTGCCCTCAGAGGGCAGAAGAATATATTGGAACCCCTACAACTATAGTTACAGGCAGTCGTGAGCCACCAGATAGATGTGGGTGTCAGGCTGGAATATAATTTTAAAAACAAAACAATGAATTGCACAACAGCAGCAACAACAACCAAGGCGGATAATGCTTGAGAAATGACATCTGAGGTTGCCTTTTGGCCTTGACACATAGATGTACATATGTGAATGCATATCTACATATACATGTGCACCTGTATATACACATATATCCACATTATGCATCACATGCACCTGCACATATCTGCACACACACATATATACACAAATTCTATCAAATCAAATCCAATAGCCCATTTAAAAGTTTATTTAACCATGAAAATATAGGATTCGTGTAGAAATACAAAACATTTCAACATAATTCAATAATCATAACAAACNGTGTGTGTTGGTGGGGGGGGGCATTTGGTGTGGACATGTATGTGCACAACAGTAGGAGGTGCTATCAGAGTGGCAGGAGAACTAATTGGAACCCGCTACAAGACGTATGAGTTAGCAGGGCAGTTGGAGCAACCAGATAGATGTGGGTGTCAGGCTGGAATAATGAATTTTAAAACGACAAAAAATAACACCAAAAAAAAAAACAAAGAACAAAAAAAAAAAAGGTGCGGAGAGATCGGCCATGTCGGTTAAGAGCGCAGCCGCCGTCCCACTCACAAGGGACCCGGGTCTCGATCCCACAGCACCACACATGGGCGGCCTGAGAACCGTCTGAAATCCAATTCCAGGAGAACTCCATTCCAGGGGAATCCGGGTGAGACCCTCTTCTGACCTCCGCGCGGCCATTGTTCAACGACACGTGGGTGCACAGACTTTGCCATTGCAGACAGTACATTTCATACACGTATACAATAAATAAAAATAAACAAAAAGAATTAGAGTAGATAAAAAGAAGAACAAAAAAAAAAACAAAACACCCCTTATGTAACCTTTCTTTTTTATAAGTGTCATTAAAAATGGCAAGCCTCATGTCATGAACAGGGTTTTTTTGTTGAGCAAATAGTAACCTGATATCGAATAACTGAAAATCACCATCACATGTTATCACTTTTCCAAGAACATTTGAATGTCATTTCAAGTACATATTTGAAGACATCACAGCACACAAGTGCCTAAAGATAGGAGTTATCTTTTCCCAAGAATAGCATGGGAAATTTAAACAACTTCAGAACATCTGATATTGGCAGATGGAGTATCTGCTAGAGGAGGAAGAAAAGTAATTCCAAGCTGCTTGTTAAAAGTGTGGTTGGTTGTGGGGAGTGCAGTGCAGCAACTGCAGCCTGATTGCCCATCTCCAAACAGGGTTTCTCAGAGGATTCAGAAGGGTTTTTCAGAGGAATAGGGCTCACAGGAGATAAGCATCTTAGTAGTACATAGTGGGCACTTTAAAGGTGGCCACTCTTACTATTAATACATTTTCTGGCTACCTGGGCCCTGGTCATTGATACTGCAGGGAGAGGATTCCAAAAGCCTTTCCCCGTGTTTGGGGGGGTCCACTTCTGTCCTTGCCAAACCCTGGTGCTTTCGAACACATAAAAAATACATTTGCAGTGTAACTTGATTTAGCATATTTTTGTTGTTGAAAAGTGAATTTAGATGATAGGAGAGTCATATATTTTAAATGAGTAAAAAAACCACTTTCTTAGATTAGGGAAACTGGCATTTTGCCACTTTATTTTTCCATGTGGAGAACTTTTCTTTTTGTTTTTAATTTTATTTATTTTTGTATGTGTATGAGTGAACTGTCTGCATGCAGGTCTGTGCACCCGTGTCGTGCAATGCCGCGGAGGTCAGAAGAGGGTCTCGGATTCCCCTGGAACTGGAGTTCTCCTGGAATTGGAGGTACAGACCGTTCTTAGCCGCCATGTGGGTGCTGGGGATCGAACCTAGGTCCTCTGTAAGAGCAGTCGGTGCTCTTAACCACTAGGCTATCTCTCCAGCCCCTGTGGAGAACTTTTCTAACATGATGTATGTCAAATCTTAAGGCCATCTTCCCAGGAGCAGTGCTCTAAGGTTGTGTCATTTGTATATTGTCTAAAAGCCACCAGCCAAGGCAATGAGTGGGCATTGGAACCAATTCTTATTCTCTTATTGATCAGCATTAGGGAAGAGGCTGCATTTTCCTAGTTTTATAAAGGCAGCCTATTTGCCCCTTCCAAAGCCTATTATTTTCCAAAATATATTGCATTGTGGGGACTAAAGCTGAAGGACACATGGTAAACAAATAGCCTGCTTATACTTTCTGACATCATTGTCTTTCGTTTGATTAATTTTCCCTGGAGTATTTGCTACCCAGAGTGATTTTTATTTCAGCTGGTTAAGGACCTACATGTAGAAAGCGACAAGCTCGTGCCCAGAGGCCCCTTCCTGGAGCAGTAAGGCATGCCTCACCTACGACATGTGGTTTTGCTGTGCTTGTTGCTGCTGCTGCTGCTGTTGCTGCTGCTGGATGAGCAGTTGCTGCTGCTGCCGACGCCTTGCTGTCCGAAGCTTTTCAAAGCGAGCCTCCATTTCCTCCAGGACTTTAGGGGTGTATCTGACCACCAGCTTGACACTGTCCTTGGCCGCCTTGAGTAGTTCCACAGCTTTCTCATGATGTTCCCCTTCCACACTCTAAAAAGAAGAGGATAAAGCTCAATTCAAGTAGTTCCATGGCTTTCTTAAGCTGTTTCTCCTCTGCACTCTAACAGAAAAGGAGAAACCTCACTGTTCCTGTGGTTGAGTAGTTCCATGGCTTTCTCATAAAGTTTCTCATTCACGGCCTAAAAAGTAAAGGAGATAGTTCAGTGTTCCTGTGCCACAGACACTAATCTGATATGGCTATCCTATTAAAAACCCAAAGTTTGGGGTTGGCATTGTGGCTCTGGGCTGTAATCTCACCACTCAGGAGGCTGAGACAGGAGGGATGTTGAGAGTTTGAAGTGAGTTTGGACTGCACTGTGAACTTCAGGCCATCCTGGGATACGATGTGAAAATCGTGTTTCAAGAAAGCATATTCAAGAGGCTGGTGTTCGTAGCTCAGTTGGTACAGAGCTTAGCTAACCTGCATCAAAGTCACAGCTACAACATATAAGCAAGGTTGGTGGCACATGCCTGTAATCCCAGAACTTGGGAGAAGGGGGCAGGACAATCAGAAATTCAAGGTCCTTCTTGGGTATATCATGAATTTCTAGATAAGCCTGGGCTACAAGAGACCATTTCTGAAATGAAAGCAAGCAAACAAAACAAAACAAAACAAAACAAAAACAGGAACATCTGACAACCAAACCCCATAAAAACTCCCAAATAAAAATATCTCAAAGTTTGAAAATTCTAAAAAATACATGAGAAATGAAATGATATCATCTTTGTTTATAAACACATTATTTATTGTGTTTATGTCTGAACTACCAGTTTGTTAGGCTGTATTAGGGTACGGGGTTGGTTAGATGGTTCAAGTAAGGAAGGATAAGGGTAAGGAAGGCTTAATAGTAAGGCAAATATTCAGAAAGGGATTTCTAAATTTCCACTGGAAGAGTAACAAGTCAAGAAAACTTTGAAAGTGGCTAAGGTAACATTTTACTAACTACAAAAGAAGAATTGTATCTTTACAGACAAATATCCCAGACACCATTCAGAAAAGAAGTTTCTTTTGTACCAGATGAGAATAGTACAGAGTCCCACAACTGGACATGCACAGACATGGTCTGTGAATGACTCATGTGTAGGCGACATGTCTACAATGCAACCTCTACACACAAGACCCAAGCAACATGGGACAAGGACCCCAAAAAGCACTAAGTACCTCTTAATTCTTGTTAAAGAAGCTCCTCCATGTAACGAGAGACCAGGATCATAAAAGGGCCTGAAGGGCCAAACTGTGAAGATTAGGAGTCTACAGAGTGTGGTTCCATGGACAAGATGTCTATATTCAGCTTCACCTACCCAGGGTTCAGAGAACATTTTGGAAATGGGGTGGAATAACTGTAAGAGCCAGGGAGGCAATGCAAGACCAACTGGAAATGAATTCTATGAGCTCCTGGGACCCTGTTCATATGAACCTACAGCATTGGTATCAGCATGCTCAAGACCCATGCGAGCTCACCTGGACAAAACCCAGCACAGAAGTACAGAAATGGGTAGCAGAGCCCAACCCTGGGTGAGGAGATATTGGCAGCAGATGGCGGTGGAGTGAGGAAGACCTGGCCTTCTTTAGAAGAGAGCCCTCGGATAGGGTGAGTAGAGCTCAGGGGAGGAGCTGGCACTGAGGAGTGAGCAGGGAGAGCAATTTGGCAGAGTGGACACAGATGACAGAAGGTGTGAACTCCAGGGTTGCGGTGGGGTGGGGTGGGGAGTGGGGAGAGGCTGTGGGAGGGTGCCGAGGGAGAAGCGGGTATAATGGTGATTATGTTACGTATGAAACACATAGAAATTCAAAGAAAAGAAAAAAAATGAACTATCTAGTATGGTAGAAAACAAAACAAAACAAAACAAAACCCCACAAACAAACTAATAAAAACATCCAAAACCCAACAACAAAGGAGTAACATGAAAAAACAGCTGTATTAAATAAAAATATTGAGAAAAAAATTGTAATAGAGGCACTCTCCCTATCAGATAATAATGTTTATTAAGTGTCTACAGTGGTTCAAGTATGGAATTTAGACATAAGGGAAAGAGTATTAGATAGCAATATGGAAACAAATAATAAAGAATTCATATCCAATTCTCATACTCTATACTAAATATAATGTATTAATTTATCAGCATCAAATGTTATTGAATCTTAAAATAACTGAGAGGAAGTGGTTGTGCACATCTTTAATCCCAGCACTCAGGAGGCAGAGGCTGGTGGATCTCTGTGAGTTTGAGGCCAGTCTGGTCTACCTAGTGAGTTCCAGGCCAGCTGGGTCTACAGAAAGATCTTGTCTCAAAAGACAAAAAAAAAATCCCCCAAAACAACAAAAAACAAAACAAAACAGAAACACAAAAAACTGAAATATTCATTGTAGTAATGACTTATAAATGGACAGAATCTGTACATTTAAATTAACTTCAGCAAAACCATATACTCTTGTGTCTTGTGACCTTGGAACGTGATCCCACTTCCCTGACAACATCTAGTTGGTACTCCACTCAAGAATATATGAATGTTGCTGGGCATGGTGGTGCACGCCTTTAATCCTAACACTTGGGAGGCAGAGGCAGGCAGATTTCTGTGAGTTCAAGGCCAGCCTGGTCTACAGAACAAGTTCCAGGACAGCTGGAGCTACAGGGAGACCCTATCTCAAAAAACTACAAAAAAAAAAAAAAAAAAAAAAAAGTAAAAAAGAGAATATATGAATGAACGAATGAATGAATGAATGTAGCTATACTTGAGAATTAACACATGAAAGTACTGAAAGGTGGTAACCCATCTCCTTTGGACACATTGGAGATTGGGAAGGTTGGTTGCATGACCTTGGATGAATGAGATATTCTCGAATGGGAAGACCAGATGCTCTGTTAAGATTAGGTTAGAGTCAAGCTTTTCCTTCCTCAGTTGAAGATAAGAAATCATTTTGAATATAATTATGGGTATGGATGGATGTGGAACAGTTTTCCAACAGGACAGTTCCATCAGCACTGTTCCAGGAGACTGTTCTGAGAGAAATCTAGAATAATGAGTGTCCGCTGAGTTAGGCCCACTCTTAAAAACTAAATTTAAATGTTAGGCTTATTTGTTCCAGTAATTATAATGTTGCCATAGTAACACTGCAGTTTATCATTTTGCAATGGAAAAGGAATCTGTAACTAAAAGTGCCAAGGAGGTGTGGGCATTTCAAAGTCAGAATTTCAAATTATATAAGTTTATGTATCTCAAATAGTAAAAATCCAGTAACAAACCAGAAGAAATGCCTACAGTACATCAGTAAGTTTATTGATATCTTTAATAGGGAGAACTCTTACAAATAAATGCAAAAGATCTAAGTATAATGAGCATGTGACAGGTGTGGCTAAATAATAAAATACTACCTTTCCATAAACCCATGAGAAGGGTTCAGTCTTCCTAATAATCAGATATATAGATCATTATATTTCATTTTTACAATTAACAATGGCAGCTATAACATTACATATTGTATATGGACAAGGATGTGAGGAAATGGGGCCTTGATCCATTTAACAAAGAGTGACACAATTTTTTGGAGGTGGCTTTTGCTACTAATCGAAAAAAAAGTAGCCCATTATTATGAACAATTTTACTTTGAGATGAATCTACTAATGATAACATCAGATATATACCTATAAGAGAAATGAAAATATATGAATTAATTTGAACTTGAGTTTTTGAGATTCGAACTAATCTTTTGAATATCACATCATGGACAGAAACTATGATTATTTCAAGTGAACCCAAAGCTGACTTACACAGCCCTCTGGAGAGTCTCTAGGCTGGGTAACAGGAAAGCAAAATAGAAGAAAGCTCTAATCAGAATTTATAGGGTCTTGTAAAGGACACTGCCTGCTCCTCTTCTTAGATAACTCTTAGGGCAGATAACATGACCCCTATTTTACAAGATTTAAGTGCAAAAGCTTTTTGCTTAGCTGTCTGGATTAAGACTAGAGGAGAAAAGAATGACAGAAAATATAGATGGAGCCCGAGCTAAGCTTATAGGAACATCTAAGAGTGGCACAGACCGCCTCAGCTGGTTTTCACACGAGAACATTTTCACACAAGAACTCAAGTTGAATCTTCTGTGAGTTACAGAAAAATAAACTTGTCTATCTCAGGCACACTTCAATTACAACTAGAGATGAATAATTACTAAGATATACAGATGTGGAAATTTAAGAGGTTAAGCTTAATTCTTTCCCTTGCCTTAAAAAAGGTGGATATGGACTGAGAAAAAGCTTGAATTTAGCATTTCGTCAATGTCACTGGTAGATTGTTAGAGCACAGCTTGTCACTGGTTTGAGTCCTGACTGGCTAATAAGGCTTTACAGAATACCCATAGTGTGCCAGAGAGACAAGATATATACTCACTTCTCTAAGTGGTTGATTCAACAAAGAGGCTGTAACAGAATTTAGGAAGCTTCAACAAAGAGGCTGTAACAGACTTTAGGTAGAACGAATTTTTATTTGTGGCTGAAGCCTCAAAAATAAACTTGTGACTTTAGGTAGAATGAATTTTTATTTGTGGCTGAAGCCTCAAAAAATAAACTTGTTCGTTAATTAATCCATTCTCCTCATTATTCAGCCAAACATTGACACCCACTAATAAGACTTTTATTAAGAATTTATCTTGGTGGCTATATGCTACTAACTTTTTTGAAGTATATCAAAGACAAAAGAAAATGTTGACAAGAAAAACTTGTTTTCAGTATGTTCATAATTTCTTTGTAGTTTCTCCCAGAATGATTTATTACTGTGTGGAATATTCCTTTCGTTACTTTTTGATGTTAAAGCATATATGATATTGTTGTTTGTTTGTCTTGTGTTGTTTGAGACAAGTTTTGTGTAGCCCAGGCTGGCCTTGAACTTGCTGTGTAGTTGAGTATTACTTTGGGCTTTGGGCTTTCTGAGTCTACTTCCCAATGGTGGGATTACAAGTGTTGTGTGCCACCATACCAGGTTTTCCTGTCTTAACACCAAATGTTCACCAACTTTCTAGGCTATTTAGTCATCTCCAGAATGTAACTTTGCAATTTGCTTTATTTCCTTTCACTTAATAGCATTGGAGACCGTGGGCCAGATCCTGTGAGGCCCATTATTTAAGCACTGTGGCAGGATTCAGAGCCACCAGCAGAGGCCAGCAGACACTTAAGACAGAAAGCCGGAGGGCCTTGGCTTCTCTGCCCCATATTCAAGCCTTGGAAGCTGTTATTACCTTCTCCCACCTCTGGTCCTGCTCTGTCTCTATAGAAATTTACAAAAACAAACTCCATGCTCCTCAAATTTAGAAATCCTACTTGGATCATGACTGGGATTTCTCTCTTTGGGGAGATCACCAGCTTCAACAGGTCCTTTCCTCCATCTTCCCTCCCAGACTAAAAATAATCCTCTATACCTATATGAGACCTGAAGTAATACAGAGACTCAGATTGCACAGTTGGGTAGTACTCTAGAAGTGATTTTTTACAATATGACTTATTTTATGATTTACAATCTGACAATATTCTCTGGTCAAATGATGATTCCTTAACCCCACAACCAAAAAGAGAATCTTACCTTAGCTTGTTCTTAATGTAAACAAGCCTATTAACTCTTGAGCTGCTCTTGTCACCTGGGCAAATAACCTTAATCCCTTATGACTCCTCCCTGTCCTTGACCCAGAAAAATGAATGTCTGTTTGTATGCACATGTGCATGTTTTACATTTCAACTGCTGCGCACAGCTGATATTTGTTCAAAGTAACATTTGTGTTATTCCATTTGTGCTGCAAATGATAAGCAAGTTTAAATTGATAACATCTGTTTGTGGTTGTATGCATGCTGTCATAGGTCAGTAGGGGTCAAAGGAACAAAATCTGCTAAGGGTGCATTGTTATTTCTCCATTTCATGCTGGATATACCATTTCAATAAAGCAGAGAGTGGAGTACTTGCTCCTGAGCACAGTCCCAAGAATAACAGATTCTCAGAGCAGTTTCGATCCCTTTTTGGGCAAAATGGATGCTAAGAACCAGAAGTCTTAATCTCAGCGTCACTGTAATGTGGCATCCCAAACTAACTACCTCACAGTATAATGGAAACCAGGGTGGATTTTAGAGATCTGAAAAAAAAAATAAACACATTTGCAGAGTTTATTTCCAATACTCTGCTTTTTGTTTCCAGCAAATATATTCAGTTTTATCTTAAGGATTGCTGGGGATGACACTCTTTTTCGATTGGTTTTATCTATTGTATACTTTGGCATGTCGTCTCCTTAACCTGACATGTATCTACTTCTGGAGTGCTTTTATTCCTTCAGTATATCTTTTAAATAAAAATTAGATTCCTCCCCCATTCCTTCTTTATTTTCTTTTTAGGATAAGAACAAAGAAACAGATCATGTTCCTGTATAAATATTGTTTCATGATTAGCCAAAAGATCTGCTCAGTTAGTGAATTTACATTAATATGTACTTACTAGTAGCAATGTCTTGAGCCATAGATTTAGTATCTGCAATGTTTTAATATCAACCTGTCACAAATTAAAATCACAGTAGTGAGCCTCAATTAAAGAATTATCTTAATTGCTTTAACTGATATAGAAGACCAATCTCAAAATGGAGCATGGCAGAAGGAAGATTCGGTCTGCTCGTTTGGTCTTCTCTCTCACCGCAGAGATAATTTAGTTGCTGCTACTGCTGACTCCTTTTCTGATGTCAGTTCCACCATTTACTATGGAACAGTGGCTTTCCAGGAATCCTCCAGGATTTCTATACCAGACTGGGACAGCTGAGGCAGCCATCTAGCATCAAGAACTGGGCAGTTACCAGGCTCTCAGCTTCTCAGGTATGAATCAGCTGTTATTACTGCTTCTAAGCAAGATAATTAACAAATTCTTTGAATATATTTATTCTACCAATCTGTTCCTCCAGAGCACCCTGACTAATACAGTATCTGTCCTGTTTTTGACTTAATCTATTCCATACTCTTACTGAAATGCCTCATTTCTTGTTAAATGTAAAACATGCTCTAAAATATTTATGTAAATAGTTTAGCTGATTTTTTTTTTTGTCTTTTCGAGACAGGGTCTCCCTGTAGTCCCAGCTGTCCTGGAACTCACTCTGTAGACCAGGCTGGCCTTGAACTCACAAATATCTGCCTGGTCTGCCTCCCAAGTGCTAGTATTAAAGGCGTGCACCACCACACCCAGCAGTTTAGCTGATTTTTAAAGAATGGAGGTGTCTATGCAAGCCTTTCTGATTTAGCAATTGCCCATTGTAGCAGTTATCTCAAATTTGATTATCACTGTAAACTTTCAACAACTTTCCACACAGGATGAGAATGTGGTTCTCATGTGGTATGAAGAGATCTAGAAAGGTTAAGAAAATTGCCAGAAAAAAAAAAAACCTGCATTTTTTAAAATCTTTTATTGAAGTTTTGTGTATTTTGTACATCACTTCTCAGTTCAATCCAGACTCATTTCCCCCTCCATGCCCCCCATCCCTCCACAGTCTGCCATACATGTCCTGTTTCCCCTTCTGAGTCTTTTCAAAGTTTTTCAAAGCAGAAGATTAGTGTGTGTGTGTGTGTGTGTGTGTGTGTGTGTGTGTGTCTGTGTGTCTGTGTGTGTGTGTGTGGTGGGGGGGCAGGGGGATTCTATTGTTTCAGTCAGTTCCCTGTCCCAGTACTTTTGCTGTTGTTGTTCCCTCCAATCCATATTGTTTCACCATATGCATTTATATATATGTCACACATGTACTAAAATCACATCATCTGAAAATAAACTGTATGTTATTTCCAAATCATATTTTGGGATCCACATATTTCCCTTTTAATTTTATATTGCTCTAAAATATCCAAATATACCCTCTCCCCTTGTACCAAAATTGTAAAGTCTGAAAATAATTAGTATGTTAATTCTGGAGTACATTAAGGGATTCACATTCTAAGAGCACAGTTGCTTTTAGATAAAGAGAAATATAACATTAATGTTACTCAGTTTGCCTTACTTGATGCTGGCATCCACAAATGAGGGATACCATTTGTCATTTGCTCTTTTGGGGGAATGTGTTACCTCACTTAGCATAATATCTTCTAGTTCCATCCATTTACCTGCAAAGTTCATGATGCCATCATTCTTTACCACTGCATAGAACAATAAACATGGCTCTACATGTATCTCTGTGGTAGGATGAGTCTTGTGGTTATATACGCAGCAGTAGTTTGACTGGGTCAGGTGGTATGTTCATTTTCAGTCTTTTATGGGTTCTCCACACTGCTTTCCATAGTGGTTGTACAAGTTTACATTTCCACCAGCAGTGGATGAGTGTTCCCCTTTCCCTACAACCTCTCCAGCATTTGGTATCATTTGTTTTCTTGATCCTAGCCAGTCTTATTGGAGTGAGATGATATTTTAAAGTGGTTATAATTTGCATTTCCTTAATTATTAATGATGTGGAACACTTTTTAAGATGTTTCTCAGCCATTTTTACTTCCTCATTTGTGAAGTCTCTGTTCAGCTCTTTTACTCCATCTTTTGGGTGGGTCATTTCTTTTCTCACGTCTTTGTATTTTGAGTAGTTTATATATTCTGGAAGTTAATGCTCTGTCAGATGTGTCATTGGTGAAGGTTTCCTCCTACTCTGTGGGTTTTCTCTTCACTTCACTGTTTCTTTTGCTGTACAGAAGTGAGCACAGCAGTGGGGGGGGGCCACAGCCAGCCTGACACCCACCCGGTCCAGAGAGGAGGCAGCATGGCACCTGAGGAATAGGTGAGCACAACAGCAGGTGGCCTCATCGCTCCCTGGGTTTGAGCTGTTGCCAGCCAGCCATACCTGGCCCAGCATGCACAGCATGGGGCAGAGTCACCCATCCAGTGGGACCCTTACCAGGCCCAGAGAGAGGGGGCAGAATGCCACCTCAGGAATAAGACTTCTGGAAAACCTCCAGACCAGAAAGGGAAGAACCAGCTGAACCTCCCAATATATAACCAAAAGGGAAAACTGGAAACCTAATGTAACCAGCCCTCCATAAACCAAGGAGAAGACAATGAACATATCTGTAGGAAACAAACACATTAAGCTTTCAACGCATCAAGGAAACATTTGAGATTGGCACCAGAATACAAACAATAAAATAAACCCGTATGCCAAAAACACAAAGAAAAAACATGGGAAAAGCACATAATAAATCTTCAGCAGACCTTACCAGTCCTATAGAAGATCGCTGCAATGAGATCTCACTGGAAGGAACCCAGAACATGGATCTTAGAAGAACAATCATAGACATAATCAAAGAAATCAAAGAATATAAAGAACAAATCAGATAACTAAAGGGAGAGAATGAAGAACTCAGGAAGGAACTGGAGGGAAAGAATGACAAACTCCAGGAGGAAATAGAAACACTGAAAAGATCCCATGCTGAAATGAAAAGGGAAACAGACAAGTGAAACAAGGAGCTACAAGAAGAGAATGAAAAGCTCCAAAAGGAAGGGGAAATACTAAAGAAATCACAGGATGAAGCCAAAAAGGAAATTCAACACTCATCAAATCAACAGGAAAGTATGGGAGAAAGCCTCAAAAGTAGATTGGATGAAGCAGAAAATAGATTAGACCTGGAAGATAGCAAGGAAAAACTAGAAAGCTCAAACAAAGATTATGAAAAATTAAAAAAAAACACAAGAATGAAACAATCAGGAAATTTGGGACGCTATGAAAAGACCAAACCTCCATATCATACAGATAGAGAAAGGAGAAGAATTCCATGACAATGGTATTGATCAGATCTTCAACATAATAATAGAAGAAAATTTCCCTAAATTGAAAACAGACATACCCATACAAATACAAGAAGCATGTAGAACTCCAAATAGACAAGATCAGAAAAGAAATTCCCCCATGACATATCAGAGTTAAAACACTAGATGCCCAAAACAAAGACAAAATACTGAAAGCCACAAGAGAAAAACAGCAAGTTACATATAAAGGAAAACCAATCAGAATTACAGCTGACTTCTCAGTGCAAAGTATGAAATCCAGAATAATGTGGACTAATGTATTCCCAATACTGAATGACTATAGATGCCAACCCAGATTACCATACTCAGCAAAAATGTCAATTATAGTTGAAGGAGAAAGAAAAATCTTTCATGACATAAACAAGATGAAAGAATATATGTCCAAAAAACCAACCCATCAGAAAATACTCAAAGCAGTTCAAAGGTCAGAGGAAAAGAGCACCTATCCCCAAGCAGCTAGAGACAGAAATTAATAAAAGTATAACTGTGAAAATACAAACCTAGACCAACAATGCAAACAGAAAATAAGGTGAAAGGAAGAAAGACACATCTCTCAATAATAACCTTAAATATTAATGGTCTAAACTCCCCAATCAAAAGACATAGACTGGAATAATGGATTAGGAAACAGAATCCATCTATATGCTGTCTACAAGAAACCCATCTCACCCTCAAGCATAGGTACTAAGTGAAAGGATGGAAAAAGATATTCCAAGCAAATAGTACCAAAAGCAAGCAGGAGTTGCCATTCTAATATCAAACAAAATAGACCTCCAAGTAAAACTAATCAGAAAAGACAAAGAGGGCCATTGCATCCTTATGAAAGGAACAAGATTTCACAATAATAAATATATGCACCAAACTCCAGTGCACCAAACTTTATAAGCACAATCCTGCAAGACCTTAAGGCACAGATTAATCCCAGCATGCTAATAATCGGGGACTTCAATACCCCACTGATCTCTTTAGCTAGATCAACTGGAGAAAGAATAAACAGAGACATCTGTACTGAACAATACATTACTCCAAATGGACTTCACAGACATTTACCAAATATTCCATCCAAACACCAGAGAATATATTTTCTACACAGCACCCCATGGAACATTCTCCAGAATCGACCACATACTGGGACACAGAAAAAAAAAAAAACTCAGCAAGTACAAAAGGATTGAAATAATTTCAATGATTCTATCAGACCACAGTGCAATAAAGCACAATATCAACATCAGGATAAGCCTAACTATCTACAAGAACACATGGAGATTGAACAACACACTCTTGAATAATGAATGGGACAAGGAAGAAATAAAGAAATAAAGCATTCCTGGCACTAAATGAAAATGACAACACAACACAACAAAACCTAGGGGATACTTTAAAAGCACTCCTAAGAGGGAAGTTTATAGGTCTGTGTGCCTACATTAAAAAAACAAAACAAAACAAAACAAAACTGCATTTTGGACTGTACTTCTGGCAAGTCTGACCCACTGATTAACACTTCAGTGACTGTGAAGAGCTTGGAATGTTGCTAATCCTGGGCCTATTTACAATTATCTTGTGCTGTGTTTAGCCCCCCAAATAATCACTCCTTGCCCACCTCTGTTACTGACCTTAACATCTTATGACTAATAAAACATATTTTTTCTTTTTTAAATTTCTTTATTTATTGATTTTTTTGTCTTTCATACATGATTTTTCAATTCAGTTCAGGCATATTCCCCTTTGCCTTCCCCCCCACCCCACCCTAAATCATGCCTTCTGCCATAACTGTCCTGCGTCTTTCTCTCAATCTGTTTTTTAGGCTTAGGAATTCACATTTTCCTCCATTAATTTTATATTACTCTAAAATATGAACACATACTCTTCACCCATATACAGTAACTACAGAGTCTGAAAATAAATGGTGGGTGGATTCTAGAGCCCATTGAGAGATTCACATTATAAAAACATAGTTGCTTTCAGATAAACAAGTAAAACAATGACTAATAAAACATATTAGCTTAACTTAACAAAGGAACTGTTCCATTCTCACCAACCAAAAGGCCAAGAATGTCATCAGATAGCATCTCAGATCTACTGTAGAATTCCTCCCACTTTGCTATGAGCTGCCTACTGAATGTATCAGCTAATATATATGAAAAGTGTGTATGACTTTTCTTTCTTCTGTTACTATAGAAACTTTATGAAATCCCTTCCATGCTGGAATATGAAATTTTGAGTAGCTTGAATCTGTTCCTGGGCCATGGTTGCTCATATTTGGCTCCAGAATAAATTGTCTTTCTTCCTATCTGAGGTGAGAATTACGCATTTGTATCAACAAGATTTTCTAGTTTTGAAGTGAAATATCCTCCTCCCTTTAAAACCTGAATACCTTTAGCTTTCATCTCTTGCATTCCAGATTTTACTCTGGTCCAATTTCAGAGAGTTGCTAGCATGAATCAAGTTAATGTAAGGCTTTCTAATTGGCATCTGAAGGAAGGGTGATAAAGAAAGCAGATGAAGATTTTAAGTATTTAGGAAAGGTTTTGACCAGAGTATAGTCATAAAATAGAAAGACACTAAAGGGCAACTTTATGCATACCACAACTATGCATGGAAGGCTATGAATATTTAGTCAAGTGAATTAGCTGCCTTGAGAAGACTGGAAATCCCAGTCCTGAAAATGTTTACATTTTTTTTTGCTGTTAAATATTAAATACTCAGCTGGGCCTGGTGGTGCATGACTTTAATTGTAATATGCTGGAAGAGGAGGTAGGTAGATCTCTGTGAGATCAAGGCCAGCCTAGTCTACATAGTGACTTCCACGCTAGCTGTCTCAAAAAAAAATAATAATACTCATCAAAATCAATACAGAAAGAAAACTCATACAATTTTATGACTATTTTCAAAATTTGTAGGTACAAGCTAATAACATGCTAAACATATAAAACCAGAAGAATTGAGTCTCCTGTAGTGTCAGGATATAAAGAAATGTTTTCATACAGGAACTTGGGAAAATAACCCACTGCACATTAGTTCTGTCAGCAATCTCATGCAGGAATAAATCATAGGAAGCTTTAAAGTTTTCTTATTTGGTGGAGGTTTTGCAAAGCTGTGGCTAGTGAATGAACTAATATTTAAAGATGGATGCATACTGATCGTTCTATATTTTGCTATTTCTACATACAGATGTTAAAATGTCTATATTGGGTATCTTCAAATTCCTAGGTGATTCGGGGTCTTTTAAAAAAGAATTTGGGTATATTGGTTACATGAATATGCTCATGGTACTTGCCTTCTCTTGATACAGTTCCATTTTAACCTCGCCTAGATCACAAATAGAGAAGAAACCTGCCATGGGAACAGACGCAACACATTGCATGTGCACTATCCAAGGCCAAATCCCCAAGATTAAAGCTTTATACAGAGTTTTCTCCTGGAAATAACATGGGTATCATCTTGGCTGAGTTTGCTCTTAGGTACCTTGACTAAATACTGTTGATTAATCAAGAAGTGGTCTACTACCTGGGTTATCGTAGGCATATTTACCTATACCTAGGCTTCTGCCTATGTTTCTAAGTAATCTCAGTTATTTCTTGGGGCTGAGGCCGGATGATATCAGGGAATCAAATATATGAATGAGATGAAGTTATTATCTTAGTACAATGAAATAACTCAGAACATTATGCTTGAAAAGGCCTTTAGAAGCAACCTCATTTATCCCTTGTATTTTAATACATAAGAAAACAGGGAACAATCAATTGAAACTAAGCTCATTACATAAATCAGCTGGGACCTAATTCATTGCTTAAATCTGTTCCATTTTGTACTGGTTATTAATGATTACTCCTTTGATGATCCCATTATACTCCTCTGACTAATACAGGAATGAAACATAAGGCAGGTCTGTGTTGGTGTGAGGTGAAAGGTAGAAACTAATGACGGCAGAAAGATCTGTGAACTCCTAGCTAAGGGTGGGAGCTGGCTAGATAGGGAGCAGTTGGAGGTTGCCCAAAGGGGCCTGTGTTAGTGGGTTGTAAGTCTCCGCTTTGAAAAGGCCCCACATAGCCACATGGAAATCTACTATTTTCCTATAAAATTGTGATTATTTTAGATATTCCTTTTATCAGTTTGAAAAAAATTTATTAAAATTATTAAATATTCAATACTCTATCCAAGGATCATCTATCCAGTTGCCCTTCAAAGGGTTAACTACATGTTTACCAATGTCACAAAAGCACTTAAACTTGTCAGAGTAGCAGAAGGTGTACCAGTAATTACCAAATATGAATACTTAATGATGAAAGAGAAAGAGAGAGACTAGGCTAATATATCCACAGATATCACCATCATAAAAATGCTTAAATATTTTATATACAATAATGAAAGACTGAATTCTTTTTTAAGGTTATAAAATTGTATTGTCTCAATGAGAATATTTTATCTTGGTCTTTGTTTCTCATTATCTTATTATAGTTTTATTTTATGTGTATGAGTGTATTGCCCATATATATGTAAGTGTACCTGTGTCATGCAATGCCCATGGATGTCAGAACAGGACCTTGGATCCCCTGGAAATGGAGTTATGAATGAGTGTTAGCCACCATGTGGGTGATAGGAGCCAAACTCGGATTCTCTGCAAGAGCAGCCAGTACTCTTAACCACTGAGCCATGTCTCTAGTCTCCAATCATCTTATTGTAATAGTTTTATTTTTATGTAGATATAGTGTTTTAATCTTGTCCCATTTGAATGTGTGCATTTATCCATTCAAATATATATATATATATATTTTTTTTTTTTTTTTTTTTTTTTTTTTTTTTTTTCTTATTTTTAAAATTTCAAATAATATATATATATATATATAATATATATATATAAATTCATTTTTTTTTTTTACCCTAATTATATATATATTTCTCAGCTAACTTTACTCTTCCCTTAGTGTAAGCCTAATTATTTTATGTGTATTACACGCATATCTCACAATAAGAGTATAAGATAGATCTTGGAAAGATTAAGAGATCTGTCCGAGGCCTCAAGTAGTAAGCACAGATGAGCATGAACTGACATAGACTCTTCCAGAGACTAAGCTCTTCCCTATGAACTGATAGCTTAAAATAAAGCAATAAAGAGGTAAACATCATGTATGTGGCTTTCCTTTTCATGAGAGTCTTTTAGAACCGTAGCTTTTACACCTCAGAGGAAGAACTTTTTGAACATAGAAGACTTGGCAGTTCTAAGACACTATATCAAGATTTGTGACTCTGTGTGAAACTCTTGTGCAGCTAGCCTGTGACTGATGCCCAGCTTGTGTTTGGATACCCGGTTCTAAACTGCAAACCCAAGAAAGCAAATGCCACCTGAGGGGATTCTCTATGATGCTACTCAGGAAGAAAGTGTAGTCAGATGAGGGGAATTTCATAATTTTGAGCTTGGTGTAGCCGGATCCACAGAATTTCAGTCAATAAAAGTAGCTATTTCTGTCGAGTTGTTATTTAATTAAGAAAGGAGCATCTCTGAGCAAGCCACAGAATATATTAAAAAAAGGGTTCCACGATTTTCATCCTTCCTTTTCCTAAAAAAATGTTAATTTCCCTATTGGCTACCAATATGATTATCTTTTTGCTCAGAACAAATGTGCAATTGTATAAATGAATGTGTTAACATTTATCTCTTGGAAACATCATGCTAATGTTCGTTCCAGAGTACTTTTGTTCCTGCAAAAATGCGTAATATACCAGTCTCAGTGTACCTTGACAGCTTTGATCAGTTTAACAATCACTGTGCTGCTACTGGAACTTCTCAATGGGGCAGCATGAATATCAGTTATCAATCTCGTGTATGGTTTCTATTGATTGCACCCTCAATAAGAATATTGCAATATTCTATCACAAATACATCTATTATATTCTAAATCTATGATCTATCTAGTCTATCTATCGATCTAGTCGATCTTTATCTTATCTATCTATTACTCCATTCTTCTACCTCAGGACCCATAACTTTCTTGGTTCTGAATTTGAGCTTTTTCAGTTTACCGTTCCGATAAATCCTGGAGGAGGTGGCATTAATGTCTCTGGACCTAGTTTCCTCATCTGTAAAATGGGCATCCACATCTATATGTAAAGTTATTACTATCATTTGGTAGAATGCCTGACACACAAAATGGTCCAACAAATATTAGTTCTTTGCTTCCTTAATAGTTGTTTCACAGTCTCCCTATATCTTCAGATATTTAAGAACAACAGCCAAAAATATAGTCCTGTATTTGGAATATGTAGAAGTTTGCTTTACATTTTCTAGGAAGCAAGGTTTACTATATAAATTAAAAGAGTACAGGGGTTCTTGGAGATATATTTAAAAATGCTTATGTGAATCCACTGCTTTAAACACCCTTCGGTAATTCAGTAGGATTATTTACATACATATGGTGATATGCTAATTACAAATGATCATTAGTTCTTCATAGAACGCTGTTCACCTCAGCCCCTCTCCAGTGTCATACTTTGTTAAAGGTAGGACAATGTGCAGGAGATTCACTTGATACAAGCATGCATAATGCGGGGAAAGTTGAGAGAGGAAACCTGTCACATATCCAACACCAGAAAAGGTTGAGGAGGCTAATGAGGAACAAGTGCACATAATAGACACAATGTGTTTCTGTGAGAGTAGTTACAAACCATAAATGTTTGAACCCATCAGGAGACAATGTAGTATATAAGATGGGCCTGGGCAAATTAACGCCAATTGCTGTTAAGTAAAAAGAAAAAGTGGTACGTGAAGTCTAATATTCACAAAATAAATGTGGCTTATCTCAGCCTGTACTTCTGTTCTTGGGACTAAAATAGGAAATAAATGTAGGTACTGTATCCCAGCAGAAATGCCTCGCAGTTACTCTACTGCATCCCAGCAGAAATGCCTCACAGTCACTCTACTGCATCCCAGCAGAAATGCCTCACAGTTACTCTACTGCGTCCCTGCAGAAATGCCCCACAGTTACTCTACTGCATCCCAGCAGAAATGCCTCACAGTTACTCTACTGCATCCCAGCAGAAATGCCTCACAGTTACTCTACTGCATCCCAGCAGTAATGCCTCACAGTCACTCTAATGCATCCCAGCAGAAATGCCTCACAGTTACTCTACTGCGTCCCTGCAGAAATGCCCCACAGTTATTCTACTGCATCCCAGCAGAAATGCCTCACAGTTACTGTACTGCATCCCAGCAGAAATGCCTCACAGTTACTGTACTGCATCCCAGCAGTAATGCCTCACAGTCACTCTAATGCATCCCAGCAGAAATGCCTCACAGTTACTGTACTGCATCCCAGCAGTAATGCCTCACAGTCACTCTAATGCATCCCAGCAGAAATGCCTCACAGTTACTTTACTGCACCCAGCAGTAATGCCTCACAGTCACTCTAATGCATCCCAGCAGAAATGCCTCACAGCTACTCTACTGCATCCCAGCAGAAATGCCTCACAGTCACTCTACTGCATCCCAGCAGAAATGCCTCACAGTTACTCTACTGCATCCCAGCAGAAATGCCTCACAGCTACTCTACTGCATCCCAGCAGTAATATCTCACAGTTACTCTACTGCAACCCAGCAGAGATGCCTCAGTTACTCTCCTGAGTCCCAGCAGAAATGCCTCCCAGTAACACTAGTGGATCCTTATAGTCATGCTTCATAAAACTCTACTGAATCTTTGCAATGTTGTAAGTGTACTAAACTCTTGATATTATGGTCCGTTCCTTGTGAGAAAAACTCACGATGGTAGTGGGTTGAAGACTGAACTGTACCTAGTACCTCTCTACATACATGTACATAGCGATGCATGTGCACACAGGTTACACTTAATAATCCGGGTACATAGATGTGAGCTGTATATTGAGATTTCAACACTAAACAAAACCTCCTGCAAAATTATTTTGAGAAAACAAATTCATAATAAGTTATTTTTTTTTTCCATTTTACTTTTTATTTATCTTAGCATACAAAGCAACTTGCCTCATTGTGGTATATTTTTCATACATTCATTTCAGTGTATCTTATTCTCCTCTTCCCCACTGTACTACCACTGATGCCCTGCTCCCTTTCTCTAGTTCCTTTTCTCTTTTTTAAAATAGCAACCACCCCCTCTCGGACATTATCACCTTCACTGTGTTTTACTAGATTCTTTTCATCTTTGTCTTGGGTGCTTTTCTAGTATTTCATGACTCTCCACTGTATCAGTTCTCATATAGCATCGAGTTTAAATTGATAGGAGTTCTTTTTTGGTTACCGCTTCTTTTCTATTCAATTTTTTTGAAATGTCATAACATTTATAATATCTTGCTGAATATTTTCCCCTCACAACCCCTCTGCAACTACCCAGGGCCCATCAGTACATGTCCCTTGAGACTTCATGTTCTTTTTTGTTTTGTTTGTTTGTTTTCTTCATTTTTTTTTAACATAAGTGATAATTTTGTGAGTACAATGCATCTTCATGGTAAACCAATTGCGAGCAGTTGTGCCAATCACATCTAGCTCAGTGGGTCCCACCATCCAGCAGGGGGGGGGCGTGTATGTTCAATCAAGTTGATGTTACAAATGAGTGCGCCATCGTATATCTGTTTGTAGTGTTCATCCACATTCACCACCAATCGCCAGCCCTTCACATTCTACCGTGCCCCCTCTTCCGCAGTTGTTTCCCTAGGCTTAGAAAAAGGGGCACAGTGGAAGGAGAAGCAAAACAGTCTACTTCTTCTGGAGCTGTTGGTCTTGGTATCTGTCGTTCTGGCTGTTTTTTCTTTCATGTGACAGTTTGTCCAAGGCAATAACCTTTCGTCTACTAATTGAAGCCAGACTGCAATTAGCTAATAAGGTTTTAACAGTATCATATATAGCCTGTATTCGATGAGGCTATAATCATATCTGTATATAAATATAATATCATTATATCCTATATATTTTAATATTAATTAACTATATAATTATATAATCAATATATTATAGCTATAACATATATAATATTATAGGCTATACATATAATACTACTGCTACTACTGAAGCACTGGCAATTAGATATATAATGGTATTTATTTATTTATTTATGTTTTATTTTTTTCTCTTTATGTATTTATTGTTTTTTTTGTAGTAATTGTTTGTGTATGGGCCCTGTGATCTTTTGTAAAGCAGTTGGGGTGATGCATTTTTGGAAAAAACACAACAACACACAACAACAACAGAAAGACTGCATCAAAGATCTGACTGAGACAGTGATACTCTTTGCTCAATGTAACATCAACTTCCCCATGGAAGATATGTGAGGAAAGGACTAATGTGAAAGATTTTGGCAAAGAATGCATGAGCTCTGGCGAGTGGAGGAATGGACTTGGAACATCGGGTCGTAGATTTGTTAAAATAACTACATATAATATGCTGTGGAAAAAAAGATATAATAGGTATTAGAAACAGTACTATTGTTATGGTAGGTTATTGGTTCTGGTAATAGACACAGATGTTTGGGATGGTCATGTTATACATGATTACATTTTCTGTCTGTTGTTAAGTATGACAGTCTTCGTGCGAAGCTGATCATCTGAATTTCGGAGTTCTCTAACATCATAGATGGGAATTGTAAGCTTGTGCATGGAACTGGAGTTCTCCTATGTACTCGAGGTTAGGAGTTTCAGATGGTTCTCCAATTTCGGCCTCGCATTGTGGGTGCTGGGATCTGAACCGAGAATGTTCTCTGTCAAAGAAACGGGGAATTTCTACACTTAAACCTCTAGGAACTATCCTAAACACCAGCCCACCAATCTCACTTTCAGGAGTACCTGTTTTTTCACTTAATTTCCTGTGGCAGAGCTCGTCTAGGTTTGATTTAAGCAGAAAATCTTTTCCTATTATTTGTTTTTGTAGGTTCTAGACTGTGTTTCTTTCCTGTTTATTTTTATTTACGACAAGGGATATGTGTTTTTATCTCTTGATCACCTTTCAGGGTTAAGGGAGTTTTCGTTTTTTTCTTTAGCCATATGGTATCTGTCGTCTTTACACCGCCATTTGTATTGTGCATTTAGGTACTTATTTTGCTACGGGTACAGTAGGGTTATTTTCTTCTTAAATGGTCCCTTTGCGAACGATTGATGTGCTGAATGCGGTTTGTGCTCTAATTTTGGAGCTTCTCTTGCTTCCCCTTGTTCATTGGGGGCTGGTGGGGTACTGTTGCCCAGTTCCAGGCTTTTTTGGATACAGATGCATTGTGTAATCACTAGGTTAAGTGTCGTCTTATTCGTAATTTGCCTATACTCGCTATTTTTAACGTCCAGAGGTCACCTGTATTAGTTTCAGTCTGTTATTTGCTTATTTGCAGTTTCACTCAGGCATCATCATGCTTTTTCATATAATTTAATTTAAGATTTTTTTTTCCCAAGTCTCGAAGAAACTCATGGGGATTTTAATTTGGTGACCCTTATGGCCTTGAATATCATATTAATTTGGGATAGAAATGGCATTTTTGCTATATTAATTTTTCCAAGCCATGACTAGAAGGAGCGTCTTTCTATCGTCTTTGTTTCTTCAGTTTGTTAGAAGTTTAAATTTTTGTTGTAGAGTCTGTGTGTCTTTGGTGTTGAGGTTTGTTCCTAGATATTATTTTGTGTCTATTTTGACTGGGAAGGTCTTCTTGTAGTCCTTCACTTATGCTTTGTTCTGGGTATAATAGACACTAGGCTACTGATTTTTTCTAGTTGTTGTTTCTCCTGCCACTTACATTGTGGACTCTTAAGTCATTTTAGGAGTTTTTTGGTCGATGTGTTATAGCATCTCTTAGGAAAGCTATCTCATGATCATCTGAAAAGAGGATAGCTTTGACCTTTCTCTTGTTCCAATTTCCCTTTCTTGCCTTATAACCACGCCGAGACGCATTTTCAACAGCACTTATATTTGGAACGCAGAAGTGTGGATCAGGGGCATCAGCCTTGCTATGTTCTGCCTTTAAGGGGAAGGCTTCTCACTTTTTCCATTTAGGATAATTGTTTTGGCTGTGGTTTTCGTGTTATGTTGCTTGATTAGTTAAGGGATATTTCCCTCTATGGCTTTTAAGCTTATAGAAGCTGGAATTTTGTGGGCAAGGGCTTTTTTCTGCATCAATTGAGGTGAATTGGTGTGGTTTTTGTCCAGATTTTTTGTGTGTTTATATATCATTGTATTTATTTACATGTATGTTGAAAACTCATACCTGCATCTCGTGGTATGAATCCAACGTAGTCATGGAGGATGACCTTTTGAGTGTGGGGCTGTATGTGGTTTGCAGAGTATATTTTGTTGACGCTAGATTTTTGCATCAAGTTCATTTAATGATATGAGTGATAGTAGGTTCTCTATTTTTCTTGTTTGTGATTTTGCTTGGTTTTGGTATTGAGAGCGAGCTGCTGGCTTTGTTAAAGATCATTTGGGGAGGTTTTCCCTCTGTTTGTATCTTTTAAGCAGTTTAGTAAAATGGTTGTAATCTGCGTTTCTAAACTGTAATGTTTTATAGAATTAACTTCTGGCCATGGAACATCCTGGTGCTGTTTGTTTTTTTTTTTTTTTTTCGTAGTTTGTTTTGTTTAGTTTGTTTTTTTTTTTTTGGCAATACTTCTTACTAGTGTATGATTTTTCTCAAATTTTCCACATATAGTTATTTTGTCCTGGTTGTAGACTGTCAATTCTTACTTGGTGTGTCTATTTTAGATGTTTCCATGATTTCAGAAAATTCATCCTTTATTCTCTTAGGTTTTCAAATTAGTAGACTATAGTGCGGTTTCCGGATAGTACTCTCCTATAAGTGTTGCTGGATCTTTTCTTAGTACTGTTTTGTGTATGTATATTAATTTTGGAATTTGCTCTTTCTGTTGGTTGTCACCCTCTTGAGCTAGAGGGTCTGTCGCTACTTGTCTATCTTTTCAATAGAACAACGCTTGGTTTGGATTCATTGAATACTCTTTGTTTAGTTTTCTTTGTTTCTATTTGCATCGATTTCCTCTGCATGGATTTTATATTTCTTCCGCCTGTCTGTGTGGTTTGAGTCCTTTGTTTGCTTGCCCATCTCAATGTTTTTAGCGTATAGTGATTAAGTCATTTATTTTTTGTTTGCTCTGGTGGAGGAGTTTTTGTTCCCATATTCCTGGCTTTTAATTTTTTATTTATTTGCTTATTTATTTATTCTTCATTTTTATTGTGTTGCAATGTACTGTCCTGCAGGAAGGTCTGTGCTACCGTTCATGAGATGGTCTGTCATGAAGTGTCGTGATCAGAAGAAGTGAGGGCGTTGTGATCTCGCCTCTGGAATGGCAGTTAAAGGATGGCATCTTCAGTACCCACTGCTGGGGTGCTGGATATGAACCGTGGGTCCTCTGGCAAGAGTAGGTCCACGCTCCCAACCACTAGCCCATCTTCCCAGCTGCCTCTGTTTTTTTTTTTTTTTTTTTGTAATTTAAATGTGGGAACTTTAGGGGTATAAAAGTTCACTCTTAAGGAAGAATGAGTTTAAAGTATATCCATGGTGTGTTTTGTGTTTTTTTTTTGGTGGTGTGTGTGTGTGTGGTGGGATTGGTGTGTGCATGTGTTTGTGTGTGTGTGTGTGTTGTATTGTTATTTGTATTACTTCCAGGGATGCTGTTTTATTTTATTGCTTCCTTGACCCCATTCATTATCCAGGAGTGTGTTGTTTAAACTCCATGTTTCTTGTAGATAGTTGGGCTTATTCGGGTGTTGATATTGAGCTTTAATTGCACGTGGTCATGATAGCATGCAACTGAAATTAATTTTTTCCATACTTTTGTCGTTGTAGAGGTTTTTTTTTCTTCTTTTTTTTTTTTTTTTTCTGTGTCCCAGTATGGTGGTCAGTTTTGGAGAATGCTCCCCGAGGTGCTGAGTAGAAATCCTGATTCCCTCTAGTGTGTTTGGGTGTAATATTTTGTAGATATCTGTAAGGTCATTTGGTGTATTGTATGTTTCAGTTCCAATGTCTCCTGTTTATTCGTTGTCCAGTTGACCTATCTAATGGTCTCCGTGGGGTAGTGAAATCCCCCACTATTAGTGTGCCTTGAGTCCTGTAAAATTGTGTTTTTATAAAGTTTGGTGCAACTGTAGCTTGGTGTGTATATATTCATATGGTGGATCGTCATGGTTATTCTTCTTCCTTTATAAGGATGTAGTGGCCCCGCTTTTCTCTTCTGATTAGTTTTTAAACTTTGAAGTCTATTTTAGGTCTGATATGAGAATAGCAACTCCTGCTTGCTTTGTGGTACCATGTGCTTGAAATATTTTTTCCATCCTTTCACCTTAATTGGTGGTCTATCCTTGAGAGGGTGAACATGGGTTTCTTTTTTTTTGTTAATTTTTTTATTATTATTTATTTCTGTATGTGTATGAATGTACTTACTGTCTGCATGCAAGTCTGTGCACCCGTGTGTGGCAATGCGTGGAGGCAGAAGAAGGTGTCGGATTCCCCTGGAACTGGAGTTCTCCTGGAAGTGGAGTTTCAGAGCGTTTCGGCCGCCATGTGGGGCTGGGATCGAACACCTTGGTCCTCTGTAAGAGGCAGTCGGCGTCTTAACCGCTAGGCCATCGCTCCCCACCCTGAATGGGTTTCTTAGACACAGCATATAGATGGGTTGTTTTCCTAATCCATTCTCACAGCCTATGTCGGAATTTTTAAAATTTTATAACAATATTTTTGATCAAATTTGGACACCTCTCCTTATCTGCACACTCTTATTACTCCTGCCCAGTTTCACATATTCTTGTGTATGTGTTGTGGTTGTTTTGTTTGTGTGCGTGTACAATATGTTCTAAGGCTTATTTATAGTTAAACTTGTGTCCCCAAGTGTCCTTTCATGGAGCACCCACGGAGCCTGGTTAACCTAAACATAATACTCATAAGAAGACTGAGACTTTCCTCTTCTTATTAGCAAAGCTATTGGGTGGTAAGAGCTCCTCAGCGAGGGTGAAGTTTCTATCAACTTCCGCCAATCCTATCTTGGGGCTTTGCCTGTTTGGCACCTACAGGGGTCTTATTGCACTGGTGTGAGTTCGTACTTATGAGTACTGCCTAGCTACTGGCAACCTGTTTCTCTTGTGAATGATATATCCACCTATGATCTTGCACACATCTTTCTGTCCTCTTAGACAATGATTCTGTTACATGGACGCAGTCTTAGACCAACTCCTAATGACTTATTGCTATACCTCTAGATTAACCAGAGACTCACAGCTGGCCAGTGTGTAGAGAATAAGAGACAGCCAGAGTAATTATCCCTGAATAGGACACAAATATCAACCAAACTCTGCCGCTCAGGCTTGAGTAGTAGGTTTATTTGTTAGCAAGGCTATCTGGTTTTGTATGCTTCTCCATTGTTGGGTGAATTGGGACAATGCGTGAAACTACGATAATGTTGTTTCCGCCTGGACTAAATGAAACTGGGTTCCTCCTTAAATTCTTTTCTTTCTTTCTTTCTTCCCCACCCTAATCATCTCCGAGTGAAGCCTGGCTGTAAGAGAAGTTTATGGATTGCTTGACATTCTGTTACTCACCACTCCTTGGCAAGGGTCAACCTCAGACCCAAATAGGAAACATCAATCACCTTATACTCCCCAACCCCCTTTTCTACTATTACCCTTGTCATTAAGGGGATGAGGAGCTCTCTGGCTTCTTGCATTAGAGACCTATCTTCTGTAGGTTTTTCTAAGTTCTTTTAAACCTATGCTGCTATGCTGCTGTTTTCCTCTCCCCCCCCCCACTTTCTTTCTACTGACGTTACAGGTTTCACTGAAGAACCTGTGTTTACAGGTACCTATTCGAAATCATAATATACCACCTCTCCTCTGCAGGTGCATAACACTCAGACACTGAATCTCCAGAGAGCTTCTGAAAGATGCAGAAAAAGCCTTAAATCCCGGAGAAAGTAAGATGCTTCCTTACTCATTAGTACAGAGGAAGATTGTTTCAATGAAGGAAGACTGCATAGCCATGTGTGATAAGAAGTATTTTTTTTCAATGATAAAAAAAAAATAAGGAGCCTTTCTGGAATTGGATTGTTCAGTGTGAATGAGGGGAAAACAAGTTTGGTTCCGGAAAGTGGGTCACTGAAATCAAAGAAAAATACAGCAATGAGAAAGAGATGAGAAGGGGAGATTTAAGAGAATGTGTGAAAGAGGAAGTTTGAGAGCACTGAAGTCATTTTTGCTCTCTCTGAAATTGTGCCAAGACAACAAAGGCAGACCTAGCATCAGGAGACATTATCGCGTACTGATGTATCATCCCGAACGTGATCCAGACAGCTGAAAGCATTGAAATGCTTATGGAGCACTGTGTATACACCAGACACTGTCTACCATCCCCAAGGCCAGATAGACTTCTCTGATGATTTTACAAAAGGAGGTTGCCAATTAAATGGGTACANGGTAACCACCTGATCAGTGTGACAGACTGGTAGGCCCTGCCTTCAATGAGCTGGTATCTCTTCGTGTTGCTCATCCTCAGGATGACTAGAAGCTCACACCTTCCATGGGCTCAGAAGTTACACCCCAATTTTTTCTCCTGTTAGGAAACATTGTAACCTCACTGGAGCCCCTCCTAATCCTTGAACCCGCTGAAAATATAGCTTTATATATATCCTAACATTTATTGACCATCTTCTTAGTGTAAAGCTAATTATTTTATGTGTATTACACGCATATCTCACAATAAGAGTATAAGATAGATCTTGGAAAGATTAAGAGATCTGTCCTAGTGCCTCAAGTAGTAAGCACAGATTGACATGAACTGACATATAGCTCTTCCCAGAGACTAAGCTCTTCCCTATGAACTGATAGCTTAAAATAAAGCAATAAAGAGGTAAACATCATGTATGTGGCTTTCCTTTTCATGAGAGTCTTTTAGAACCGTAGCTTTTACACCTCAGAGGAAGAACTTTTTGAACATAGAAGACTTGGCAGTTCTAAGACACTATATCAAGATTTGTGACTCTGTGTGAAACTCTTGTGCAGCTAGCCTGTGACTGATGCCCAGCTTGTGTTTGGATACCCGGTTCTAAACTGCAAACCCAAGAAAGCAAATGCCACCTGAGGGGATTCTCTATGATGCTACTCAGGAAGAAAGTGTAGTCAGATGAGGGGAATTTCATAATTTTGAGCTTGGTGTAGCCGGATCCACAGAATTTCAGTCAATAAAAGTAGCTATTTCTGTCGAGTTGTTATTTAATTAAGAAAGGAGCATCTCTGAGCAAGCCACAGAATATATTAAAAAAAGGAGTTCCACGATTTCATCCTTCCTTTTCCTAAAATATGTTAATTTCCCTATTCTACATATATTATCTTTTGCTCAAGAAAAATGGCAATTGTATAAAAAGTGTTACATTTATCTCTTGGAAACAATATGCTAATGTTCTTTCCAAGTACTTTTGTTCCTGCAAAAATGCTAATATCCATCTCAGTGTACTACAGTTTATCAGTTAACAATCACTGTGCTGCTACTGAACTCTCAAGGGCAGCATGAATATCAGTTATCAATCTCTGTACTGGTTTCTATTGTGCACCCAATAAATATGCAATATATCTATCACAAATAATCTATTATCTATCTATCTATCTATCTATCTATCTATCTATCTATCTATCTATCTATCTTATCTATCTATTACTATTCTACTCAGGACCCAATACTTTCTGGTTCTGAATTTGAGCTTTTTCAGTTACCAGTTCCGTAAACCTGGAGGAGGTGCTTAATGTCTCTGGACCTAAGTTTCCTCATCTGTAAAATGGGCATCCACATCTATATGTAAAGTTATTACTATCATTTGGTAGAATGCCTGACACACAAAATGGTCCAACAAATATTAGTTCTTTGCTTCCTTAATAGTTGTTTCACAGTCTCCCTATAGTGCTTCAGATATTTAAGAACAACAGCCAAAAATATAGTCCTGTATTTGGAATATGTAGAAGTTTGCTTTACATTTTCTAGGAAGCAAGGTTTACTATATAAATTAAAAGAGTACAGGGGTTCTTGGAGATATATTTAAAAATGCTTATGTGAATCCACTGCTTTAAACACCCTTCGGTAATTCAGTAGGATTATTTACATACATATGGTGATATGCTAATTACAAATGATCATTAGTTCTTCATAGAACGCTGTTCACCTCAGCCCCTCTCCAGTGTCATACTTTGTTAAAGGTAGGACAATGTGCAGGAGATTCACTTGATACAAGCATGCATAATGCGGGGAAAGTTGAGAGAGGAAACCTGTCACATATCCAACACCAGAAAAGGTTGAGGAGGCTAATGAGGAACAAGTGCACATAATAGCACACATGTGTTCTGTGAGAGTAGTTACAAACATAAAAAATGTTTGAACCATCAAAGGAGACAATGTAGTATATAAGAAATAGGGCCATGGGACAGAAAAATTAAAACGACCAATTGCTTTATAAAAAGAAAAACTGGTACGTGAAGTCTAATATTCACAAAATAAATGTGGCTTATCTCAGCCTGTACTTCTGTTCTTGGGACTAAAATAGGAAATAAATGTAGGTACTGTATCCCAGCAGAAATGCCTCGCAGTTACTCTACTGCATCCCAGCAGAAATGCCTCACAGTCACTCTACTGCATCCCAGCAGAAATGCCTCACAGTTACTCTACTGCGTCCCTGCAGAAATGCCCCACAGTTACTCTACTGCATCCCAGCAGAAATGCCTCACAGTTACTCTACTGCATCCCAGCAGAAATGCCTCACAGTTACTCTACTGCATCCCAGCAGAAATGCCTCACAGTTACTGTACTGCATCCCAGCAGAAATGCCTCACAGTTACTGTACTGCATCCCAGCAGTAATGCCTCACAGACACTCTACTGCATCCCAGCAGAAATGCCTCACAGTCACTCTACTGCATCCCAGCAGAAATGCCTCACAGTTACTTTACTGCACCCAGCAGTAATGCCTCACAGTCACTCTAATGCATCCCAGCAGAAATGCCTCACAGCTACTCTACTGCATCCCAGCAGAAATGCCTCACAGTCACTCTACTGCATCCCAGCAGAAATGCCTCACAGTTACTCTACTGCATCCCAGCAGAAATGCCTCACAGTTACTCTACTGCATCCCAGCAGAAATGCCTCACAGTTACTGTACTGCATCCCAGCAGAAATGCCTCACAGTTACTGTACTGCATCCCAGCAGAAATGCCCCACAGTTATTCTACTGCATCCCAGCAGAAATGCCTCACAGTCACTCTACTGCATCCCAGCAGAAATGCCTCACAGTTACTCTACTGCATCCCAGCAGAAATGCCTCACAGCTACTCTACTGCATCCCAGCAGTAATATCTCACAGTTACTCTACTGCAACCCAGCAGAGATGCCTCAGTTACTCTCCTGAGTCCCAGCAGAAATGCCTCCCAGTAACACTAGTGGATCCTTATAGTCATGCTTCATAAAACTCTACTGAATCTTTGCAATGTTGTAAGTGTACTAAACTCTTGATATTATGGTCCGTTCCTTGTGAGAAAAACTCACGATGGTAGTGGGTTGAAGACTGAACTGTACCTAGTACCTCTCTACATACATGTACATATAGATGCATGTGCACACATGTACACTTAATAATCTTCAGGTACATAGATGTGAGCTGTATATTGAGATTTCAACACTAAACAAAACCTCCTGCAAAATTATTTTGAGAAAACAAATTCATAATAAGTTATTTTTTCCATTTTACTTTTTATTTATCTTAGCATACAAAGCAACTTGCCTCATTGTGGTATATTTTTCATACATTCATTTCAGTGTATCTTATTCTCCTCTTCCCCACTGTACTACCACTGATGCCCTGCTCCCTTTCTCTAGTTCCTTTTCTCTTTTTTAAATAGTCACCCCCTCTGCTGACATTATCACCTTCACCTGTGTTTTAAGATCTCTTTTCATCTTTTCTGGGTGTCCTTTCTAGTTTCATGACCCTCCACTGCATTTCTCATATGCTGAGTTTAAATGATAGGGTTTCCTTTTTTGTTACCTTTTCTTCATTTTTTGAAAATGTCATACATGTATATAATATTTGCTGAATATTTTCCCCTCACAACCCCTCTGCAACTACCCAGGGCCCATCAGTACATGTCCCTTGAGACTTCATGTTCTTTTTTGTTTTGTTTTGTTTTGTTTTCATTTTTTTTTAACAATAAGTGATAATTTGTGAGTACAAGCATCCTTCATGTAAAACCAATTTGCGAGCAGTTGTGCCCAAACCCACAGCTCATGGGTCCCACCATCCAGCAGGGGGGGGGGCGTGTATGTTCAATCAAGTTGATCAAATGTGTGTCCAGTCTATATTGTTGTAGTTTCACCATTCACCCCAATCGCAGCCCTTACATTCTACCGTGCCCCCTCTTCCGCAGATTGTTCCCTAGGCTTAGAAAAGGGGCACAGGTGGATGAGAAGCAAAACAGTCTACTTTCTCTGGAGCTGTTGTCTTGGTATCTAGTCAATTCTGGCTGTTTTCTTTCATGGGCTGACAGTTTGTCCAGGAATAACCTTTCGGTCCTACTAATGAAGCACATGCAATTAGATATATAGGTATTTAAACAGTATAATATATAGCCTTTCGATGAAGGCTATATATTATAGCTATATAATATATATAATATATTATATTATATATATTAATATAATTATATATAATTAATATAATATAATATATTATAGCTATATAATATATATAATATAGGCTATATAATATATAGCCTACTATGAAGCACATGCAATTAGATATATAGGTATTTAAACAGTACTAATTGTTATGGTAGGTTACTTTGGTATAGACACAGATGTTTGGATGGTATGTTAATCCATCAATTACATTTTCTTCTGTTAAGTATGACAGGGTCTTCATGCGGTTTATAACATCTCCTAACCATTAGAGGATGTAAGCTTGTGGCTGGAACTGGAGTTCTCCTGGAGTTGGAGTTTCAGATGGTTCTCGGCCGCCATGTGGGTGCTGGGGATCGAACCCGAGTTCTCTGTAACAGCAGCGGGTGCTCTTAACCGCTAGGCTATCTCTCCAGCCCCATCTCACTTGTCAGCTGTTGTCCTTATTTCCTGTGCAGCTGCTGTTTGATTTAGAAAATCTTTTCCTACGCTTATGTCTTGTAGGTTGCTGCCAACATTTTCTTGTATCACCTTCAGAATTTCGGGTTTCACATTGAGGTTTTTGATACATTTGGAATTGACTTTTGTACAGGGTGAGAGGTAGGGGTTTAGTTTTATTCTTCTACAAATGGTGATCCAGTTTTGCCAGCACCATTTGCTGAAGATGCTGTCTTTCCTCTATTGAGTCTTTTTGGCCCCTTTGTCAAATATGAGGTGGCTGAAATTGTATGTGCTCAATTTTGGATCTTCTATTTTGTTCCATTGGTCTATGGGTCTGTTTTTGTCCCAGTACCAGGCTATTTTTATAACTAGAGCACTGTAATATAGTTTCAAGTCTGGTATAGTAATGCCTCCTATATTGCATTTTTCACTCAGGGTCACTTTGGCTATTCAGTGTCTTTTGTTTTCCATATGAATTTAATTTAAGGATTTTTTTTCCCCAAGTCTCTGAAGAAACTCATGGGGATTTTAATTGGGATTGCATTGAATATGCATATTAATTTGGATAGAATGGACATTTTTGCTATATTAATTTTTCCAAGCCATGACTACAGGAGGTCTTTCCATCTTCTGATTTCTTCAGTCTCTTTCAGAAGTTTAAATTTTTGTTGTAGAGATCTGTGTTGTCTTTGGTTAGGTTTGTTCCTAGATATTATTTTGTGTCTATTTTGACTGGGAAGGTCTTCTTGTAGTCCTTCACTTGCTTGTTCTGGTATAAAGAAAGGCTACTGATTTTTCTAGTTTTGTTTCCTGCCACTTTACTGAGACTCTTAATCATTTCTAGCAGTTTTCTGGCAGAGTGTTTAGCATCTCTTAGGAAAGCTATCATATCATCTGAAAAGAGGGATAGCTTGACTTTCTCTTTTCCAATTTCCCTTTCTTGCCTTATTACCCTAGCAAGCATTTCAAGCACTATATTGAAGAGAAGTGGTGATAGGGGACAGCCTTGCTATGTTCCTGCCTTTAAGGGGAAGGCTTCTAACTTTTCTCCATTTAGGATAATGTTGGCTGTGGGTTCGTTGTATATGGCTTTGATTATGTTAAGGGATATTCCCTCTAGGAATTTAAGCATGAAGCTGGATTTTGTCAAGGGCTTTTTCTGCATCAATTGAGGTAATTGTGTGGTTTTTGTCCATTTTTGTGTTTTATAATATTAATTGATTTAATGTATGTTGAACCATACCTGCATCTCTGGTATGAATCCAACTTAGTCATGAAGGATGACCTTTTTGATGTGGGGCTGTATGTGGTTTGCAAGTATTTTGTTGAGAATTTTTGCATCAATGTTCATTAATGAAATGCATCTATAGTTTTCTTTTTTGGTTGTATCTTTGCCTGGTTTTGATATTAGAGCGATACTGGCTTTGTAGAAGGAATTTGGGAGGTTTCCCTCTGTTTGTATCCTTCTGAACAGTTTTAGTAATAATGGTTGTAAGTCCTCTTTAAATGTTTTATAGAATTCTGCCATGAAACCATCTGGGCCTGGGTTTTTTTTTTTTGTTTGTTTGTTTGTTTGTTTTTTTTTTTTTGGAACCCTTTACTATTATATTTTATTCAATTTCCTCATATATTATGGTCCTGTTTAAGCTGTCAATTCTTCTTGGTTAAGCTTTTTAATTTCCATGATTTCAAAATTCATCCATTTATCCTTAGGTTTTCAAATTTAGTAGAGTATAGGTTTCCGGAAGTACTCTCCTATATTGTGCGGATCTTTCTTAGCTGTTTGTGATGGATATTAATTTTGAATTTGCTCTTTCTGTTGGTTGAACACTGGCTAGAGGTCTGTCTACTTGTCTATCTTTTCAAAGAACCAACCTTTGGATTCATTGAATCTTTGTATTGTTTTCTTTGTTTCTAGTTCATCGATTTCGCTCTGATTTTTATATTTCTTCCCAGGCCTGTGCTGTGTGGGTTTAGAGTCCTTTGTTTGTTGCCCCTCTCAAGTGTTTTTAGCTAAGTGTTAAGTCATTTATTTTTTTTTGTTTGTTGGTTTTTTGTTTCCCATTCCTGGTTTTTTTTTTAATTATTGTTATTTATTCATTTTTTTTATGTGTATGATGTACTGTCCCCCTGCAGGAAGGTCTGTGCATACCGTTCATGCAATGCTGTGGAAGTCGTATGAAGAAGTGAGCGTCGGACTCCCCTGGAACTGGAGTTAAAGATGGCCTTCAGCCACTGTGGGTGCTGGGGATCGAACCGGGGTCCTCTGGCAAGAGTAGGTCCACGCTCCCAACCACTAGCCCATCTTCCCAGCTGCCTCTGTTTTTTTTTTTTTTTTTTTGTAATTTAAATGTGGGAACTTTAGGGGTATAAAAGTTCACTCTTAAGGAAGAATGAGTTTAAAGTATATCCATGGTGTGTTTTGTGTTTTTTTTTTGGTGGTGTGTGTGTGTGTGGTGGGATTGGTGTGTGCATGTGTTTGTGTGTGTGTGTGTGTTGTATTGTTATTTGTATTACTTCCAGGGATGCTGTTTTATTTTATTGCTTCCTTGACCCCATTCATTATCCAGGAGTGTGTTGTTTAAACTCCATGTTTCTTGTAGATAGTTGGGCTTATTCGGGTGTTGATATTGAGCTTTAATTGCACGTGGTCATGATAGCATGCAACTGAAATTAATTTTTTCCATACTTTTGTCGTTGTAGAGGTTTTTTTTTCTTCTTTTTTTTTTTTTTTTTCTGTGTCCCAGTATGGTGGTCAGTTTTGGAGAATGCTCCCCGAGGTGCTGAGTAGAAATCCTGATTCCCTCTAGTGTGTTTGGGTGTAATATTTTGTAGATATCTGTAAGGTCATTTGGTGTATTGTATGTTTCAGTTCCAATGTCTCTCTGTTTATTCTTTGTCCAGTTGACCTATCTAATGGTCTCCGTGGGGTAGTGAAATCCCCCACTATTAGTGTGCCTTGAGGTCCTGTAGAATTGTGTTTATAAAGTTTGGTGCACTGTAGCTTGGTGTGTATATATTCATGATTGTGAGATCTTCATGGTTAATTCTTCCTTTTATAAGGATGTAGTGGCCCTCTTTGTCTCTTCTGATTAGTTTTACTTTGAAGTCTATTTTGTCTGATATTAGAATAGCAACTCCTGCTTGCTTTTTGGTATCATTTGCTTGAAATATTTTTTCCATCCTTTCACCTTAAGTTGGTGTCTATCCTTGAGAGTGACATGGGTTTCTTTTTTTTTTTAATTTTTTATTATTATTTATTTCTGTATGTGTATGAATGTACTGTCTGCATGCAAGTCTGTGCACCCGTGTCGTGCAATGCCGTGGAGGTCAGAAGAAGGTGTCGGATTCCCCTGGAACTGGAGTTCTCCTGGAATTGGAGTTTCAGACGGTTCTCGGCCGCCATGTGGGTGCTGGGGATCGAACCCGGGTCCTCTGTAAGAGCAGTCGGCGTTCTTAACCGCTAGGCCATCTCTCCAGCCCTGACATGGGTTTCTTATACACAGCATATAGATGGGTTGTTTCCTAATCCATTCTCCCAGTCTATGTCTGAATTTTTAAAATTTTATACAATATATTTTGATCAAATTTGGACACCTCTCCTTATCTGCACACTCTTATTACTCCTGCCCAGTTTCACATATTCTTGTGTATGTGTGTGTGTGTTTCTGTTTGTGTGCGTGTATCAATATGTTTAAGGCTTATCAAGTTAAACTTGTGTCCCCAAGTGTCCTTTCATTGTACACCCACTGGAGCCTGGTTAACCTAAACAGTAATACTCATAAAGAAGACTGAGACTCCTCTTCTTAGCAGCTATTGGTTGGTAATAGCTCCTCAGCTAGGATTGAAGTTTCTTATCAACTTCCCCAATCCTATATTGGGATTTGCCTGGTTGAGCCTACATGGGTCTTTTGCACTGGTGTGAGTTCTTATGAGTAACTGCCTAGCTACTGGAAACCTGTTTTCTTGTGATGATATACCACCTATGACTCTTGCACTCTTTCTGTCCCTCTTAGACAATGATTCTGTTACATGGACGCAGTCTTAGACCAACTCCTAATGACTTATTGCTATACCTCTAGATTAACACAGAGACTCACAGCTGGCCAGTGTGTAGAGAATAAGAGACAGCAGAGTACTTATCCCTGAATAGGATACAGATACCAAACCTCTGCCTCTCAGGGCTCTGAGTAGTAGGTTTTGTTAGCCAAGGCTATACTGTTTTGTAATGCTTCTCCATTTTGGGTGAATGGTGACAATGCCTGAAACTACAATAATTTGGTTTCCTGGACTAAATTAACTGGTTTCCTTAAATTCTTTTCTTCCCCACCCTATCCTCTCCTAGTGAAGCCTGGCCGTAAGAGAAGTTTATGGATTGCTTGACATTCTGTTACTCACCACTCCTTGGCAAGGGTCAACCTCAGACCCAAATAGGAAACATCAATCACCTTATACTCCCCAACCCCCTTTTCTACTATTACCCTTGTCATTAAGGGGATGAGGAGCTCTCTGGCTTCTTGCATTAGAGACCTATCTTCTGTAGGTTTTTCTAAGTTCTTTTAAACCTATGCTGCTGTTTTCTCCCCCCCCCCACTTTCTTTCTACTGACGTTACAGGTTTCACTGAAGAACCTGTGTTTACAGGTACCTGTTCGAAATCATAATATACCACCTCTCCTCTGCAGGTGCATAACACTCAGACACTGAATCTCCAGAGAGCTTCTGAAAGATGCAGAAAAAGCCTTAAATCCCGGAGAAAGTAAGATGCTTCCTTACTCATTAGTACAGAGGAAGATTGTTTCAATGAAGGAAGACTGCATAGCCATGTGTGATAAGAAGTATTTTTTTTCAATGATAAAAAAAAATAAGGAGCCTTTCTGGAATTGGATTTTTCAGTGTAAATGAGGGGAAACAAGTTTGTCGGAAAGTGTCACTGAAATACAGAAATACAGCATGAAGAAAGAGATGAGAAGGGGAGATTTAAGAGAATGTGTGAAAGAGGAAGTTTGAGAGCACTGAAGTCATTTTTGCTCTCTCTGAAATTGTGCCAAGACAACAAAGGCAGACCTAGCATCAGGAGACATTATCGCGTACTGATGTATCATCCCGAACGTGATCCAGACAGCTGAAAGCATTGAAATGCTTATGGAGCACTGTGTATACACCAGACACTGTCTACCATCCTCAAGGCCAGATAGACTTCTCTGATGATTTTACAAAAGGAGGTTGCCAATTAAATGGGTACAGGTCTAAGGAAGGTTCTTAGGAAAGGGCTAGACCTATAGGAAATTTACGAGAAATTCTTCTACTCCAGTTAGCATATGCCATTCTGTCTCCTCTCTGAAGATGATAGCACGTGTTAGGTGTCAATAGCATTCAGGATTCATTCAACCAGAATTACTTCGTTTTCTACCAGAATCTTACTCTAGTAATCTCACTGACTTCATAGTTTTCTAAAGGGTGTCTCAGCGAGAACAGATAGCTGAAGGTTTTCAACCAACTTCTTCAAAAGATGCATTTTTAAGTCTAACCTGGCTAGGAATCTTAGAAGCCTAGACAATTAATGTAAAGCATAAAGGAGAAGACAGTGAGTTTTGTAAGATCATAAGCCTACCTAAGTCAGGTATTTTCCAGAAACCAACTGAGGTAGAAGTTTTGAGAAAGTTGCTGCTATATCCTGTAATCTGGCTCCTGCTGATACTGGTCAGAAGCCTCGGTTTATCTCAAGATGCTTCTACTGATACCAGCCACAGACCCACCTATACCTCCATCCCCATCTCCTCACCTCCACCTCCTCGTAAACTGACTTCCTTGTGAGCCTGGTATAAAACTGCCACTCTGGGGACATTCAAAAGCTGGTCATCATAATCCCAACACAGGTAGGCCAGCTGCCGGGCCTGAGATAAACCTGACTTTCTTTTCATTGGAGTCCTGACATTTTCTCTTCTCTCGGCCTAGTCTCCCCTCAATATGAACCTAACAAGTTTAGGCAGAAGTTCTCTCATCCTGGGGTTGTCAATGTATGGACATTTCTGCATCTGTTTAGTATGAATAACAGAACAACGTTACTAGCAGCCATAATACTTAATGTAATTGCAGGGATTGGGATTCAACATTGCAGCTGCCTTCTTGCAGGGGAAGTGAAAATTTAGGGGATAAATCAAGTTTACTGTCCAATATCTCTTAGGTCTGCATATAAACATCTTTCCCACTTAAATGCACAACCACAGAAGATTCTTTGAAACTGTTGTCCTAGATTTATTCTAAGATTTTCAGTTATTTTAAATGTTCTGACTGGCTCAAACTTGCAAGGATTCCTTTCAGCTCCCTGCATAGTTCTTGCTGTAGCTCGTCCTGTACACCCTGGAGACATCTTTAGCTCATTCTGCAACTCGTTATTCAATTGGCCACCAATACTGGCTAATGCTCATTTAGCAGCGTGTGCCACTGTCTCTGCTCTTTACTTCTTATGTTCTCCAGACTCCACACTGAGTCATCTGGTTTTTGGAGGCTTTTGTTTAAAATCCATGGATGAGTCTATCACTCTGGTAGACACTCTCCTGATGGAGGCATCTAACTACGTTGCTTGCTTTTCCCTGAAAGCTAGTATAGCACACTATACACACCTTGCATTTGCTTAACTAATGCAGAGAGCTGAAACTTGGGCCCAACGACTATATCTTTAAGAAAATGAACTTATTTCCCTGAGCCTCCATTTTCACTAATTGATGTTAACATCTACTTGAAAGAAATCATTTAGGATTAAATGAACTAGCCATGTAAAGTGCAGTTCTGACCATGGCCCACAGAGGGCTCTAATCTCAATAATTACCATATCCTACCTACTACATAAATAGTTCTCCATTTTCTTTAAATGAACATTAAAATGTCTTAGGCACACAACATTTTCCATGAACAGGAAGGTCCAACTCAACTTCTTAATGTTAATCTGCTTTATAGATCAATAAATATAGATAAAAAAATCAATGGCACATTGATTTTTTTTTTTCTTTTTCTTTTTCTTTTTCTTTCCTTTGAGGCAAGGTCTCACTATGTAGCCCTGTCTGGCCTGGAACTTGAACTCCCAGAGATCTACCTGCCCTGAATGCTGAGATTAAAGGTGTATAGCACCCCATCTTATTTGTTTGTTTGTTTGTTCTTTGTGAAACAGGGTCTCCCTATAGCCCCAGCTACCCTGGAACTCATGTATTTTTAAGATCATATAATCTTTCAGTTTCATTTCTTCATGCAACAAAATACTTTCTCCATTTTCCTGTTTCAGGAAATCCCCACCTGTTTTCCAAAACCCATCCTTAGTACAACTTAGTATTTGCTATGTTACTTTCCTCCTCAACATAAAGCAGAATTTACAACACAAATAAACAACAACAACAACAACAAAAAACTGAGTAAAAAAATAAAGGACCATCAACAGTGATTGTTTATATTAACTGCATAACCCACTTATGACAGAATATTATGTAGCAGATTAAGGAAAGGCCTATGTACTGACAATAGCTCTAAGACATATTCCTAAAGAAGAAAACAAGTTATTACAGAATAACCAGTATATGTGAAGATATTTTATTTTTAAAATTTAATAATAACAGTCAATGTTAATTATGTATTAAGTATTTAGTGCCAGATACATTTTAAGGGCTTTAAATGTCCCCAAAGTCTCTTAATACCAACACTGTGAATTCTGTAATGCTATCAGCCTCATTTTACAGATGAAAAATAAACTGAGCTATATAAAGTTTAAGGAAGTTTCTAGGGCCACAACAACCCATAACACAAATCTGTCATAGAGCTTGACGTCTTAGTCACAACTGACACACTCCTACTTTATACTTTTAAAAAGGCTGAAGGATTAAAAAAAAAAAGTGCACGTGGTGTGTGTGTGTGTGTGTGTGTGTGTGTGTGTGTGTGTACTTCAATACAAAGAAAATGTTTCAATGAATACCCATTCAGGACAGTGTTTATGGGGAGGAAAAGCTGATGCAGAGCAATAGTATAAAGAAAATGGCAAAGAGCCTTCTTTTAATCTGATTTTAGTCTTTTCAGCTCAATTATTTGAAAATTTTATAAGGATACATATCACACAAACACACACACACACACACACACACACACACACAAGAAAATGACCAGGTAGGTCATTCTATAATATCTTGTAACAAACCAGAGAAAGCAGAACAAATGATAGTGTTGTTTAAATAGTGCTTTGAGGCATTGCTTTGAAGTAATTTGAGAAAAATGAAAAAGAAATTACATCTGTAATTGCTTAGGCAATTTATTTGAAAGGAGAGGATTTTAGCTGAATTATCTCAGACATCATGGATGCAGCAGTGTGGCGCGGAGAACATTTAGAACGCCAGTTTCAATGGGACAGTGCTATGATTCTGCTTGAAAATCTAAGTAGGATGTATTTCCTCTCATTAACCTTCGTGCACTGAAACCCCAGCTTTTTCCCTTCCCTCCATTTCTTATCATTTGTTTGTTTGTCGGTGCCTGTGAGTCAGTCAGTGGCCTGGCGGATCATTCATATTTCTGTCTATTGACTATAAATCCGTGCTTTCAGGGAATAATGTTTGACTAAGAAATGATGAGGAAGGTTTAATAAATACTTCATATTTAATTTTTACTTTTCATCTAATGGCTCCTGAGATGAAAAACTGCATTTCTTTCTATCTTGATGAATGTGAGGCTCCAGAGCAAGTTACAAGTCAATTGATTAGGAATTCTTCTGAAAGTGAAACGAAGTGGCTTTGTATTTCTTCCTTGGTACAATTACTATTGATCCACTCTCTCCCCACCCCTAAGTAATATTGTATTCTAACAAAGAAACAACCTGGTTTCCTCCATAACAGAGTCATAATGAAGCCTGGTTGCTTTGCCTTCAATTCTGGCCCATTCTGGATCAATTTTCACCTTGAAATATCAGTGACCAGGCTGGCTTGGACTCATAGAGATCCACTTACCTCTGCCTCCCAGTGCTGGGATTACAGGCGTGTGCCACCACACCTGGCTTCATTATGCCATTTAACACTAAAAATATGAAAGCTAAATATCTATTATTATTGTTATCTCTAAGCAATGACGAAAATTGGATTTTAAAATGGTAACCATCATGATACCTTCAAGAAGAGAGATGATAAGTTCCTGTTGTCGAAGACCTGATGTAAGCATGGGAAAGATGTATTGAGACCGCACTTGCAAGTGTACACTTGGTCTCTGGAATACCAGAAAGTGTTACCAAAGGCCACTAAACCAATAAAGCAAATATAGGTCTCCTTGAGTCAAGCAAGACTCCTCTGTCAGCACCAGCTACACATCACCTACCTGGAAATACTGTGCAGCAGTGGCAGCCATATGTCTATTTATCCTAAATCTAATTGGCTATTAGCTCTCTCCTTGGAGGAATAACCCACGGCTGATGCCACAAGCTTATATCCTCTAGTGGTTAGGAGATGTTATAAGCCACAGTAAGACCCTGTCATATCTTTCAGAAAAAACATAATTCATGGATTAACATACCATCCAAACATCTGTGTCTATACCAACATAACCTACCATAATAATTAGTACTGTTTAAATACATATATATCTAATTGCTTGTGCTTCATTAGTAGGATTGAAAGGTTATTCCTGGACAAACTGTCAGCCCATGAAAAGAAACAGCCAGAATTGACCAGAGTCCAAAACGACAGCTCCAGAGAAAGTAGACTGTTTCACTTCTCGTCCATCTGTGCCCCTTTTCTAAGCCTAGGGAACAATCTGTGGAAGAGGGGGCGTGGTAGAATGTAAGAGCTGTGATTGGGGTGAATGGTGAAACTACAGCAATATAGACTGGACACTTATTTGATCAACTTGATTGTACAGAGTTGATCAAATAAGTGTCCAGTCTATATTGCTGTAGTTTCTGTGCCCAAGCCCCCTCCAGCTGGATGGTGGGACCCTTGGGCTGTGTGGGATTGGGCACAACTGCTTGCAAATTGGTTTTACATGAAGGATGCTTGTACTCATAAATCATACTTATTGTTAAAAAATGAAAAAATAATAAAGAAGTAATAGAAGAAAAAAATGGTAACCCTCATTTGCGGATGCCAGCACCAAGTCCCTGGTTGTAAGGCAGACTGAGCAACATTAATGCTATATTTCTTTTTATCTGAAAGCAACTGTACTGTTAAAATGTGAATCCTTAAGAGGCTCTATTTATTTTCAGACTTTGTAATTTTAGTATATGGGTGAAGGGTACGTATGCATATTTTAGAGAAATATAAAATTAGAAGGAAAAATGTGAAATCCTAAACATGATTTGGAATTAACTTATAGTTTATTTTCAGATATTTTAGAGCAATACAAATTGGAGAGAACAACAACAACAAAAGGACTGTGTCAAAGAACTGACTGAATCAGTAAACTTCTGCCCAAAACAGTAAACTTCTGCAAAGAAAAGCTTTAAAAAGACAGAAAAAGATTCAAGATATATATGGCACAATGCATGAGCTCAGGTGGGGTGGGGAACAGGGAAGGGAGAACGGGTCTAAGTTGGACTGAGAAAGGCTGTGTGAAACGCACAAAACTTCAGTCAAAAAGGAGCCAGCAAATTATTCATTAAACTCTGCAAATTATATAGAAAAATGTTCATGCTTTATGGAGACTGAGGAGAAAGTGGCCCAGCGTATCTAGAGAGCTTCACAAACGGCCGACCTGGATAGTCTCCAGGAAAATGAAGTCCTTTCTGTTACTTTCATTGTCAACGTTGTTACTAGACTTAGGGCTGTCTGTTTTCTTTTGAAAACTAAAGTTATGGGGCTGGAGAGATGGCCTAGCGGTTAAGAGCGCTGACCGCTCTTGCAGAGGACCCAGGTTCGATCCCCAGCACCCACATGGCGGCTGAGAACCGTCTGAAACTCCTGTTCCAGGAGAACTCCAGTTCCAGGGGAATCCGACGCCCTCCTCTGACCTCCGCGGCATTGCACGACACCGGTGCACAAACCTACATGCAGACAGTACATTCATACTTATAAATAAATAAAAATAAAATAAAAAAAAGAAAACTAAAGTTATAGATATTTTCACTGACATTTTAATGTTGTCCCATCTATATGGAGGGAGTGATGGACACTTTTAAAGTTAATTTTCTAAATTAAGTATGTAGATAAGGAGACACTAATTGGATTCAATAGGATATACATATATGTGCAAGTATCTATTTATAATATATGTGTGTGATAAATGTGGAGAAGTAACTTCACACACATATGTATCAAAGAACTACAAAGCCAACTCATTTATATAAATGTGAACATATAAATACATGTGTACATATATATATGAAGAAAATGTATTTTATTCATGTATGAAATTCTAAAAAGTCATTGACAGCATTTGGCTGAAAGTGATGGCTCACTGGATGTTCAACTACTTTATTTTGCTCAAAATAAAGAATAAGGAATAAAAAAATATTAAAAACTTGCTTGGGAATGAAGATCCAGTTGATAGAGAGCCCGGGCAGGGTTGAGGCTCTGAGTTTGGTTCCTGGTACCACATAAAACTGAATATGGTGTTGCATGTCTGTAATCTCAGGATTTGGGATTGGAGGAGCAATCTCAAGGTTATTGGGGTTAGAGAGCTTGTCTGCATTAAGTAGGGTGAGTTAAAAAAACTGAGCTATTGCTCTCTCACTTCGATCAAACTCCACTCCAGGTTCACAGGCTTCCTCCTTGCCAGTGCAGCCTGGTGGTGTCTTCCACCTCAGACACACCTTGCATTGCAAGTTTTATCTCTAGGTGCTATGTTCTTTCTGGGACCCTGGTATGGCTCACTGCCTCGCTCTTTGGAACTTCTCTTTCTCTCTTTCCTTTCTTTGCACTGTGGCTGTTCTGCTCATCAACACCCCTTCCCCCCACCCTCCCAGCACTGTATTCACTGCTTCATTTTTCCTTCGCATTTATGAACGTCTAACATTTCTATCTAACATTTCTATATGTATTCAATTATCTACTTGGCTCATTGTTTCTTTGCCCTAATGCAATGTAAACACTAAAACAGGCATTTTTAAAGAAAGGCATTTTAAAAATTCTGGGTGTTGTGGTGCCTTTAATCTCAGCACTTGGGAGGCAGAGGCATGGGACCTCTGTGATTTCAAGGCCAGCTTGGTCTACAAAGCAAGTTTCAGATCAGCTGGGGTTACAGGGAGAACGTGTCTCAAAAACACCAAAAAAGAAAAAAATCCCTCTTCTATATTAAATAATCAAGACTGTATTAGGTAACAAAATACAGATACTTAAAATAGCCTTACTAAATGAATGAATGGGGTAAATACTGAAGATATACCCTGGTAGTATTACACAACCTTGTTTGGCAACACATGAGCTCTAGATACACAATACTGGTGCATTTGATCTACTGGTGGCCCTGGTTAACACTTCCCAAGCTAAGGAATCCTTAGAATAACTGAGCAGTTAGTCTGTTAGAGTAATGAGATGAATAACTTGGTTCTAGGAAGAGAAACACATCACAGATAAAGCTAAGTGTTTTGCTGAAAGTCTCAAATTCTTATTAACAACTGAAAGCATGAGAAGAAAATTTTATGGCCATATTTGACTCATTTTATTCATAGAAAAATTGAACATATATACTAAAGTTTTCACATAATGAAACTCTTTGTTATTTTTTTTAAACTGGAATTAGGGAGCTGGGGAAATGGTTTATGGGTATGAACACTTGTTGTGCAAGCAAGAAGACCTGAGTTCAGATCTACATGCCCCAAGAAAGAAGCTGAGCATGGCCTCGTGCACCGGTAAGCCCAATGCTTGGGCAGCTGGGAGGATGGGAAGATCACTGAGGCTTGCAGGCCAACCAGCCTTGCTGGTAAACCAGCAGACTCCAAGTTTAGTGAGAGACTCTGTGTCAAGGGAATAGGGCAAAGAGAGACAAAAGAAGATATCCTGTGTTCTGTGTCTTCAATGCATGCAACCACACACTTAGGCACACACTTGTGATGTGTGATTGACAGTGTCATGCAGTTTTCCATCATCGAACCCACCAACGTCGCCTGATAACATAGGAGCCGCATGAAAATCTCAATGTGCACCTGTGACCTGGGTTAATTAGTTGTAATTAAGCTGCTGCTGCACAGGCCACACTATTTAAAGGCACCCTCCCCCTCCCATTGCTTAAGAGGACAAGCGAAACAGTAATTGCCATTTGATTTTGATTTTGAAAATCTAAATAGAGCATGGACAAGGGGAAATTCAGGATGAGCAGCTGGCTGTCCCCTAGTCAGATGGTCAGCCTCCTTTCTGATCCACTGTCAAACTGAGAGAGCCCAGACATTCCCTGCGGAGTTCAGTTACAGACTTGATTGAATTTTCTAGGTTTGAACAGAAAAGAGAAGTGGCTAGATTTTGGTGTGTTTCTTTCTATGACATGTTAGCATAGTATTCCTACAAATCCAAAGCTAACCCTAAGGGCAGTTATGAGATGTGCAGCCATTTTATCTCATGAAAAAATTGATTTGCTTTTCCTAGGACTATCAGATACAGCAAGTTCCTTTGGGCATGAACTATATTTTCTTTGAACTGTTCCTTTCCCAGTGCCAGGAATGGAAAGTCATTAATAAATCTTTTTGGCAGTGTTATTAAGAACTTCAAAGTAATATTCTTACAATATTGTTTTCCTGTAGAGACAGATTCAATGGCAAATCTATTCATGGTAAGCTGTCAGTTACTTGCCTTTGTCATCCTTGTAATTAGGATCAGCTGAAATGCCTGTTTTCACAAAGTGCTCCGTTTAAGACGTTTAAGACAAGCCGTGGCAGTCTCTTTCAGAATGATCCTCACTTGTGAATCCTTATCTGCCAGAATTTCATAGGAATCCATTCTCTTCATATACAGCATGTAATATACATTCTGTATAATTAGATCTTAATAATCCAGTTGCTATCTGGTTTGTATCATTATTTATTGAAATGTAGTGGTTCAGTTTAAGATCGTAGTTCACAACCAGGGACAGTTTTGCTTCTCGGAATGGCAAGTCTACATGTATGGAGACACTTTTTATTCTGTGTGTTTGTGTGTGTGTGTGGTATATGTTCATCTGTGTGTGCATGTGTCATGTCATGGGTGTCTTCCTCCATGATTGTCCACCATGTGTTTTGAGACAGAGTATCTTATTGAAAATAGAACTAACCAATTGGCTAGGCTGACTGGCTAGTGAGGTTCAGGCCATCCTGTCTTCATCTTCCAAACACTGGAGTTAAAGATTTGCATTGGTGGAACTCTGCTGTTACATGAATTTTGGGGACAATAACTCAGGAACTCATGATTATGTAGTAAGCACTTTACCTACTGAGCTATCTCCTCAGTTCTCTGAAGACACTTTTGATTGCCATGTCTGGAGGGCTGGGGCATTATGGGCCAAGGTGAACATCTCCAATGTACAGAACAGCATTTCCAGTTCAAATTCTAAGCTATTTAAAACGCAAGAATTTCTGATCAAATGCTTGCTTTGGCAGTACATGTATTAAAATCGGAATGATACAGAGAAGATTAGCATGGACCCTACTGAAGGATGGCATGCAAATTTATAAAGTGTTAAATATTTTTCTCAAAAATTATGTATTAAACACATCAAAAAGTTAAAAACAATTCTATCTATCTATCTATCTATCTATCTATCTATCTATCTATCTATCATCTATCTACAGCCAGGGAAGCAAACCAGTAAGCAGCATTCCTTCATGGCCTGTGCTTCAGCTCCTGCATCCAGGTTCCTGCCCTGAGTTCCTACCTTAGGCTTCCTTAGTGATGAATTGTGTAACCTAGGAGATGTAAGTGAAATAAACCCTTTCCCCCCCTCAAGCGGTACTAGTCAGTGTTTTCTCACAGCAATATGAAAGCAAACTAGAACATTACCCAACCCCTCCCAAGGCAGCTGATTTAGTCATAAATCTCGAAGGCATGATTGGAGCAGTGACTCAGCAGTTAAGGGCACTGGCTGCTCTTACAACTGACCCAGGTTTGGTTCCCAGAACCCACATGGTGGCTGACAACTGTCCATATCTCCAGTTACAGTGGATTTGACACCCTCCTCTGGCTTCCATGGACAGTGAATGTGGCTCATATATCCATGGTGCACTTACGGCCAGAGCTTTCACGCACATTAAAATAAGCTAAAAATCAGGCATGAGTTTTGTTGCTTCATGATTATTGTTAAAACCAGATAAATGTGTCAGGGGTAATGGCAAATAATTGTCATCCCATCACTTATGAGGTAGGGAAAGGAAGTTCAGGAATTCAAGATTATAGTGTAGTATATGAGCAGCCAACCTGTACTATATTAGAGCCTATATCAAAACAAAATCAAACTAAATAATCACCATCCCCCTGACTGAGATTAAAATCACATCAGACATACGGTGTAAAGGAAATGTGTACACACATGAAAAAAATCATGAAAGCATTATGATGAGTCTTTTCACTAAGAATTATAGCTACTGAGTATATCAGTATGTCCTCAGCACAGTATGTAGTTCTCCTAGCTATTGAATCTGCCAGTTCTATTTCTATAGTATCCTAACAACCTTCAGTAGTTGCATTCATGTTGATAATAACTTAATATAGCTGAGTAACATTTGTTCTAGGTTCACAGTGATCCTGACTTGAGAAAAACCTGTGTTATTACCAAAAAAAGAATGAATTTCTGATCAAGACACATGTGATTTACTGAAAACTTTACATAGTGAAAATTGTAAAAAAATTTCTATATTGAATTGATATCAGTTTGGTGGAACTCAATTAATTTTTGGATTTATTCTTACAAAAGCTAAAATTAAATTACTAAATTTGCCCTCACTCAGTGTCACACCACAAGTGGCTGAGGAGCACACCCTCATCTTCTCACCTGAACCATCTTTTTTCTTAGGACAACAAATGGCAGGATCCAGGTTTGGGAATCCTTCCTGGGAAACCCAACTAATAACCAGGTCTTACTTTGGGTGCCTCTGTCTCCAAATAATTTTCACATATTTTCCTTTCTCACTACCTGAGTCATTCTAGCATTAAAGACCTTAATTATGAATTCTGATGTGGGGGGTTGAGACATGGAAAAAACTGGGTTTGCTTGGGAACCATTGTATGAGATGAACAGCTGCTCCAAAAAAATAAGTTATAAGTTATTTTTCTAAAAGACCTTGATTATGTGTCTCTAAGACTCATAAGTTTCCTAGTTGCTCTCCCCAACTCCATGTTTTCCTCCAGGAAATATTGTCAAAATAGTCTAAGTATTTATAAAACCATACTGGGACCATTTTAAACTATTTTCAAAAGATTAATATACAGGCTCCCAAACAGAGCTTATGGGACCTTCTGTCAATACTTCCATCCTACTTTTTAGCTATGAAATTATGCTATAGTCGTGCTGTATGATCTCTCTTCTGGAAAATACTCCATCTACCTCTTCATTCAGTTCATGAATCTTTAAAGCAATAGATGGAGGTTGGAATCAATGAGCTCCATAAAGCATAACTGATGCTAAAACTTGATTAGGCAGAGTTTGAAGAAACACACTATATACCTGTATTAGTCACTTTTCTGTTGCTGTGATAAAACCACCATGACCAAAGGAACTTATAAAAGGAAGAGTTTATTTGAGCTTATGATTGATGGTTCCAGGGAATTAAGGGTCCATTGTGGCAAGGAGGCATGGTGGCCAGGGCTGGAGCAGCAAGCCAAGGTTCACATCTTCCAATGAGCATAGGAAGCTGAGAGAGAGCAACTGGAGCCTGCAAGGCTTGTTGAACTCACTAAGCCTGCCTCCAGTGATGTACTTCCTCCAACATAGCCACACTTTCTAATATCTCCCAAGATAGCTCTACCTGGGGACAAAATGTCTGAATACTTGAAGCCTATGGGAGACATTCTGTTTCAAAGCACCACAATACCTTTGAGATGGACCATACATTTCTTTGACAGATCAGAAAAATTGTTACTATAATATGGTCTGCTAGTATAAATGAAGACTTTATCATTAAAGGAAACACAGAGACTTCTCTGAGAGTTGGATGAAAAAGCTATTTAGTAATTTAAAAAAGCAATAATGCTATGTCTCTAGGGAATCATAATTTGCAGTGCTATATAGTTTCTTAAATTACTTTCAGCAAATGTATGTAGATCAGATATTGTTATTGGTTTTAGCAGATGTAAGGTCATTGGAAATTCCAATGATTTCCCTATAATCATCTAACCTATAACCGTAACTAACTGTTTCAAATGAAAAACTTTTACTTTATAAAGAGAAATGTAGGAAAGGATTTAAACTGGACTAAGAAGTTAAATGTGGGCAAAATGATAGACTAGAAACCGTTACTGGGAATTATATGGTTTTCCAGCACAATGACACGCTCTGACAAACTGTTCTTTCTTCATTTTCAGATCGCCCTTTGTGGAAAGGTGTTGCTACTTTTGTTTTACAGAGGATCGAACAGAGTCACAAGATAATGTGTTTGTTGGAATATTCTTAACTCCCAAGAAATTTTAAGAACCTTGAAGGTAATAAGTCCTCTTTGAAACACTGAAAATGTGAATTGATGATAAATGTTTCTAATTTCCAATAATGGTGACAATTACAAAAATAAAGTTGTATTGCATTTATAAAGTGCTAGTGCCTAGTCAGGTGATGGGAAGAGGGAGAAAGAATTTTATTAAGGAAAAAATAAAATAAAGATGAAATTGCTGCATTTTATTTCTTACTGAAGAGCTTCAGGAGCTGTCAGAGGCTCTTGGAACATCACAAGCTTCAGAATTTTTTTGTACTGTGCTGAGATTTCTATTGCACCTAAAATAAAACAAAAACTTTTGTGTGCAGCTGGTAAGGTTCTGTTGGTTGGATCTCAACCAACATTTCAGTTTATCCTACAAACTGTTCCTGGGTCACCCTTATATATTTTTTGTCATGTCCACCTGACAATGAACTTTCTTACCTTGATAGCTTCATGCAAACATTTTTTTTTGTCCTGTAATGAATGTTTTCTTAAGATCCCTAATCTGTTTAAATGTCCTCTTCCAAATAGGTCATCCCCAACACCATTAAAAGCAGCTCTTGTTGTCTTATCTCACATCTCTTTGTTCTCTTTTCCTTTTAACACCTGTCACAGTGTTTAATTCCAGACAGTGTTACATCTGAAGTATAAAGTTGATTGGCAGTTGATCACTGCCTGGTGAGGGAGAGTTGATCTTTAAAGGAATGACACTAGATAGGCTGACCAGGCTGCAGTGGATAAATTCACACCAAGGGATATCTGGGGATACAACAAACTTGACTCAATAAGCCTTAACATATAAGATAGAATGCATGAAATCCTGTGGGTGGGTTATGGAGGAAGAGATAGGAGAATAGTTCTAAATATAATTAAGATGTATGAAAAGCACAAAAATTCAGTAAAAAATATATAGTGAAAAATTGTGTATTGGCTCATCCTGTTTTTAGTTCATACCTAAGAGGAAAAAAGATCTGAAAATAGCTGAAACCTTTGGCTACAAGTTGAAATAATGCTTTTATGTTATCATATTAGTCTTTTTCCTCATTAAGGACTACTTAAGATTGAGACCACAGGATTGAAGAAGAGGTAGTTGTTGGGCTTCATTTGGTGGATAAAATACAAGGAGTAAAGTACCCAAATAGAAAGGAACTTGCCCAGAGTAGAGTGGAGAATAGGCAATACATACTGTTTAGAATGGAAAACCAGTGATCCCATGTCTGGTGCAAAGCTGGTCTCATTCTTTAGTCTGGGACACTTGCAGTCCTTCTGTGTTTGTGACATTTACACACAATAAAACCTGGGTAAGCTCTTAAGGAAATCAAATCCTCTTCCCTAGAGTTTATAAATGCAGTGTGTGTGTGTGTGTGTGTGTGTGTGTGTGTGTGTGTGTGTGTGTGTGTGTGTGTCTTTTCAGGAATGATCAAGTTCAGGATCTTGAGAAAAATAATCTGGAGCTCATCCTATACGATCTCAGTGGGTCCTAAATACAGTCACAAGTGCCCTGTTAATGGGGAAGTAGAGAGAGATTTGATGTGGAAGAGGAGGTAATTTTACCATGGAGGAAAGAGTGGAATGAGGCAGTCACAAACGAAAGAATACAGACAGCCCCCAGAAACTAGAAGCAGCAAGAAGCAGAGTCTTTCCTTGAGTGTCTAGTTGGAGCACGATCCTGCTGACGTCTTGGTTTGGGGCTACAAAGTGAAATTGGAACTTCTGACAGGGTAAATTTCTTTCATTTAAACCATTAAATGTGTGGTAATTTGTTATTTCAGCTCTGAGAAACTAATTCACACCCAGAGTGAAAAATCTGGATACTCTGAATATTTTGGAGCTGACAGAATCATTAGGGAAATGTCCCTTAGGTTGAGAAAAGTGGTAGATAGCTCACCACTGTTAAATACACACACACACACACACACACACACACACACACACACACACATATATTATTGTTTCCACTGTCTTCTTACTCTACACCAGGACGAAAGTTCTATGAGGGCTATAAGCTGTTCAGTTTTGATCCCTGATTCTGTATCTAGGGCTTAGCTTGACAGCTGGTATGCAACAATTGCCCTAAAAAAAATCACTGAATAAATGAAAAGTATTGATAAAATAACTAAATAGTGAGGAAAAACATGAACACTAATGGTAAAAATAATGGCAAGAATGACAACATCAGACACTACATCATCAGCAAAAGAAGCAGAGGTTGAAGTTGGTGTGACCCTGTATGGGAGGGAATGCTTCTTTCATCTAGTGACTCATCTACAACACTGTCTGGAAGCGTGTTTACCTCTACACATGTTTAGTTGGTTTTATCAGCTCAATTGCAATGGTAATTTTAAGAGGGATGGGGAGCTAGGTTTCCTGGTGCCAGTCTTGTGGGCTGAAATCATGGGATGGGGATGTGGTAGCTCTAACCCGTGAGCTACTGTAACAGATTCTATTGAGATGGTGCAATATCCATTCCGCTTTGCAAATCAAAAGATCTCTTTAATCATGAGAAACTCAGACTTGAGGGAGATAAGCATAATACCCAATCAGTGTTGCAAACATACAGTGGATCACATTGCACAAGTATCTGTGTCATTCTTAAGGTGACTGGGGTAGGTCAAAGTAATTGTATATCTCTTGGCTCCTTCCCAGATGGGAGCGAAGTGTCGCATTAAGTCATCCTGAGAACAAAAATGTTCTGTACGTGTCTGTAATTCCAGTCTGCACTCCTGTTTAATTCTAAAACAAACATTCTTGGCTTCAAGAGCAATAAAGAACTTGTTAATGGCTCATATGCAGAGAGATACTAGAATCAGCTTACCTGAGGCTTTGATGCCTAGAATTAATTTGGGGAGCCTCATACCAAGCTTACAGAGAAACTGAAAGTCAAGGTTTGTCTCTTTCCTGTTCATGCCAGTGCCAATCCCTTCTGAGGTCCAAATGTGCTTAAACAGTGCTTATGGACTAATGCTGCTCTGCTAGTTGAGGGAAGACCTTGTAGAAGACTCCGTAGTGTCTGCTACAAAGTGTAATTATGGGCCAAGCAAATAGAATTCAGTTCCAAACACAATCACACCAAACATTTGTTCCTCACCTTTTCAGTATTCTGACCCATTTGAGCTAATGTGCACGTCTATCACAAAGAAGCAAAACACTCATGTATATAAAGTAATAATTTTTAAAAAATTTTATCTTTATTGTGGTTCTTAACTTTTGAAAGGTCAAATCCCCTTCGTGAGTAGCTGAGAAAAACCTTTGACCCTCTCCATAACAAGAACTTACATATATCCCTAAAGGATAAGAAACCTAGATCTTTTCTACACAATGCATGGAAGCACTAGTGGTGTATTGAAGGCTTTAAGTTCTTTTTTCTTTTCTTTTTTTTTTTTTTGTCTTTTTGAGATAGGGTCTCCCTGTAGCCCCAGTTGGCATGAAACCTGAAACTTGCTATGTAGACCAGGCTGGCCTTGAGCTCACAGAGATCTGCCTGTCTCTGCCTGCCTCCCTAGTGCTGGGATTAAAGGCTTGTGCCACCACACCCGGCCCACCTTTAAGTTCTAAGGGTAGCCTGGGTCAGACTCTAGCTTTCAAATTCAGTAGCTGAGGGAGCTTGGCAAAGCTACTAGGTCTCTCTTTTTCACAGTTTCTTCATTTGTAAAATGGAAGTGATATTAATATCACTAGCCACAAAAGATCATTATGAGGAAAAATACATTCATTATGCAAACTCATTATAGCAGTGTCTGGCATCCAGAAATATTTATGGAGCATCATTCAGCTATACACAGGGTCTGTGCTTAGACTGGACATGTGACAATGAATGAAAATAATTGTCCAGGATAAATGTGTTATCTTGTTGAACTTAAATTTGTATAAATGTCTTAAAGCACATTTCATAGGAATTAAAAATGTTTTGGTTATTTTATAATCTTCATTCCAAAAATAGATTAATGAGATTTAAATTCAAATTTCTCTTCTGGGATGCTAGAGATTCACATGGGCTCAAACCTAGAACTGTAATTCTTGTTTTGTTCTCTTGGTTCTGGGCATCAGAAGTTGGACTTCGTACATAGTAGGCAAGGTCTTTACCACTGAGCTAAATCTCCAGCTAGAGTTTTGATACTTTTTAAAAAAAATTTTTTTCAGTGTTAATTTGTTTTATTTTCTGATGGGTCTCAAAATGCCTAGAACATTGGCACTTCATTAATATTAATAGATTAAATGAATAATACCAGTTATAGAAGATGAAAACTATGATAGGAACTTACACACACATAGAGCTTTACAACCACACAGAGACAAGGTACATTTTTAATCCTTAACGCATTCTTGCTGAACACCTGACAGCACTTGCTACAGTTAATGTGAACTGTGAATCTCATCCTCAACTTGGCATAGGCATTTATAAAATGGGAAAAAGTTCAGGTACCAAGAAAGCTATTCATTCTGCTCCATTCCTACATCTTTATTCATTCATCTGTTATATTTTAAAAAGTAATTAGCAATGTGCACACACTGTATTAACAGCTTTATTTAGGCTTAACTATATTATGCAGGCAAATGTAACTACAATGTTTGGATTTCAGAAGCTTGTCAGGCCTCCTCTAATAGGACATGTTAGTAAAATTCCCATGCTTGTTTTATCCTTCTGCTTCCTTTCTGCTACTCTGTCCCTACCTGTCTTTTTTTTTTTTTTTTTTTTTTTTTTTTTTTTTGTTTTTTTTTTTGGTTTTTTGAGACAGGGTCTCCCTTTAGTCCCAGCTGGATTGGAGAGCGCTATGTAGACCAGGCTGGCCTTGAACTCACAGAAGATCCGTTTTCCTCTCTCTGCCTCCCAAGTGCTGGGATTAAAGGCGTGTGCCACCAAGCCCAGATCCTGTCTTGACAGGATTGCAGGATATTGTATTTGGGGATAACTGTTTGGGACTGTCTCCTTTAAGAACTTATCATAACTTTAGACAAAGATGTGAAGAAATGTACAAAGACCTCTCATGCATTCTATATCCAGCCTCCCACCATATTAACATCTCATAAGACTAGAATATAGGAGCTGGAGAAGAGGCACAGTGATTAAGAGCACTGGGTGTTCTTGAAGGAAAGCAGGCTCCCATGTGGTTGCTAATGATCATCTGTAATTCTAGTTCCAGGAGTCTGGCACCCTTTTTTGGCCTTTGCAGGCACCAGATCCACATGTGGTGCACTTATATATATTCAGGCCAATACCCATACATATAGAATAGAAATAAAAAATACTATACATTAAAACCAGGATATTAACATTGACGTAATCATAGAGCTCATTCAGCTTTTATTTGGATTAGTTTTTCAAATAATTGGTATTTACATTTGGTGAACATCAATTAACATAATAACAAAGATTAAAATCCGCTTCTTGTATGTTTATTTTGGATGCGGTCCTGTGTATAGATTTGAGTGTATCCATAATCACAATATAAATATGACAGATGAATGAATGAAGATGTTGGAATGGAACACAGAATAAATAGCTTTCTTAGTACCTCGTCTTTTTCCCCACACCTGTGTTTAACATCGAGAGAGAGAGAGAGAGAGAGAGAGAGAGAGAGAGAGAGAGAGAGCCTGAAGACCCTGGCCCTTCCCATTTAATGAAAATGTTTTAAGTAACAAACAGGAAAATAATATGTAAACATGCTCAATAAACTGTAAGGAACTAAACATAATGAAGTACAGTTTCACAGTCCTCTAATTGTCCCATTTGAGAACAATGTCTCACAATAGAGTCGACAGAATATAATATGTATTACTTTTCTGCATTGAAGTTTAGAGTGGTGAGTGATGGGCACATGATATCATCATTATCATCATCATCATCATCATCATCATCATCATAATCATCATCAAAATCTCATCTGAAGCCATAATTCACAGGGTCACAGAGTTGGCGGGGACTTTGGACCACGATTACAAGTACCTATAAAACACTTGTGTTTTCAAATACTTAATGGCAGGCAGTTTTTAAATTTTTGGTGAAAATTTCAGATGATGTGTGTGTGTAGTGCTTTATGAAGGAGTCCTCTTATATTTAGATAGTTTACTTGTGTAAATTTCTTTACTTTGAAAGCTGGACTCTGCCTTCCCTGTGACCTTCATCCATTCGTCTTGGTTGTGCCATCTGGGAACTGGAACATTGGAGTAAGTCCTGGGGATGGTCATCATTCTCCTCAGCTTTCTTTCCTCCTCCCTAAGTGACTCAGCTCTATAATGTGCTCCTTGTCTACAAAATGCTCATTCATGGATAGGTTTAATATTAGATCAGCATATGCATGACAGCATATGATCTGAACAGAGTTCTGTCAAAGGTAGTTGTATCAGTACCGCTACAATCACATTTTAATGTTTTTGTCTTTTATTTTTTCCCCCAATTTTCCTTATATTAATCTTAAAATCAATATTAATCAATATTTCCTCAAACTCTGATAGCTATTTCTCCCCAATTCTCTACATACGTAGTTTTCTGGCATCAGAACAGGACTTCCAATAGAATTTTACTGAATTAGGACTATTGTGCCATCTATTGAGATTTTCTTATATCCTAGCTCCATCACTAAATACATTTTATGCTCTCTGCTGGCTCCACACTGGCTGCAATCTTTAGAAATAGTCCTTGAGAAAACACTTGCACATAAAAGGGTGAAAAGGAGATGATTAGAGAGCTATAAATTCTAACTGTAACATTTTGACCTCCTGTTAATGTTAAATTTCCATTCAGCCTTCAGCTGTTAGTTTTTGCCAAGGCTTGATATGAGAAATAGCTATCCACAAAAAGGACTCTGTATTTTCTATGAAATTGTATTGGATGGTTCAATGTCTAATTTGTAAGAATCCCATGGGAAATTTCTTTTCGAGCTCAGAAATGAGGAAAAATATCTTTCAATTGTGGTTGAGCTGCTTTGAGTTTCCTTCTGTTTTGATTGTAAGCAGCTGAAAGAAAAAAATCAATTATTCAATTGCTGCATCTTTTCTTTTTATTTCTATTTATTGATTCCCCTTTTTATCCAACTTTAAAGCTAACATTTCATGTCAACAGTTTTTTATTAATATAGGATAGTTTGGGCAGATACCACAACATATCATTCCTAAATGTACCCAGGATGTAAAAACAAACAAATGAAGATAGTCAAGGCCTCATTTAAGATATCCCTCCATATGGGAAATTTTCATTTTTATGTGGTAGAGTGCAAACTTGTTCTCAGAACACTTGGTTCTGAAATAAGATTTGTCTCAGTCCTTCAAATTGTTTTCTTTCAAAATTTGTACTCAGTTTATAATGACAGGTTTAAAACTCTTCAACATGAATCTTCATAAATGCTACCATACTCCAAAGCAGAAAGAGCAATGAAACTATCATATATTAACTTTTCTTTGTTTATTTTTTGTCCTTCTATTATGCACCCCCAAACCTATTTCATTATAAAATAAGTTTATTTCAGAGTATCATTATCTGCACGAAACTATCTGTAGTGAAAGGACCTCTGGATTCAGGGATAAGAGACCAAGGATCTGGAATTGCATTACCTACTATTTGAGCAACTAGGAAAGAGTCACTGGATCATATAGTTTCCCATTCAGAGAAAACTACCATCAGATGGGAACTTGATAAAATGTGCACAGCTTGTTTTTTCTCTTCCTTGTAAACACTTTAAAAGAAGTAGAACCTTATCAATGTCACAGATGAGATTCTAAGAGTTGATTGCTGCCTTCTTGTTAATAAATATTTGCCAGGGTGTTTAGCTATATATGTAGAAGAATTTTCTTTGAGATTTATTTTCAACATAAGTAGTAAAAACAATACTACTGGAATTTTAAAATATCACTTATCTCAACCTTCCTTACTGGTCCCAACTATTTATAGGACCAAATTACCACAGGGCGACTCCTAATAGACACATAGCTTCACCAATTTTCCTCAGTGCCCTTCCAATCAATAACTACTTTCTCTTTCACATAGTGAAGCTTGGGATCAGGAAATATTAGTCTGTAACAATATGGATACCGAGTGGTAAAGCCAGGTCTCTTTTATTCCATACTTCCTATACTCCCTGATGTTTCCCAGGTTCATCACAAGGTCACTGCAAGGGAATGGATGCCTGATTGTGAATGGTCACTTCTGTGCTCCCTGCAAACATTGGGGTTGTGCAGAGGCTGTTTGCTCCCATGGTAGCTAGTTCAAAATCAATTTACCAACAGAATGACAATTGGTGTCATATATAGTTATGTTTGCTTTGTACAACTACAATGACTATTGACATATTTGATGGGTTTTTGGCTTTCATTTCTTTCTTTAAAAAAAACCTATGCATTAGTTTTCTCTGCCTAGTAAACTCAGACAGTAAATTCATAACCTGAGACATAGCTAAATAGGTACCATAATGTATGACACAGTTCAGAGTCCTTCTACCAGTAAGCTATGTTCTACAGTTAACATTTGAAACAAGCTGTAAAATAGTGATAGTTATCAAAAGGTTAATAAAAAGATTATCTTGAAGCATCGTTACATAGAGAAAGTAAATTAAATGGTAATTTTAGAATAGGGAAGATTATATAAAATACTCATTGATTATTAATTTTTATATCATTAGAGAATAGCAGAGTTCAAGGAACAGTTTTTGATAGTATATTCTGATTGTAAAAAATAATAATTCTTTTACTTTTTAGGAACAAACAAATCCAAACACAGAAAACTACAGAAAAATTTTACACTGTAGTTGACAAAAATATCATAATGCAAATATATGCTGGATATTTGTGTTTTAAGCATAAATAGTTGTGGCTAAACAGATACAAAGATAAGGATATTTTGATGACTTCCCAGTCATATTTCTGAAATCTATGACATAGATTGGAGATGTTTGATACAAACTGAAGGTACGGAGAGAAGTTTATTCATTTCTCAGGAAGCTATTACTGGGAGTAGGGATGTGGCCCAGTAGTGTGATACTTGGTACTTAGGCATGCACACAAGCCTTGGGGTTCAATGCCTAACACTGAAACAAAGATAAACAACAAACAAAACAAAACTTAGCTGTTTGCTTATAGCAACTTAGAACAAAGTGTGCTTTGAAATTATATTTTTTAAACATTAATTGAATGGCTGTATTCTGAGAGGAAATTCTATGTGTTGGTATAATTTCTTTCTAGCTAGTTGGTACTTATCACAGCTGTGGAAGATGAAATGAGACATAAAAATAAAATCTTAGTGCTCTTATATGTTTAGTATCCATCCAAGCCCAAGAAGATGATTGGATACATGATTATAATCTGTTCTAGAATATCAATACTGACTTCAGAAATAGCAGAGGGGGAGAGAGAGAGAGAGAGAGAGAGAGAGAGAGAGAGAGAGAGAGAGAGAGAGAGATACTTAGAAAGTCTCTGGTTCTTTTAGCAACATACCACTCCGTTCACTGACAGCAGCTGGTCTCCTCTTTTGAGGCCTCCGTGTCTTTCAGCCACCCCTCCAGGGATGATGCGAGAGATATAAATTGGGGAATTTTGCTCCTTTCCTCCCATGACGTTAAAACCCAGGCCTTCATCAGTCTTTGGCAGTTCAACTACCCGAGGGTGAGAGTGGCCTTCACTAGCTGCGAAAGCTGCAACTGTTGCCTGAAAGAAAAGACAGTCTCTTGGTAATAAAATGATGGAAATAGGCCTAAATCTATGCTCTGCAGGGGACACCTTCTCATAATTTCCCCTAGCATTCTCCTACAGAAGGAAGAACATAGAATGTCTTCTTTCAGATGCCGTATATGACTCTTTTCTTCGATAAAGCCCCACCTAATTATTTCCAGCTTTGTAAGGCTTCTCTACTGTGAAAACAAACAAACACTTACTGCACCATCTTTCAGAGTTACCTCAGCTAGATGCAAATTCCCCTGTTCCTGGACTCTAAATAGAATTGGTACATACAGTACCTAATATTATAATTATTGTATATATGTTGACCCAGGGCATTTTATGAGCAAATTGTGCCAGGTACTTTTGGTATGGAATAGAGTCTAAATTGCTCTCTGCACATAAATATTCATGAATACTTCTTCAACAAACTGAAGAGCACTTATATATGTTGACACTTACATATATACATGTAATCTTACTATTGCTGGACCACCAATTTACTTAATGAAAAGTTTCATGCTTTTAAACTCAGTATACCTAAAATAAAATAAAAATGAATAGATTCAAAGAAATGATTGTTCTTTCATGACAACATTCCATATTGTTATGAGAGACCATTTATCAGGTCTTTATTTTCCTGTTCATATTACATTAAGGATGCTAGAAAATGACCGGTTTGTGGCTTTATAAACAATTTATTTAAAACATAATTTAATGTGGTCATACTTTCATTTCAAAGTTCACAAACTAGTTTCTTTAAGTTCAAGAATCCAACTTACCATTAGTTCTCATCTCCACAGAAATAAACTAGTAGTTTCAACCAGGAAAAGATTCTCTCCCTGATCCTTGTTTTTCACTTCTATTAGCCTGCCTTAACCACAGTTGATTAGATGCCTAGTATAAAGTGATTTACTCTCAATACTGTGAGAATATTGATTCCGAACTACTGTACATTCTCTGTCCACACACAGCATTATCACATCAATTTAGCATTGTGCTACTGCCTGGATTTAATGAAAGATAGTGAGTGATATGGAAATAATGGCTTGGTTTTAGCTCCATGCATTTGCTCATGCAAACCGTGTTGTCATGCAGAGGTTTTAATGGCTGACATGGATGCAATGCAGACAGCCCAGAAACAACCAGAAAATATTGTGCTACTGCAACATTATGCTGCTATCCTGCTGTTCTACATGAATAAGAAATGAGAATGGTAAAACACTACATAATTCACTTTCCCCTTAATTAAACAATGTAGGGATCATTTTTCTGCGTGTGTTCCACTTCAGTACAAGCAAAGCATGATGTAATGGTAATAATGCCCTTCTTTTGTCTGCTTTAGGAAAGGAAAAAAATTCTTACAAATCTACAGTGTTCAGTTACAGATTGAAAACTGAAAATATCAGGGGTAAAATCAAACAACAGATGATGTAACACAAAGGAATTGAATGGAAAATCAGTAATTCTGACTTTTTAGACATTATTAGAAAGGGAAAAGCCTTTTAACAAGCAAGTTATATTCTATTAAAATATATCTGCATTTGTGCAAGACAAACTGACTGAGTGACTTCAGATTGAAACTCCTGCTTCCTATACATCTTCCAAGAAATTTCCTGATCCTCTTTCTGTATCCTTTTCATTAGTAGGACCTCTACAGTCTCTGATTTTGAGCCTTTAAAGAACATAAGTGATCACTGCCACAAAAGGTGCCAGGCCATCTTTACGTCCATGCCACTTTCAGCAAATTGCCCTTTGCTTAGGTTAATACAAAGAAGAATCTGGGATCCGTGGTGCCAGGTGAATTCTTTTCATGTCTAACTCACATTAAGTCGTTAGGTCTGTGCAAATAAATCTCCATGCATGAGATAAATACAGGTTCTTTTATATCAGCAGGATATGTCAGAAAACCACGTAGTACTTTGTAGGATGAACCAGTAGATTTGCTTGTGCCAAATGGACATTTAGTGAGTTTAATGAAATCATTCTCCTTTCTTAAGCTACAGAAGCAGCAGAAACGTTCAATTTTCCATTAGGATTTTTACCTGGGAAGTAGTACTGGTTCTAGACTCTGGGCTGCCACTGATGTCTAAATTTTCTTACAGTGTACACACGAGAATACCTGAAACACACACGCGCACAATCAATTACTAGATCACTGGGGTAAAGTATATTTTTAAAGTTACTCAAGTCTTACCTTCGCTGTGGCCCTTGCACGGAATTCAGGACAGCCATTAACAGTTATCGTTTCATGCATATATTGGTACACCTAAAATATTCACATAAAAAGAATGTGTAAGAATATTAAGAGTATCAATTCTTTCATTGTAGGTAGGACAAAAAAAATTTCACTGTAGGAGAGAATCTCTATCACAAGCGAAATGTATTAAATTAATTTTCTTGATGATTTGAACCAAATATATCTCTGACATTTTGTGTGTGTGTGTGTGTGTGAGAGAGACAGAGAGAGAGAGAGAGAGAGAGAGAGAGAGAGAGAGAGAGAATGTCTCCTCTCATTGGCCTGGAATTTGATATGTTAACAAGGCTGGCTTTGAACTCATGGATTTCCACCTGCCTCTGCCTCCTGAATGCTAGAATTAAAGGCATGTACCATAGTGCTTGGCTATAACTCCTAATTTTATGAGTACATGTGGGAGGGTGTCTAAATGGGCCAGGGAAGTGAATGGCATGTATTCCAAACTTTTTAATCTGGCTAGCCTTGTTTATCAACTATACAAACACATTTATATTTGATTTCATACAAAATCTATTTTGTCAGCATTTTTATAAACACACATACAGAGAGAGAGAGAGAGAGAGAGAGAGAGAGAGAGAGAGCTATAAAGCAGGTGATAAAAGCTATGTAGTTAATTCTTGAATTTGTCACTATGTTACAGTTTCTAAATTGATGTTCACAAGGCTATGGTGACAATATTTTTTACTGTGGCTTGAATTTCAACATGTTGATAGGTAAGATATTTATAATATACATCTATAATTTTGCACATTTAAAGCTTACTCTGTGTGGCTCTATTTGGATTACTATGAGAAAAGAGGACAACAAACATGTCCTTTAGGCACAGAGATAAAAAAAATGGTATTCTAGGGAAACAAATAAAGTTAGAGATTCTTAGGATTAATAATACAGAGCAGCTATGTTGATGATAATGTGTAGAAGAAAAAAAAAAAAGGATGGGGTAAATATGGAGCCAGGAGGTCAAACAAAGCAGAGAGATTTTTCTGCATGAACTAAAATCTGGAAAATGGCTCTTCATGGTATAGTTTGAAGAAGACACTTGGCAAAAGTAACAAGGTTAAACATGTTGGACTGGGTTCTCATTATGAATTTAAATAATGAAGTTATAAAATTTTTCATAATGCATAGAGATGAGAGTTCATTTGGCATTATTTTGTAAACTATTAGTAAACTATTCGTTATTTACTGAAAGAGTGAAAGAGAAAAACTGCTACTGAAATTCTGAAGGAGAATTCATTCCTTTCCATTATTATTTTAAGTGCATAAGTCAAAAGCCACTCAAATGAATTAAAATTTGATTAGTTCTCCATTCACCAGTCAACAGCCATTTATTGAGCATCTGGAACTCGTGTCTCCTAACAAGTTTGGCTGGCTCTTCATTTATCCACTACATTTGGTTGAGTTGCCAGCCATCATTCGTGTTTCCAGCTGAACTGGTTAAGAAGGAAGCAGGTGTAACTGTCTGAATTAGAAGGGTGGGAACACACCTTAGAACCTCTCTTTTATCTTTGACCCTCCACTATACATCAGAGTAGTTTATTTTCATGGGAAATCTGGATGGTAGTGAGAAGACCCAGATGATCATCTGTGGAAACTTCACATTCTCCAGATTTCAAAAAAATTCGCTAGCAAACGTATTTCCACATTATTTCCCTGAAAGTGCACTACTTTGCTTCCTAGACTGCTCTTCTATAAATAAATCCCACTCATCCACTCATAGCTCATGAAGAGGAACACTGTTTTGCTGCCCCGATTCTCTTAATGAACTTTCTCATCTGGCACTGAGCTTCTACTTAATTCCTCATCTCTTGCTGGAAGTCCCCCATTCATGCTTAGGGAGTCTCAGCACAATCCTTCAGCTGCTTTTGTCAAGTACCCACCTGACCTACTCTGTATTGTATCTTAGCTATCTATCTGCTACCCTGACGTGAGGAAGTCAAATGCCTATAGGAGCCAGGCCTTGGGTCGCTGTGCAGAATCTAGCCTTCTATTCATTCTTACCTCCCTATCATTTTTGGATCCTATCATTCTCCAAATACAGAAAATCCTTCCACTTCTCCAGATATGTTTACACATCCTTATGACTCTGATTAAAATTTCTCTCCACCCGGCAGACACTTATTTACCTGAGTTTATCACAATGATTAAAAGACCTTTGTTATTATCTACTTTGTCACATGTTTTCTACTTCTCTCAAGCAAAGTTATGTTCCTTTCTTCTCTGTTCTTGGCAGTCTGAAATTGCCTGGGGTTATTTTGTTTAACTTTTCCAAGGGAAAATATCATCTTTGCTTGCTTTCAGGGATGTTTACAAGGACAGTCACTAGCAAATAATTAGAACATTGTCATCATCAACTGATTAAGACAAAAGGTAATTTTGTAAGTGAGAAAATGTAAATACCTAATAAATATCATGAATTATATAAAATTATCCTTAACATCCCAATTTAAATTTTCAATTAAAACCTGAGATACAATAAGACCAGAACTGTCTAGATAATTGCACAGGCTCTAAAGATGGCTTGGAAACAAATCCTGGCTGTGTTCTTTTCCAACTGAATGATGTTGGTCTGTTAAGAACTTGATTTCCCTGGAGTTCAATGTTCTTATTTGAAACATGTGCCTTAAAATGCTAAGTAACTTCTGAGTATTTTATGAGGAATGAATAAGCAGTTTGCCAAGTGTAATAGGTAACTAAAAGTTAGCTAATATTATTGCTGTCCTCATTGCTGTATTTTGATGTTGCTCAGGTATTTGACCCTGAGATAGAGATATTTGATGGAGAATTTTCCAGGACTATTAGTCTTCGGACACAATTTACAAATAATTGATCAAAGGCTGTAGTAGTGCTCACATAGGGGAAAATCTGCTACCATTAAACAAGAGGTGGTTGGAAATGTGCAATTCAGCAACTGTGGAACCAATAAATCAGCACTCCAAATGAAAGTGAGTGAAATGATATTTTAATCTCCTTTTATGACAATAATATAACTAAGCAAAATCAACCCAATATTATTTTTAAAATTTTTTAATGTTTTTTATTTGTGTGTATGAATGTACTGTCTGCATGTAGGTTTGTGCACCTGTGTCGTGCAATGTCGCAGAAGTCAGAAGAGGGTGTCGGATTCCCCTGGCCTGGAATTGGAGTTGCAGATGGTTCTCAGGCACCATATGGGTGCTGGGGATGGAACCTGGGTCCTCTGCAAGAGCAGTTGGTGCTCTTAACCACTAGGCTTCTCTCCAGTCCCTATAATTTATTTTATTTTATTTTTTTTTAATTAAAAATATTTCTTAGCCCAATATTATTATCCACCTTTTTATTTCTATGAAGCACAATGGATTCTGATGACTTCATTTTCAAAAGTGATAGGAAGAGTCCACAGTCTGGTTACAGAGTCAGCTTGAGGCGGGTGGTGATACGTCTTCTGCTTCCATTCGCTGTGTTAGCTGAGGAACTTTCCTATTCTTCCATTTCCTAAGGGACAAGATGTATCCTTGCCTTTTTCCATGTCAATGACAATTATAAACATATTTGTATATTTTGAAGAAAGTTGTCAGGGAAGGAAAGGTATTTTACCAGATAGCCTGAGGTTTCAAAGGGGAAAGAGAAATTGTCTATATGTGCTTCAATAAAGGAACGTGGGATTTATAATCCTCTGAATCCTCTTTGATAAACTTGAAATCTAGCATTTCTAGAAACATTTCACTGAACGGGATGGGTTTAATTCCTAGGCAAGTCAAAGCATTGATAAAAAGCTTAGTTAAGGGGGCTGGAACGCCGACTGCTCTTGTAGAGGACCTGGGTGCGATACCCAGAATCCACATGGTGGCTAAGAACTGTCTTTAAGCTGGGCATGGTGGCACATGCCTTTAATCCTAGCACTCCAGAGGCAGAGGCAGGTGGATCTCTGAGTTCAAGGCTAGCCTGGTCTACAGAATGAGTTCCAGGCCAGCTGAGGCTACAGGGAGACCCTGTCTCAAAAAGACAAACAAACAAACAAACAAAAAAGCTTAATGAAGAGTTTTAGCTTCTATATCAGCATCAATAATTTTCTAACCTTGAAATTCTTGGATAGACTTAGTAACATTCTGAATACTTATGATGTATTCCAAGCTGATGAAAATTAAGTAAGACAGAAGAATTCCATGGAAAGAACAACAAAAAATAGTTTGTTCAGAAAGTTCCTAATTAAGAAAGACAGATCAATTCCTTGCAAACAATAAGATACTTTGTTCAGAAAGTTCATTTAGTCATGTATCAAGCTAAGGGTCCTTTTAGAGTTATTCCGAGAGTTAGGCAGCTGTGCTAAACTGTGAAAGAAAAAGTAATGACTGTTTCAAAATCTTTGAAGTGCCATTATTTCCCTCACAGAAAGGTGAATAATTTACATTTCACTTTTCTTTATACTAAAAAGCAAAGAGACTGCATTTTCTGTGGAAGAAACAGACAGTACAAATAAAACAAAAACTTCACTCTGACTTCAATTTATCTCACAATAGCACTGCCATTTATATTGATTAAAACCAACTACAATTCTAGTGCAAGAGGAGTTTGTTTTTGAGATTTCTTTTATACAGAAGATAGTCATCATCAAATAATATAAGCTTTCTCCTGTTCACTTCTCAAGCTAAAACTATGATATAGTCAAGTCAGAAAGGTTCCCTAGCCCTGCATATGAATTTCCTATCCTGGATCCCTACCATCTGTGAACCTTATTTTCCACTATGTAAAACTCTAACTTCAAAGAGGCAGTAAATGAAGGGGAGGATTCATAAGCCATGATCCACTATTATTATTATATTTTCATGATAATAGTTTAAATTTTTCTGATTACTAGTCTATTCACAGCTCAAATGTTTGAAATGATCCTTTTTGAATGTAGATGATTATCTAGCAGCAAGTTGAAACATTTTCTTGGCATTTAAAACTAGATTTTGAATGTTCTTTTTTCAACTTCCCTTTGTATTCTGATGCTATCGAACTTTCTGGAGTTACCTAGCAAAATCTGCATTTCAGTTCTTTTCCCAGCATTATCTGGCCCCGTGATTCAGTTGTGACCAATGAGAATTCAATCTTATTAAGTGAGATTCCTCTGGGAAAGCACTGTTCTTTCATCATTTCCTCCTTCTCCAGTTTGCATATCATCAGCTATGGTTGCAGACTTGAACTTCCAGAGAAAGGGCATCGGAGTGCACAGACACCAGATGTCTGCACACTCAGCTGCTCATCTCTGCATATTGCAACAACGAAAGATAATCTTTTTAATCAAGCCAGCAAAAATTTTCTGCTACTCTTAACCAAAGGGTTCCCAACTGCTATATTTTCAAGTAAAATTTAGGTAGAACTATGCTATCTTTACTCTCTTTTCTCATATGTCTTTCAATTCTGTGAGTTCTAATTTTGCTTATTAGTTATTGGTGCAAATTTGTTAATATAAGGGATAATAAAGGACAGACTGAAATCACAGTTTTAAAGGAAAGTAGAAATTAACTCTTTGAAAACACGTTTGGAGAAATGAAATGACATTGACTTGGGCGAAAATGCTTGCAAGAAGCTATAACTTTCTTTAAGTTAATTTTAACTGAGCGCATTTCATACAACATTTCTTAATCAAATTTAGACTCATTCTCCCATCCACACCCAGCCCTCAGCCCCCCACACCAGAGCTCATGGATTCTGCTATACATGTTCTGCATCTTTTTCTCAGTCTTTTTTAACCTTTTTGATGCAGAAGTTTACTGTTTTGGTCAGTTCTTGAACAGGTTTTCCTCTCTCTTTTTTTGTTCCTTTTAATATTATATTACTCCAAAATGTGCATATATACACTCCACACATAAATCAAAATTACAAAGTCTGAAAATAAACTATAGGTTAATTCCAAAACATGTTTAGGGATTCACATTTTAACAGTAAATTTGCATGCAGGTAAAAAGAATTACAACTTCACATTTTAAATTATATAGTAAGTTGATGTATGTTTTAATGTACCCTTTTGAAGGTTCTATAAGAATTTAATAAAATTTTACAATAAGCTCATAATGTAAGTTATACATTATTATAAAATTTCATTAACTCAAGGATTATACTGAAATTATTCTATAAAGCTATCAATACCTTTTATTGTTCCCTCCCCTTTGTATTACTCCAAATTATGCCCATATAATAAACAATATGTATCAAAATTTTGACCTCTGGGAATGAACTGTATGTTAATTCCTAAATATGTTTTGGGATTCACATTTTTTCCCTTTGATTTTATATTGCTCTGGAATATGAATACATATCTTCCACCCATATATGGTAATTACAATGTGTGAATATAAGTGGTAGGTCAATTCTCAAGCCAATTAAGAGATTCACATTATAATAGCACAGTTGCTTTCAGATACAATGAACTATAACAATAAAGTTGCTCAGTTTGCCCACCGACTGGGGATTTGGTGTTAGCATCCACAAAAGAGGGAAAACATTTGCCTTTTTTTTTTTTTGGGACTGTGTTATTTCACTTAGCATAATGGTTTTGAGTTCCATCCATTTACCTGCAAAGTTCATGATTTCATCTTTCTTTACTGATGCATAGAACTCCATTGTGTAGATGTACCACATTTTTGTTATCCAGTCATCAGCTGAGGGGCAATTGAGTTGGTTCCAGCTCTTTGCTATTGTGAAGAAAGCTGCAATAAACATAGCTGTGCATGTATCTTTGCAGTAGGATGAGTCTTGTGGGTATATACCCAGGAGTGGTATGGCTGTATCAGGGGATAGGCTCTTTTTGAGTTTTTTAAGGGTTCTCCACACTGCTTTCTACAGTGGTTGTACAAGTTTATATTCCCACCAGCAGCAGATGAGTGTTCCCCTTTCCCACAACCTCTCAAGCATTTGGTGTCTTTTGTTTTCTTGATCTTAGCCAGTTGAATTGGAGTTAGATGGTATCTGAGAGTGGTTTTAATTTGCATTTCCTTAATTATTAATGATGTTGAACAGTTTTTAAGATGTTTATCAGCCATCTTTACTTCCTTACTGGTGAAGTATGTGCTCAGCTCTTTATTCCATCTTTTGAATAGGTCATTTGTTTTCCTACTTCTTTGTTTTTTTAAGTAGTTTATATATTCTAGATGTTAATGCTCTGTCAGATATATCACTTGTGAAGGTTTCCTCCCATTCTGTGGGTTTTCTCTTCACTTCCTTGATTGTTTCTTTAGCTGTACAAAAGCTTTTGAGGTTGATGAGTTCTTACTTGTCAGCTGTTGTCCTTATTTCCTGTGCAGCTGCTGTTTGATTTAGAAAGTCTTTTCCTATGCCTTTGTCTTGTAGGTTGCTGCCAACTTTTTCTTCTATCACCTTCAGAATTTTGGGTTTCAGGTTGAGATCTTTGATCCACTTGGAGTTTATTTTTGTACAGGGTGAGAGGTAGGGGTTTAATTTTGTTCTTCTGCAATGGTGATCCATTTTGCAAAAACATTTGCTGAAGATGTTAAGATGGTGAATTTATGAGCTCAAGTTTGGATCTTCAATTTGTTCCATTGGTCAATGGGATTTTTTTTTTTTTTTTTTTTTTTTTTGCCAGTACCAGGCTGTCTTTATGACTATAGCCCTGTAATAGACTTGAAGTCTGTAAGTAAATCTCATTGTATTGACTTTTCACTCAAGGTTGCTTTAGAGATTCAGGTTTTTTTTTCCATATGAATTTAAGGATTCTGTTTTCCAAGTCTGTGAAAAGAAATTCATGGGGATCTTGATTGGGATTGCATTGACTCTGAATATAATTTGGGTAGAATGGACATTTTTTACTATATTTTTTTCCAATCCATAGCATGGGTGTCTTTCCATCTTTTGATGCTCATTTACAATCTCCTTCTTCAGGGTTTTAAATTTTTGTGTTTTTATTTTTTTTTTTTTATTATTATTAATACTTATGTTGTTAGGTGTTGTGATGGGGAAGGTCTCCTTATATTCATCTCTCCAATTGCTTATTATTGGTATAAGTAAGGCTACTGATTTTTTTTATAGTCCAATGTTTTATTGAACCTCTGTGCATTTATAACAAAATTACATACAAATCCAATCTAGACTCATGTCCCCCCTCCCTGCACCCCCCCCCACCAGAGCCATGCAAGCGCAAACAATGTTTTTCATCTTTTTCTCAGTCTCTCTCAAAACTCTCCATGCAGAAGTTTACTGTTTAGAGCAGTTCACTGTTTCAGTTAGTTCTTTGACTTAGTCTTTTCTATTGTTGTTCCTTCCAATATGGATCACTCCAAAATATGCACATATACACATCACATATATCATAGGTTTTAGCATCTTCAGCTTTGATTTTTTTATTAGGCTGAAACATGTCACATTTGAAGCTCTCCTTGGGAAGCCCGAACCACTATCCATTTCTGCCCTTGTGTTCCACACTGGGGTTTCCCCTTCCATGGTCAAATCAATAGGTCCAGTAAGCCCACCATGTCCTGTCTTGATCTTCCTGTACTGGTCCCATGATACAGCCAGGGTAGTCTAACAATGGCAGTCTATAAGCTGAAGAAGCGGAAACCCCAATAGTAGCTCAGTCCACAAGTAGGATGTCTCAGCAGTCCCTATCTGGCCCTGAAGGTTTGGATGGATTCTTGGAGAGAATGACGTCTTCAAGTCCATATTGGAAGGTTGAAAAGCTATGTATTCTACATCTTTGAAGGATGGCAAAAGCAGTGGCAGCACAAGGGTAGTCGCACTTGCTAGTAACGACCGTGCAAAAAACTGTGGTCTTTTTTGTTTGTTACTACATAGTCATTGGTTTTCAAGTTTAGCCTCAGGCAACATTACTAAGATCTCAAGTTTTAATACCTGAGTCCAATTTCTCAGGAGGACTTTACTAGTTATTTATTTATGGTTATACTTATTTATTGATGTTAAGGCCACACATTAGCCCAGATAACCAAGGTTCTTGTGTTTTCCTCAGGTCAGTTGAGGATCTTGTTCCCAAGGTTTCACTCAGGGTTTTTTTTTGGGGGGGAAGCCCTGCTCCTTTTGGTTTTCTTTTTATAACTTTTGTTTGTTTTTTTGGTTTTTTTAAAATTTTTTTAATTAATTTTATTTATTCTGGTATATGTGATGTACTGCTGCATGCAAGTTGTGCACCTGTGTCGTGCAATGCGCGGAGGTCCGAAGAGGTGTCGGATTCCCCTGAAATGGAGTTCTCCTGGAATTGGAGTTTCAGATGTCTCAGCCCGCAATGTGGTGCGGGATCGAACCTGGATCCTCTGTAAAGAGCGGTCGGCTCTCTCAACTGCTAGGCCATCTTCCAGCCCCCTTTTGTTTTTCAATCACCAGTTCCATCCACCGATGACAAGTTAAAGTCTGGCTAGACCAGGCGTCCCTTTTGAAGCATGAAGAACTTTCCTCTTTTATATGGACACTGGCTAAAGTCCAATTAGCGGGATCTCCAAGGCTTCCCTTCCGCACAGGAAGACTGGTGACTCACATTTGCAGGACATTTCAAGAGATGCCCCATCATAGTCCCCTGGACTTAATTGACCTCTGAGGGCAAGAACAAATTATCCCTTAAGACCATGGCCAAATTGTTTGGGCATTAAGTATGGTTGTTTAAGCATCCAGAAAGGCTAAGTTAACCAGCTGGATTTATTAACTACTACTATATACTTTAGAAATATGTTACAAGCATAAGCTTGTATAAAAATCAAAGCAGTTTTCTAGAATAAATTTGACAATATATATTTTCATGACAAACTATTTTTTATTTTTATTCTATTACTTTAATTTATCTGCAGTTAAACGTAATCGTATCCTAAAAGAATTACTTGAAAATAAATGGTTAGTTTATAGAACCTGTTAAGGGATACAATATAAGAGCACAGTTATTTTAGATTTATCACATTAATATGTTCAAGTTGCCTTACAACTAACTAGGTAATGGTCCCTACCTTCCACAGATGAGGGATACAAATTGTCATTTGTTTTTCTGGACTGTGGTTACTTCACTTAACAATGATCTTTCTAGTTCTATCCATGCAAAAAGTCATGATGTCATCTTCTTTACTGCTATAAACTCCATTGTGTAGAGTACCAAATTTTCTCTATCCACCCATCGGTGAGGGGCACTTGGGTTGGTTTCCAGCCCTTTGCTATTGTGAGAGAGCGAAAGGAACATGCTGTGAATGTAGTATCTGTGGTAAGATAGCCTGTGGATATAACCCAGGAGTGGTATGACTGGTCAGGTGGTAGGCTCATTTCGCCTGTTTAAGGGTTCCCACACTGCTTCCATAGTAGTTGTAGGAGTTTACATTCCACCAGCAGTGGATGAGTGTTTCCTTTCCCAAACCTCTCCAACACTGGTAATCATTTGTTATCTCTTGATCCCTAAGCCATGCTTTAATTGGAGTGATATGATATCTTTAAGTGGTTTTAATTTGCATTTCCTTAATTATCAGTGACATTGAACACTTTTTAAGATATTTCTCAGCCATCTCTACTTCCTCACTTGTGAAGTCTCTGTTCAGCTCTTTGCTGAGTCATTTGTTTGATTTCTTCTTTGTTTTTTTGAGTAGTTTATACTTTCCTCCCACTCTGTGGGTTTTCTCTTCACTTCCTTGTTTCTTTTGATGTACAGAAACTTTTGAGTTTAATGAGTTTCATTTGTCAATTGTTGACCTTATTTCTTGTTCAGCTGCTGTCTAATTTAGGAAATTTTTTCCTATGCTTATGTCTTATAGGCTGCTGGCAACTTTTTCTTCTGTCACCTTTAGAGTTTTGGGTTTCACGTTGAAGTCTTTGATCCATCTGGAGTTGACTTTTTTACAGGGTGAGAAGTAGAGGTCTAACTTTATTCTTCTACAAGTGATGATCCAGTTTTGTCAACACCACTTGCTGAAAATGTTGCCTTTCCTCCATTGTGTCTTCTTGGCTCCCTTGTCAAATATGAGGTGGCTGAAATTGTATGTGCTCAAGTTTGGATCCTCAGTTTTGTTACATTGGTCAACAGGTCTGTTTTGTGCCAGTACCAAGCCGTTTTTATGATTATTGCCCTGTAGTATAGCTTGAAGTCTTGTATAGAGATCCCCTGTATTGCTCTTTTCACTCAGGGTTGCTTTGTCTATTTGGGGTCTTTTGTTTTTCCATATGAATTTAAAGACATTTTTCCCAAACCTGTGAAGAAACTCTTGGGGATTTTAATTGGGATTGCATTGAATCTGTATATTAATTTGGGTAGAATGGATGTTTTTTACTATATTGATTTTTCCAATCCATGAGCATGGGAGAGATCTTTCAATCTTCTGGCATCTTCTTCAATTTCCTTCTTCAGGGGTTTAAAACTTTTGTTGTAGAGATCTTTGTTGCATTTGGTTAGGTTTGTTCCTAGGTATTTTATTGTTTTTGAGGGTATTGTGAGCGGGAAGGTCTCCTTGTATTCCTTCTTCAGTTGCTTGTAGTTGGTGTAAAGAAAGGCTACTGATTTTTCTAGGTTAATTTTGTATCCTTCCATTTTACTGAAACTCTTAATCATTTCTAGGAGTTTTCTGGTGGAGTTTTTAGTATCTCTTAGGTAAACTATCATATCAGCTGCAAAAAGGAATAGCTTTTGGATTCATTGATTTTTTTTTTTTATTGCTTTCGTTGTTTCTATTTCATTGATTTCTGCTCTGATTTTTGTTATTTCTTCCTGTCAGTTGTATTTAGGGTTGATCTGTTATCTCTCAACTATTTTTAGCTGCAGTGTTAGATTGTTCACTTGTGCTCTTTCTGTTTTTCTAAGGTAGGGACCCAGGGCTATAAACTTCCCTCTTAGGACTGCTTTCAAAGAATCCCACAGGTTTTGTTGTGTTGTGTTATCATTGTCATTCAGTTCCAGGAATACTTTTCTTTCTTTATTTATTTCTTCCTTGACCCATTCATTTTTCAGGAGTGTGTTGTCTAGTCTCCATGTGCTCTTGAAGATAGTAGGGATTATCCTGGTGTTGATATTGAGCTTTATTGTTATGTGGTCTGATAGAATGCATGAAATTATTTCAAACTTTTTGTATTTGTTGAGTTTTTTTCTGTGTCCCAGTATGTGGTCGATTTTGGAGAATATTCCTTGTGGCGCTGAATAGAAAGTGTGTTCTCTGGTATTTGGGAAGAATATTTGGTAGATGTCTGTGAGGTCTATTTGGTGTATCATATCATTCCGTTCAGATTTCTGATTATTCTTTGTCCTGTTGACCTGTCCAAAGGGCTCAGTGGGGTATTGAAGTCCCCTACTATGAGTGTCCTGGGGTTGATCTGTAGATTAACGTCCTGGAATACTATCTATAAAGTTTGGTGTTATAAAGTTTGGTGTATATATATTCATGATTGTGAAATCTTCATGGTCAATTTTTCCTTTGATAAAGATGTAATGGCCTTATTTGTCTCTTCTGATTTTTTTTTGAAGTCATTTTGTCTGATATTAAAATAGCAACACCTGCTTTCTTTTTGGTACCATTTGCTTAGAATATTTTTTTCCAACACTTCACCTTAAATTGGTGCCTATCCTTAAGAGTGAGATTTGTTTTAGACAGCATATAGATGGGTTCTGTTTCCTAATCCAATCTCCCAATCTATGTCTTTTGATTGGGGAGTTTAGTCCATTCATATTTAAAGTTATAATTAAAAGATGTGTGTTGCTTCCTTTCACCTTATTATCCATTTGCATTTTGTTCTAGGTTTCTACCTCCGCAGTTATGCTTTTATTAATTTCTCTTTCTAGGTGCCTGGGGATAGTTGCTCTTCTCTTATGTCCTTTGAATTACTTCAAGTATTCTTGGAAGGGTTGCTTTTCAGGACATGTATTCTATTATCTTTTTTATGTCATGGAAGATTTTTTTCTCTCTCTTTCCACTATGATCTACATTTTTCCTGGGTATAGTAACCTGGGTTGGCATCTATATTCCTTTAAACACTGGGAATGCTTTGCTCCATGTTCTTCTTGCTTCCATAGCTTGCACTGAGAAGTCAGGTGTGATTCTGATGGGTTTCCACTTATATGTAACTTGCTGTTTTTCTCTTATGGCTTTCACAATTTTGTCCTTGTTTTGGGTATCTAGCATTTTAACCATGATATGGCATGGGGAGTTTCTTTTCTGATCATGTCTGTTTGGAGTTCTACGGGCTTCTTGTATTTGTATAGGTTTGTCTTTTTTTAGTTTGGGGAAATTTTCATCTATTATTCTGTTGAAGATCTGATCAATACCATTCTCTTGGGATTCTTCTCCTTCCTCTACCCCTACGATGTGGAGGTTTGATCTTTTCATAGTGCTCCATGTTTCCTGGTTGTTCCACTTTTGTGTATTTTTAAATTTTTCATAATCTTAACTTGAGCTTTTTAGTTGTTTTGTGTTATCTTCCAGGTCTGATATTCTTTGTTTTCCTTCCTCCATTCTACTTTGGAGGCTTTTTCCATTCCTTTCCTCTTGATTGGATGAGATTTCAATTTCCATTTTCATTTCATCCTGTGTTTTCTTTAGTATTTCCACTTCATTTTGGAGTTTCTTGGTCTCTTACTGTAGATCCTTGCTTCAGTAGTTGGTTTCCCTTTTCAGTGTTTCCACTTCCTTCTGGAATTTGTCCTTCTCTTCCTCTAGTTCTTTCTGGCATTTGTCATTCTCTCTCTCTAGGTCCTTCTTGAGTTTTTTATTCTCTCTCCTTAGTTCTCTGACTTGTTCTTTATATTCTTTGATTTCTTTGAATATGTCTGCAAGTGTTCCTCTAAGATCTGTGTCCTGGGCCACCCCCACAGGGATACCACTGTAGGAATCTCCCACAGGGTTGGTAGAGCTTGGGTGGAATTATTCTGCACCTTTCTCATGTTTTCCCTTCCTAGTGTCCCTGGCATGTGGGTTTCTCTTTGCCTGTATTCCAATATGAATCCCAGATGCTTCTTCATTGTGTTGAAGGCTTGCTTTGCTTGCCTCCTTTAGAGGAGTTCATTTTATTTTTTTGTTTGTTGTTTTTTTAAAATTTTTATTTATGTTTTAGGTGTACAAATGTATTGTCTGCATGTAGGTTTGTGCACCCATGTCGTGAAATGCTGTGGAGGTCAGAAGAGGGTCTTGGATTCCCCTGGAACTGGAGTTAAAGATGGTTCTTAGGCGCCATGTGAGTGCTGTGGATCGAACCCGGGTCCTCTGCAAGAGCAGTTGGCACTCTTAACTGGTAGGCCATCTCTCCAGCCCCAGGTTTTTTTTTTTTTTCTCCTTGTTTATGTAGTGTTGACTTGTCTAGGTTTCAGGCTTTCAATTTTGTTTAATCCACTTGGACACTCCCACAGAAATTTAGTTCATGTGTGTGTGAGGGCTAATGCCTCCCTTAGAGTGTGCCCTGGTACTCTGTGCATAAAGTGGTCCTGAGAAATCCCCGATCTAAGCTCTGTGCACTCAAGTCACACAGTGGCAACAGACCCACCTTTTATACAAGCTAGTTTTTTACCAGCTTTTTTTAATTGGGAGGCTTTTTATTACATCTTCAATTTCCTCAAGTATTATTATGGGTCTGTTTAAGCTGTCAATCTCTTCTTGTTAAGCTTTGATGAATCCCAGGATTTTGGATATTCATCCATTTCTCTTAGGTTTTCAAATTTAGTAGAGTATAGGTTTTTGAAGTATTCCCATATGATTTCCATGATCTTTTCATTGTCTGTTGTGATGTTTCCCCTTTCATCATGAATGCTATTGATTTGGAGTTGCTCTTTCTTTCTTTTGGTTAACTAGGTTAGAGGTTTGTCTATTTTGTCTATCTTTTCAAAGAACCAGCTTTTGGCACCATTGATTTTTTTGTATTATTTTCTTTGTTTCTATTTCATTGATTTCTGCTGTGATTTTTGTTATTTCTTCCTGTCTGTTGGGTTTAGGTTTCATTTGTTGTTTTCTCTCAAGTGTTTTTATCTATTTGTTCTCTTTCTGTGTTTTTTATTTTTTTTAATGTGGGCACTTAGGGCTATGAATTTTACTCTTAGGACTGACTTTAATGTATCCTACAGGTTCTGTTGTGTTGTATTGTCATTTTGATTTAGTTCCAGGAATGATTTTTTTCATTATTTATTTCTTCCCTGACCTACTCATTATTCAGGATTGTTTTGTTTAGTCTCCATATGTTCTTATAGTTAATAGGGCTTATCCTGGTGTTAATACTGAGCTTTATTGCACTGTGGTTTGATAGAATGCATGAAATAATTTCAATCCTTTTGTATGTTTTGAGATTTCTTTTGTGTTCCAGTATGTAGCCAATTTTTGAGAATGTTCCATGGGGCACTGAGTAGAAAGTATATTCTCTGGTGTTTGGGTGGAATATTCTGTAGATATCTGTGAGGTCCATTTGGTGTATTGTATTGTTCAGTTCTGATGTCTCTCTGTTTATTTTTTGTTCAGTTGACCTATCCAAGGGACTCAGTGGGGTATTGAAGTCCCCCACTATTAGCAGGCTGGGTGCTGGGATTAATCTGTGTCTTGAGGTCCAGTAGAATTGTATTTATAAAGATTGCTGCACCGGAGTTTTGTGCATAAACATTTAAGATTGTGATATATTCCTGGTTAATTATTCCATTGATAAGGATATAATGGCCCTCTTTGTCTTTTCTGATTAATTTCACTCTGAAGTCTATTTTGTTTGGTATTAGAATAGCAACTCCTGCTTGCTTTTTGGTACCATTTGCTTGGAATAATTTTTTCTATCCTTTCACTGTAAGGTGCTGTCTGTCCTTGAGGGTGAGATGGGTTTCTTGTAGGCAGCATATAGATGGATTCTGTTTCCTAATCCATTCTCCCAGTCTATGTCTTTTGATTGGACAGTTTAGACCATTATTATTATTATTATTTTTTAAATAAATAAAAGGCTGAGCACAGGCCAAAGGAGCAAGCCTTTGTTCCTCCATGGACTGTGCTTCAGCTCCTGCCTTGGCTTCTCTGCCATGAAATCTTCATCACAACAGAAAGCTACCCAGAACACCTCCCACCTCCACGTGACCAACACCCTAGGCTGCAACACTCCCAGCAATCAATAACTCTCAAGTTCACAAATCTCCAGAGACTCAGGTAGAGAAGAGGTAGGTGAGCCCAGCCCATCAGCCCAATGCTGGTCACACCAATAAGTATAAGAATTTCATTAAGTGGCCAGTGAGTGATGGCCCTTTTAAACTGAACCCTAACCTCTGAAGTACTTTAAGCTGGCAGTTTTTATGTACTTCCTCATCACCAGGTTCAGCTGGTCTCAGTCCGTACCCTCTGGCAGCTCCTAATTTTTAAAGGAGGATCCAACTTAATACTATTTTCTCAATCCACTAGGCTGAGCCATCCAAGTCAGGAATCAGTGCCTTGCCTTAAAGCCTTAAAACCAACAGGAGTGCCATGGCTTGGGCACTCAGACTGTACAGTTATTGGAAGCCATTTTCAGCTGGAAATGGAGACCCTTCTGGTCTATGAAGCTCATTGGCCCCTGCTGTACATACATCTGCCTTTGCCACCACTCTGCCAAGCCTGAACTCAGGAGCCAGTTTGTGTTTGCCAAGGATAGCACTGACTTTTAATCAAAGCTGGGATGGCAACATAGCCCTTTTTCCAGGAGAGTTGGATGTACTCTCAGCTGCAGCAGAGGCTTCCCCAGGCTAGCCCACTTCCCTTAAGTGAAACAAGTGTCGATCTCAGTCTTGGGGACTTGAGAAGTGGGGCGTAGCTATGACCCACTGGGAACAACTCTGGTTGCTTCAGTCTCTACTTGGCCAACGGCCTAGAGTAGATTGTGAAGTATTACTAACACACCCATAGGAGAAGCTTTTCTCCAAAGGAAATTCCTGTAAGTGCTGCTGCCCCCTTTCAGCACATTGCTGTTCAGTTCTCTTCAGCTGGAGAAACACAACAGATTCTAGTGTCTGATAGACTAACAGCCCAACAGATCCTGATTTTACAGAACTTTGTAGTTTACTCTCAGAATTAGAAAGCTTAAGATGGAGAGATACAACTAGGAAGGGCCATCCTTTTTGAAGACCTAGTCTCTGAAATCAAACCATCAGTTTGCTCAAGCTAGAGGGTGCTTGACTAGAAGGAAAGATTCTTGTATATCACAGCTAAAAGGTCACCACATCACTGTGTGGCAGGAACCTGGGCCTTAGAGCTTCAAGAGTTGAAGAGTAAGCTACCCCTTTAAGGTCACTGTTTTGCTACTAACTAGGAAACCTCAAAGCTCCTTTGAGTTTAGCAGAGTTTCTCCTAATGCCCCTCCCAACTCTACTCAGAGGCTCTAGGCTTCTAGGGTACCTGGTTGTTGGAGAAAGGTCACTGCTCGGTAGAGAATAGGGCTTCCCAACAATGACTATGTATTTGTTTCAGCTATGACAGGGTTAAAGCCATTTCTCTCTATTTGAGAGATCCTGTTAATCTGACAAAAAATCAAGTCAGTAGAGTAGGCAAGAACCAGGACTCTCAGGGAGCTCTAACAAGGTGAGCCCCTAACAACCATTAGGCAGGCTGACACCCTTAGCAAGAGATTTGAGGCAGAAAAGAAAGAATCCTTTAGAGTCTGCTCCTCCCCCTTTAAAATTCCTCCAGGGAGATAACTTAAGTAACGTCCTCTATCCCCTCTCTTTTCCGAAGCTCTCTAGCTGTCTTTTCCTTACCTTTCCCACCTTTTCATCCCTAAATCAGAAGGCCCCAGCACACCCTACCACCCCACCAAATTTCTCAGCCACAATGCCCTAGACCATTATTATTTAAGGTTATTTTTGAGAGATGTATCAGTCACTTTTCTGTTGCTGTGATAAATCCACCATGAGCAAGGGAACTTATAAAAGGAAGAGTTTATTTAAGCTTACGATTGATGGTTCCAGGGAATTAGAATGCATTGTGGCAGGAAGCATGGTGGCTGGGGCTGGAGCAGCAAGCCGAGGGTCACATCTCGAAATGAGCACAGGAAGCAGAGAGAGAGACTGGAGAGCACACCGCTTGTTGAACACACTAAGCCCACCCCCAATGACATACTTCCTCCAGCACAGCCACACCTACTAAAACCTTCCAGAACAGTGCCACCAACTGGGGACAAAATATCTGAATACTTAAGCCTATGGGGGACATTTCATTCAAACCACCACAAGAGATGTGTGTTGTTTTCTTTGAACTTAGTTTTTGTTTGAATTCTTGGTCTAGGTATTTATTTACTTTGTTATGCTTTTGTTAATTTCCCTTTTGGGTTGCTTGAGGATAGTTGCTCCTTTCCTCTGTTGCTTGAATTGCTTTGTGTATTTTCTGAAGTGTTGGGGTTTTTTTTTTTGACATATGTTCTTTCATTTTGTTTATGTCATGAAAGATTTTTCTTTCTCCTTCACCTATGAATGACATTTTTGCTGGGTATAGTAATCTGGGTTGGCATCTAAAGTCATTTAGTACTGGGAATACTTTGGTCCACATTCTTCTGGGCTTTCATAGTTTGCACTGAAAAGTCAGCTGTGATTCTGATTGGTTTTCCCTTATGTGTACCTTGTTCTTTGTCTCTTGTGACTTTCAGTATTTTGTGTTTGTTTTGAGTATCTAATATTTTAACTATGATATCACATGGTGAATTTCTTTGCTGGTCTTGTCTAGTTGGTGTTCTATGTGTTTCTTGTATTTGTATGGGTTTGTCTTTTTTCAGTTCAGAAAAAAATATTCTCTTATTATTCTGTTGAAGATTTGATCACTACCATTCCTCTACCCCTATGATGCAGAGGTTATATCTTTTTATAGTGTCCCACATTTCCTGGCTGTTCCACTCTTGTGTCTTTTAAAAAAAAAATTCATAATCTTTACTTGAGGTTTCTAGCCGCACTGTGTTATCCTGTAGGTCTGATATTCTTTTATCTGCTTTATCCATTCTGCTTCTGAGGCTTTTTCCCATCCTTTCCTGCTGATTGGATGAATGTTCAATTTCCTTTTCCATTTCATCCTGTGATTTCTTCAGTACTTCTTCCTCCTTTTGGAGTTTTTCATTCTCTTCTTGTAGCTCCTTGTTTCACTGGTCAGTTTCTTTTTTCCTTTCAGCCTGGGATCTTTCAGTGTTTCCCCTTTCTCTTCCTCTAGTTCTTTTTGGAGTTTGTATTTCTCTTCCTCTTGTACTTTTTGGAGTTTGTCATTCTATACCTTTAGTTCTTTCTGGAGTTTATCATTTTTTCCTTATAGCTCCTTCATGAGTTTTTCATTCTCTCCCATTAGTTCTCTGATTTGTTTATATTCTTTGATTTCTTTGAATGTGTTTACAATTGTTCTTCTAATGTCAGTGTCTTGGTTTCCATCCAGGTAAATCTCACTTTTGGAATCTTCTACAGGACTGTTTGAGTTTGTTGAGGGTTTATTATGAGTTTTTCCCATATTGTTTTTCCTGGTGTTTTTGGCATGTGAACTTGTTTTTTGTTTGTTTGTTTGTTTGTTTTGGCTTCTGTTGCTAATCTCAAATGTTAATATGAAGGACTGGTTGATCACTCAGTTTCCCTCCTGCTGATTTCTTCCTCAGCTTTGGCTGTGGAGCCTAGAATCACTGACACTGCACCTGCTGGATCATCCCTACCACAGTAAACCACAGCACCAGCAGCTTATCCTCTCCACCACAGTACCCGTAGCTTGATGGGGGTGATGGTATTACACCTTTGGCCTGTGCCAGACCCCACCTGGCTGGCGAATGGGTATGCCACTGTCTGTCCCTTTATCTACACAAACACAGTTCGTCTCTATGGTTCTAGAGGTGGGCAGCGGGTCTCCTGTCTGGGCAGTGAGGTTGCATGCTGGACCACACCTGGTCACCAAATAAGAAACTATAACTTTCATATATAAGCTATATAAAGAAATTTTGAGGTCATCAATAAGAAAAACATCATATTAAAAACCCACAAAAGTATTTGACCAGGCATGCCTCCAAGAAATATGAATATCTATCTATCTATCTATCTATCTATCTATCTATCTATCTATCATATATATATATATATATATATATATATATATATATAATGAAAGATAATCACTGTGGAAATTAGGATTATAACAATAATTAGATCAATCTACATAACTATTCAAAACTATAGGCTTTAAAATACAAGCAATGTAAAATGTAGGCATGACTGTTCAACAGCTGAGACTTTCATCCATTGTCAGTGGGAATAGAGATTAGTACAGCCACTTGAGAAAACAAGATAACAGTTTTCTATAAAGCTAAATTCAAAAGTACTCGAAAAATCCATTCATCTACTCCTATCTATTTGCTCAAGACAAATAAAAGTTGTATTCATATGAAAATAGGATGTATCTAAAACCAGTTTAATTTGCAATTGGCTTAAACCAGAAACCATCAGAATAGCTTTCAGAAACTTTATGAAAAATGAAAATGACATTAGATCCAGTCATTTCAAGAGGGAGAAAAGTGGAAAGCCATGTAAAACCACATGAGAAATGATGAGATACAAAATTCAGTGCATTGTAGTATTGTAATATGTGTAGTATGTTATCTCTTGGTAGATGTATTTTGTTGTTGTTTGTTTGTTTGTTTGTTTGTTTGAGAAAGAGCCTCCTTGTAGCCTGAGCTGACCTGGAACTCATTATGGAGAACAATCTGGCCCGCGCAGAGTTCCTCCACTTTTGCCTCCCAAGTGCTAGGATTACAGGTGTGTGCTGCTATGGCTGGCCTACAGGTACAGGTTTTTAATAGAAATGTCTGTAAATTTTAAATGTATTTTTTGATTCTTCAGATTTCAAAACTCATTCTTGAATAAAAATATTTTAAAAAATATTTTATTGAAGTTTTGTGCATCTTATACAACATTTCTCAGTCCAATTTAGACTCCACCCCACCCAAGTTCATGCATTCTGCCATACATGTCTTGCATCTTGTATTCCATCAATCTTTTAAAAGTTATTCTATGCAGAGGTTTATTGTTTTGGGGAGAAGTTTACTGTTTCAGTCAGTTCTTTGACCCAGTCCTTTTGTTCTTGTTGTTCCCTCCAATTTGTATTTCTCTAAAATATGCCTATGTGTATGTCACACAGATACCAAAATTATGACATCTGAAAAGAAACTATTAATTCTAACATATGTTTAGGAATTCACATTTTCCCTTTAATTTTATATTGCTTTGAAATGTGCATACATACCTTCCACCCATATGCCAAAAGTACAAAGTCTGAAAATAAGTGGTAGGTTAATTCTAGAGCCCATTAATTGATTCACATTATAACAGCACAGTTGCTTTCATAGAAAAAGAAATATAACATTAGTGTTGCTCAGTTTGTGGTTACAATTAGGGATTTGGTGCTAGCCTCCACAAATGAGGGATACCATTCATCATTTGTTTTTCTGGGACTGTGTTACTTCACTTAGCATAATGCCTTCTAGTTCCATCCATTTACCTGCAAGTTTTATGATATCATCTTTCTTTACCACTGCATAGAACTCCATTGTACCACATATCCTTTATCCACTCCTCAGTTGAGGGGCACTTGGATTGCTTTCAGCTCTTCGCTATTGTGAAGAGGGATGCAATAAACATAGATGTGCATGTTTCTCTGTGGTAAGATGAGTCTTGTGGGTATATACCCAGGAGTGGTATGACTGGGTCAGGTGGTAGACTCATTTTGATTCTTTTAAGAATTCTCCACACTGCTTTCTATAGTGGTTGTACAAGTTTACATTCCCACCAGCAGTGGATGAGTGTTCCCTTTTCCCACAACCTCTCCAGCACTTGGTATCTTTCGTTCTTTTTTTTTTTTTAATTTTATTTATTTCTGTATGTGAATGAATGTACTGTCTGCAGGTTTGTGCACCTGTGTCGTGCAATGCTGCGGAGGACAGAAGAGGGTGTCAGATTCCCCTGGAATTGGAGTTCTCCTGGAATTGGAGTTCCAGACGGTTCTCGGCCGCCATGTGGGTGCTGGGGATCGAACCCAGGTCATCTGTAAGAGCGTTCTGTGCTCTTAACCGCTAGGCCATCTCTCCAGCCCCTCTTTTGTTTTCTTGATCCTACTCAGCCTTATTTGAGTGAGATGAAATCTTAAAGTGGTTTTAATTTTCGTTTCCTTAAATATTAGCAATGCTGACCACTTTTTAAGATGTTCTTCAGCCATCTTTACTTCTTCACTTGTGAAATCTGTTCAACTCTTTACTCCATCTTTTGGGTGAGTCATTTGTTTTCTTCTTTTTTTCTTTGAGTCGTTTATATATTCTGGAAGTTAATGCTCTGTCAGATGTATCACTGGTGCAGCTTTCCTCCCACTCTGTGGGTTTTCTTTTCACTTCCTTGATTGTTTCTTTTGCTGTACAGTAGCTTTGAGTTTAATGAGGTCCCTCTTGCCAATTATTTATCTTACTTTCTGAGCAGCAGCTTTTATCCCTTTTTGCAGAGGATATGATAGTTTATTTATTTATTTATTTATTTTTGGTCTTTTTGAGACAGGGTCTCCCTGTAGCCCCAGCTGTCCTGGAACTCACTCTGTAGACCAGGCTGGCCTTGAACACTTTGACAGATTCAGTAAAATGATGGGATACCAATTTAACTTAGAAAAATCACTACCTTTCTTTACACCAACAACAAGCAACTGGAGAATGAATTTAAAGATACCTTCTCACTTCACAATAGCCTCAAAAAAGTACCTAGGAACAAAGCTAACCAAAGACACCAAAGACCTCTACAGTGAAAATTTTAAACCCCTGAAGAGGAGATTGAAGACATCAAAAGATGGAAAGACTTCCCATGCTCATGGATTGGAAAAACTAATATAGTACAAATTCAACCCAAATTAATATACAGATTCAATGCAATCCCAATTAAAATTCCCATGAGTTCCTTCTCAGCCTTAGAAAAGAAAAACATTCTAAAATTCATATGGAAAAACAAAAGACCCCAAAGAGCCAAAGCAACTCTGAGCAATACAAGGCAGATCACTATACCAGACTGCAAACTATATTACAGGGCTATAGTCTTTAAAGTAGCCTGGTACGGGCTCACAAAGAGACCTGTAGACTAATGGAACAAAACTGGAGACCCACACTTGAGTACATACAATTTCATCCACCTCATATTTGACAAAGGGACCAAGAAGACTCAATAAAGGAAAGACAGCATCTTCACCAAATGGTGTTGGGAAAATTGGGTCACCATTTATAGAATAAAATTAAACCCACACCTCTCACCCTGTACAAAATCAACTCCAAATGGATCAAAGGCCTCAATCAAGATGAACCTGAAACTTGGAAAGTGATGGAAGAAAACGTTGGCAGCAACTTATAAGATATAGGCACAGGAAAAATTTTATTTTATGTGGTGTCTGACCTTAAGATATTTATATATTTCCATAACATTAAAAATAAAGATTGAGCTCCCTTTATTTTTTCATGAATATAGGCCATCTGTGTAGTTAGAAAACACTCATAGTACTGAGCCCCAAGGTATTTATCATAATATAAAAAAAATGGCAGGTTTTCTGAAACTAGACATTAGGCTGGGGGATATATCTCAAAGAAACATGTGTCTCATTTAAGGCTCTAAATTTAACTCTATTCAATAAGATGGAGACTCTGGCTATAAAATCAAGGGTCTAATGTGACTGTTCATACTACGGTTGATACGATTAGAATATAATGGAAATACAACTTAAATCACACTATAAATCATTTTGAGATTCCCCCCATTGCCTCTTTCTGTGAGTCTCAAGTATCCAACGCTAACCTCAAGCACTCTGTGTAGCCAACCTTGCGTTTCTGTTTGGCCTTTACCTCCCAAATGCTAGCACTGAAGACATGAACCTACACACCCAATTTTATTTGTCCTGGGGACTGAACCCAGGGCTTTGTGTATACCAAACAAACAGATGACTACTGAACTACAGTCTTACTCCCACTCAGGCCCGCTTGTAGAAATAATTTCATATCAGTTAGACACTTATTCATCAATTAAGGAAGCGATATTCCGAAAGTACCCACTGTTTGTTTCGAGTTTCTCCTTTTGTTTTGAAACAATGATATCAGCTCTAAATTTTATTTGATACTATAACTATTAATTTTTCTTTCCCATTTATTTTCATAAATGTTTTTATGATTGTGGACATGTTTTAAGTTACAGTGTTAGGACTCCTATAAATTAAAGATTTGGGGATATGAAATTTAATGTCTGGAGCCATTATTATTTTAAATAGAACATACTGTTTTACAAATCATGACTACCGGAGTGAGACCATTAAGACTCAAATCAATATAGAAAATTACAAGGGAAAAATCTTCTGGAGTAATATATTTTTGCATTTCTATAAAATCATGAATTTTGATGAGCACATATCACCTACTGAGATAGTCGAATTACTGATATAAAATGCAAAAGATGTCTCTGTTACATCTAATGAATCAAAGAGGCAGTTAAGCTACTAAAGAAGATGTTGGATGCCACAACTTGTAAAGTGAGCATGGTTCCTGACATTTCTTCCAGGAGTGGGTCAGGGTCCTGGCAAGAAAATATTGCTGTGGGTTCCCTGTGGCATTCTATTGGTCTTCAAACAAGAACAAAAACAGAAAATGGATTGTCTGGTTATATATAAAAGACCTTCTTTTGGTAATAAGCTCCATTGCTTCACCACTTTATTTTTATTTTTGTATTTTAGTTATTATTTTTATTTTATGTGTATGTGTATACTGTCGGTATGTGTCTGAGTGCACATGTGTCGTGTGAGGCCTGCAGAGGTCAGAAGAGGGTGTTGGATCCCCTGGAACTGGAGCTATGGACAGTTGTGAGCCCCCATGTGGGTGTTGAGAATGAACCCAGGTCTCCTGCTAGAGTAACCAGTGCTCTTATGTGCTGAGTTATTTCTCCAGCCCCCACATCACCATCTTAAGCCAGGCTGAGGCTGTTGGCTGTATAGTGCTTTCTTTCATCCCTGAAGAAACTTTGGCTCACATTCTTTAAAACCACTATTATATTTTCTTTCTTTAAATTATTTTATCATTTTTATTTTATGTGTATGAGTGTGTTGCTCACATGTATGTAAATGCACCTGTGTTGTGCAACATCTATGAAGTTCAGAACATGGCATTGGATCGCTCAGAATTGGAGTTACAAATGGTTGTTAGCTACCATGTGGGTGCTTGGACTCAAATCCAGGTCCTATGTAAAAGCAGCCAGTGCTCTTAACTGCTGAGCCATCTCTCCAGCCCCATATTTTTAAAATAACACTGTCTCCTTCAACTGTATCCTACAGGATGCACTTGTCATCTAAGTCATCAATAGCATAGGGTTAAATACAATTAAGACATACAACTAAAGACAAATTTGAAGGTTGAACAAAAATATGATACTTCAGGGCTGGAGCCTTGTAATCTTCACTGATACAGTTCAGCCTTTGCATCCTGCTTGCTTGCTGCACCCCCAACAACCATCATGTAGTTGGTCAGCACCCAGTAACTGTATTAGGCATATGATTTTTTTTAATTTAGTTAGTATTTTATTTATTTATTTATTTACTTATTTTTTATCAAATCTAGACCCGTGTCCCCCCATTCCCCCACCCCACCAGAGCTCATGAATTCTGCCAAACATGCTTTTCATCTCTTTCTCAGTCTTTCTCAATATTCTCCATGTGGAAGTTGACTGTTTTGAGCAGAAGTTCACCGTTTCAGTCAGTTCTTTGATGCAGTCCTTTCTGTTGTTGTTGTTGATTCCAATATGCATCACTCCCAACTGCTTTGGAAGAAAGCTCAAGGGGCCATGCACAAGAAATACTTACAACTAGTTAATTGGTACTAGCATCCACAGATGATTTGTCATTTGTTTTTCTGGGACTGTGTTACTTCACTCAGCATGATGTCCTCTAGCTCCAGCCATTTTCCTGCAAAGCTCATGATGTCGTCTTTCTTCACTGCTGCATAGAACTCCATTGTGTAGATGTACCACATTTTCTCTAACCACTCATCAGTTGAGGGGCATTTGGGTTGGTTCCAGCTCCTTGCTATTGTGAAGAGAGCTGAAATAAACATGGCCGTGCATGTATCTCTGTAGTGGGGTGAGTCTTGAGGGTACATGCCTAGGAGTGGTATGGCTGGGTCGGGTGGTAAGTTCATTCTAAGTCTTCCAAGGGTTCTCCACACTGCTTTCCATAGTGGCTGTATGAGTTTACATTCCCGCCAGCAGACATATGATTTAACCAGTGGTACTAATGGTGTCCCTAAAAGCCTGTAGCCCTGAGATAGGCTCACGCAAGAACTTTCTGCTGTGGCAGATATACCTAGTCCTTTTATTTTATAGTCTATCCTCCTAGGCCAAACCAGTCATCGTTGATTCAGTCTGGAGGAAAAGAGGTGTCTGGACCCAAGGGCCATTCTTCAATCTTACTTTTACTAGAGTAAGGTGCACTAGAGAAGGTTTTAGTGCCTTCATGCTGATAAAGTGGTGCTCTGACTTTCATGTGCCTGTGTTGCGGTAACTTTCCCTAAGGGCTGGGAGTGTTGAGGACTGAATGCAGACGAGAATACAAGTCTTCCTAGCTCCTGGCTCCTGGCTCCTGACTCCTGGATCCTGGATCCTGGATCCTGCCTGCACTACCATTTTAACAACACTGAAACCTCAAGCGTAGCTTTCACAGCACACATGTGTATTCTAAGCTCAACTATATGACTCAGACATTCTGCTGCAAAGAAATATATGCTGCCTTCAATTTATTTTCAAGAACATTAACCAGACTACAGCTGTAGAAAAGCTGAGTTGAAATGGTCCATAATTTGTGACTAATCTTATGCCTTAAAGTGAATTTGTGTGAAAATGGTGTTATTAGATTGAAAGAAAACAGTCTCAAATTGCAAGTGATGTTCAATGCTTGGATTTAGATGTGAATGAGGAAATTTTTTGGCAAAGCGATGCACTTCAATATGTGACATCTGCCTACCCAAGTTACAAAGGCATGAAGGCTCTTTTCTGAATTACTGTTTACAGATGATGGCTAATGAAAAGGACACATTAAGAAATTTCTCCTGCATCCAGCCTCCTGAGTGACGTGGGAGTGCCAGGAGGTGTCTCTGGGATGGTTTGCTGCATTATTTGAAAAAGAGGCTTGCTTATTGGACTTCATTTGGTGGTCCATGGGAGGGAAAGACCCCAATGTGGAACAAAAGTGCAGGATTGATGGTTGTTTGGGATTGCCAAGGAGGAAGTTTCGAGCACGTCCTTAAGGAAAACATGACATCTTTTAGGAAAAGAAAATCCTACAATTCAAGCGATACATGTATATTTGTACATATATATATTTATGTATATATATGTATACATATATATATGTATATATACTATAGCAATACAAGTTGGAGAGAACAACAACAAAATAACTGAAAAAAAACTCTGGAAAGACTCAGAAAAAGATACAGGACATGTATGGCAGAGTGCAGGGACTCAGGTGGGGTGGGGGGCATGGAAAGGGAAGTGATTCTAGATTCAATTGAAAAATGATGTATGACATATGGAAAAAGTTTAATAATAAAAATTTTATTTATATTCTAAAAAAGAAAAAGAGGCTTAATGTGTTCTCTGGCACATCCTTGCCTTTGTTTTTGGTGTGGGAACTCAGCAGGAAGGCTGGGAACTACAGGCCTGTCACACGGCATAGTCCTCAAGATCTCTACCAATCTGGAAAATTCGGGAAGTTATTTGTAACACTTGCTTTAAGTGAATTAAAATGACTTGCTTATATACTAAATTTTCCAAAGGAAACAGAAAATACTTTGTTCAGTTTTATGGCTTCCCAACTAATTATTCTGTTATATAAAAGCAAAATAATTAGTTGTAGAACCATAAAACTGAAGAATGAGTCTAATTTAAAAAAATGGAGCCATTAACCTTTAATTTCACTGCTTATTTTTATAATTGGTTTATATTTGCAATGGGTTCTTAAAATGTATCACTTTCACAAGGTAGTACACATTAATTTGTATAAATAATTTAATAATTTCAAGGAAGAAATTGAGAGCACAAATAACAGCAAATTTCTACAGGGTTCAGATGGCAGGTGGCCAAGCCACCAGGGAGAAATCTCTTTACTTGTAGTTCAAAAAGAATTCCCTGGAGGCAGCTGTTCCTGTTCTGTCCCTGTCACATAGCCAGCTTCTCCTGTGACAGGAAATGCCTTAGCAAAATTTTGGGAACATGTCATTTCCAATTAGTGTCATACTACTCAAAGTGACTGGGTAATCTCTACTTGCTTTTCTCGAGATTAAAATATTTTTGGCTTAAGAATTTTTTTATTTCTCATTGAATTAGAATTTTTCATTTCTCATTGAATTAGATGACTAGAAATCTCACAGAGGACTAAAGTGATGGGATAGTGCCTGAGCAGTTTGGAAATTTCCCAGTATAAGTTTGTAAGAATTGAAGCTGGAGAGATGCCTCAGTGGTTAAGAGCACTGGTTGCTCTTGCAGAAGACCTAGGGTCAGTTCCCAGTACCCACATAGCAACTAAAAACCCTCTGTAATCCCAGTTTCAGGGGATTCAATACCTTCTTCAGACTTTTGATGTCTGTGGGCATTGCAAGATCCAGGTGCACTTGTATATGTATATATGCAGGCAATATACTCATACACATAAAATAAAATATATTGAAAGTTTGCAAGAATCAAGATATTTATTTATATTTATAATAGGTTTTGTAAGGAAAATAAATCAGTCATTTTGGAACTGTTAGCCATTCAATGTTATTGTCTGAGCTTCCATGCCAACTAATCAAATAAGCTCTGAGAAAAAGCAGCTCGGTAAGAACCAATGGGATGATTCAATTGACTGTGATAAATTTATTATAGCCAATGAGGCTGTAGGATGTAGCAATAAAAAAATACTGGCTTCCCAATTAAATTGGAATTTTAGATAAATAATAAATGAGCTAGTTTAAGGTATGTCATATATAATATTTGAGATACAGATAATAACTCATAGCTAATGGCTTATCATAAATCAAAAGAGATTATCTGTCAGGCAAGAGGTGATAGTCATGAAATTCAGGAGTAAACTGGGGAGAGTTTAGTTGTATTTGGTTTTAGGTAAGAAAAGGCAAGGTGAGGTCAAGTTTGATGATGGGAAAGGATGTAAGGGAATAGTTTGATTTGGACAATTTATCTGAGTACTGATTGTTTTAATAGACAGCTGAATACATCTGATACTTGGAGGAAAACTGTAGGTTATTATAGTTTGTGACTCTTTAATTGCCTCATAAGTCCCTTTTTGAGTACTTGGTCCTCTCAGAGAAACAGCGAAGAATTGAGTGAAATCCAGCATCTATGTCTTTAAACTTATATCCCTATTATTCATCTTACATTGAAACTATCAATCCAAGACAATCCTTTAAAGACTTTTTGGGACAGCTCACATCTACTCATTTTTAACTGAATTTTATCCCAGAAAGAGTATACAATGACACAAACATTCAAGAAGTGATTTTTCAAGTAAAAGTAGTTCACATAGACTTTATAAAGTAGAAAATATAGAGCTACATAAGTAAGAAATTAAAATAGTTTGTAATTACCCCTAAAGGGACAACTGACAGTAGTTTTTGGTACCAGTCTATTTTGCTTTGGGCCAATAGAGGCACAAATATGGGAATAACCAACCACTCTCCAACTGAATTTAGATGCTTCATAAGATGGGAGCCCAGATCTGGCATTGATATTAAGTCTAGGAGCCTGTCGTAAGAGGGCACAGGTCATAGGAGAGAGTCTTATACTATTATTCTGATATATATATAATATATATGTAGTATTAAAGGGACTCCTAATGACTTACTATTATGCCTATAGATTAATGCATCTCTCAGTTTTCATCAGAGAAACTCCCCTATACAGCAGATGATGATTAACACAGAAATCCACAACTGGTCAACATGCAGAGTATAAGATCCAGTAGAGTGCTTATTCCTGAATTGGATACCTATATCAGTCTTCTTCCTCTAAGGCTCTGGGGTCATTGCAGAACAGGGGGAGGAAAGATTGTAATGGCCAGACATAGCAGATGAGCACAAGGAAACAAGAAGTTTCCAGACAGCTAGGATATTAATTATTTAGTAAAATTAAAATAAATATCGCTAGTTATTATATTTGTTAGATAGCCTGTTTTTATTTTTTAGCATGTTTTTAGAAATTATGATATCTCAATACATGTTAATGCTCGTTCCACTTAGGAATTACTGCCTTATGGATACACCATAATTCATTTGATCAGTCTTTTAAAGAAGAACGTTTAATACTCTCTTAATCTTTCTGCAACAAAAATAAGCTTGGATTTTAAAAGGTGACATCTCTATATTATAAATTTTGTGAATGATTTCTATGTCAAAGGTATATACATTCCTAATATTGATAGATATTGATAAAGTGCCCTTTGATAGGGTTTGGCAAATTCTTATCAGCATGAGAGAAAAAGAATCTAGTCTAGCATGTGTGTCAAAAATTAAAAGGGTAATAAATGGACCCATAAGAAACTCAGTTCCCCACAGAGTCATGTTTTATGACCTCATCACCATCAACTGGTGAATTCATAAACAGAATTATAACATTATATTGGATTACTGCTCAAAACTGTGAAATACATGAATTATTGATTCGTGAAACCTTATAAATAATAACTAATTACCCTGAAAGAAAGAAATGGAAGAACAAACATTATATTTTTTATTCCTAAATTTATCGGAAATCTTTTTTTAATTTAGCAATAGATTCACTGACTGTCCTTAAAGTACAGAGAGAAAATAAAGCAATGATTACATATTGTAAGAGTTTTAGAGTAATATCCAATATGGAGTAAGGCTATTTCAGAAAATGTACCATTGGGGATGAATGGATGCAACCACTGCTTATCAAATTGTAAAACAAAACATAGTCCAGCTTAATAGTAATCTCTTTGGGCTTTTCCTTTAGTAAAAGAATGGATGGAATAGCATCTTAAACAACATAATCACCATTCTGCATTTAAATTATCTAGAGGCGCTTTTCTTCTGATGGGATTTGCTTTCCAGTCCTGAAAGAGATTTTATAAATCCTTAGAGTACATTTAGGCCTGTGAATGGTACACTGATAGCTATGTTGGCAGGAACTGATTCCTTCAGAAACCAGAACAGCTGAATAAGCTATAAATATCTTTGGATTTGGGTAAATTAATTGGCTTATTCTTCACAAATAGCATGCATATTTTATCCTTTGAAAGGGGTAGATTAGAATGTGCTGTTTTCAGGTCCAGAGATGTATCTTAAAGTTTTGGGGTAATTTCTGCAGAGTGAATGTTGTGGAGGATAATAGCATCCTTCTTTCCTTAACTGGGGATGAACACAGAGCTGATGTCTCCAAGGTACAGCCTCTCATGAGTCTTCTTGACACCCACCAAAGATTTTACTCCTGACATTACACTCTTCTCTGTCACCTCCTTCAGTGGACCTTGGGTGTAGAAATTCAGAGTGAAAAGGCTCTTATGTCTGAACTGAGTTGCTGTGGAATTTCATTTTCTTCACTGCCTAACTTTGAAAGAAAGTGACTTCTCATGCCCTGAAAACTAGTTTCGGCACTCAGATTCTAAGAATAAATTCTGAATCTGGTTTCGGGCACTACTTCTGACTTGTAAGGTCTGTGTTTCTCTCATGGGGTTCTGTATGGTGCCTGTCCTTTCCCATTGCAGGCCTTTTTTTTTAAATTTATTTTTATTGATGCTTTGTGTATTTCATACATCATTTTCCAATTCAGTTCAGGCATATATCCCCTTCCCTTCCCCCTTACCACACCCCTACCCATCGCAGATCGTGCATTCTGCCGTAAGTTTTCTGCATCTTTCTCTGCTTTTTTGTTTTGTTTTGTTTTCATTTTTTTTAACAATAGGTGATAATTTGTGAGTACAAGCATCCTTCATGTAAAACCAATTTGCAAGCAGTTGTGCCCAAACCCACACAGCTCATGGGTCCCACCATCCTGAAAGGGGGGGGGGCTTGTATGTTCAATCAAGTTGATCAAATGAGTGTCCAGTCTATATTGTTGTAGTTTCACCATTAACCCCAATCGAAGCCCTTACATTCTACCACGCCCCCTCTTCCGCAGATTGTTCCCTAGGCTTAGAAAAGGGGCACAGGTGGATGAGAAGCAAAACACTCTACTTTCTCTGGAGCTGATGTCTTGGTCTCTAGTCAGTTCTGGCTGTTTTCTTTCATGGGCTGCCAGCTTGTCCAGGCTTAACCTTTCGATCTTACTAATGAAGCACATGCAATTAGATATTTAGGTATTTAAACAGTATAATGTATAGCCTTTCAATCCTACTAATGAAGCACACACAATTAGATATATGGGTATTTAAACAGTACTAATTGTTATGGTAGGTTACTTTGGTATAGACACAGATGTTTGGATGGTATGTCAATTCATGATCTACATTTTCTTCTGTCAAGTATGGCAGGGTCTTTGTGTGGTTTATAACATCTCCTAACCATTAGAGGATGTAAGCTTGTGACATCAGCTGTGGGTTATTCCTCCAAGGAGAGAGCCAATAACCAATTAGATTTGGGATATACAGACATATGGCTGCCACTGCTGCACAGTATTTCCAGGCAGATGAGGTGTAGCTGGTGCTGACGGAGGAGTCTTGCTTGACTCAAGGAGACCTATATTTGCTTTATTGGTTTAGTGGTCTTTGGTAACACTCTCTGGCCTTTTTACAACAGGAAATGATAAACAACAGGAACCTGCCATTGGAGATGTTTTACCTTGGAGTTGTTTTCAAAGACACACGTTTTCACCTTTGGACCGTTTTGCTGTTGTTCTCTTCCCTCCTTGTCACAGTTAAGGGAACCTCCCCATCCCCGGACAAAGAGGTATGGAAGAAACTTCAAGACAAACATGCTTGCATTGGAGGCAGATGCTACAGCACTTGTAGAGTCAGCTTTTTGGGTAAGCTCAAAAAGAACATGACGATTTACCAATATAAAGTATGCTAAATGTGGCTAGGAATACTTGAATGCCTAAGAATAACCATTGTAGAAGATTCACAAGTTGCTCAGTCCTTTCCTGTGATGAAAGATAGCTGCTCTGTTGGCTTCCATGGATATCCTGATGCTGATGGAGCAGAGTACACAGGGGACAGAACACCTGTAGGACTTCCTCACAGAACAGATAAAGATAGAGGTGTGCTTCTTGCACAGCACGTTGGTTCCTATTCCTTTTTCTTGTTCTTGATATTGTGGAACAGCTTGGCCATCTCCACCATCCTTTCTAGCTGGATTCTCTTCCTGAAGTGCCCTTCCTGGAATCTGTGATACCAAACAGGCAAGGGAAACTGTTCTATAAATCTATAAATGCTCTGTCCCAAGACTGAGAGTAGTTCTGTCCATATTTAATGATGACGAGGTCACTCAGGAAATCAAGACAGATGGAATAGTTGGCTTTTTCTTGGATTCTTGCAGAACTGCCAGCATGGCCACTGGCCTGTGAATGAAGGCCTGGCCTAAGGTAATTTTCCTCCAGGAAGGTTTAGTTCTACAGCAGACACAACAACCTTGCATCTCACTTACTTGGTGTGCTGTTTCTTTGTCTTTGCTGGTGAACTCACTGCTCACTGAGTTCCTTGGTCCTCAGTTATAGAGGATGCTATTCAGAGAAGTTCTGCTTACAAGGAAGAGCCAATCATGCATTAGGTAGGCAACAAGATACCTTTGAGAGATCAGGATACCAGGCTTAGATAGAGAGCAAACACAATTCCAAGGTGCCCAGAGCAGGTAGTGCTGTGATAGCTCTGTGAAGCAGGTATCTAAGAGTTGTTTCTGAATTTATCAAGAGTGTATATGTAATCTCATTTTACACTTAAAATATTATGAAAATATTCCCATGAATTGAATATTCTCTGCATTGTTTTATTTTATTTTACTTTGGTCTTTTCGGGACAGGGTCTCCCTGTAGCCCCAGCTGCCTGGAACTCAATGTGTAGACCAGGCTGGCCTTGAACTCACAAAGATCTGCCTGCCTCTGCCTCCCAAGTGCTAGGATTAAAGGCATGTGCCACCACGCCAGGCTTTTTTTTCTCTCTGCATTATTTTAAAGGTGGTACCATATTTAATCTTATACCACAGCATTTATATAAATAGATGATTGAACAATAAAAAAAAAACACTCTGCTTTCTGCAGTAAGATGAGAGCAGAGTGTTTTTTTATTGTTCAATCATCTATTCATATAAATGCTGTGGTATAAGATTAAAGAGGGAGGTGGGAGGTGGGGAAATATCCTTTCTGGGATACAAATGGAAAACTCTGTGTTCCAATCCTATTGATAAATTTTCAATTTTTCTGATCTTGAAACTAACAATGGGAGGAGAATTTCATGTTTCCACAGGTAAAAATCAATGTAAAGGCCTGAAAACATACAACTTATGGCTATGCAGGATGGACTGGGAAATGCCAGCAGAGAGGTTGACCCATATGAACATTAAAGAAAGAGGAACCTCAGACTGCCTGAGTCACAGACACTGAGTATCTCTCTGAATACTATTGGGGTTAACTGTATATAATGGGCCCTAATGAAGTTTACCTTCCAGATACTGAGAAACCTTCCTACTTCCCCCCTTTATAGGAAAAAGAAAAACATGATGGTAATGAAGCCACTCCCTAACTGTAAATTAGAGCCAATTGTTACAGTGGTAATTTCCTATAAAACAGGCATAACTACCCTTTTTTAATTGACTGATAGGCATAGGAACTGTGAAAGGATAATTCTCTATCTAGAGCCAAATTCAATAGTAAATTGTTTATAAGTTGTGTAATTAAGCAAAATATATTACTACAGGAAAGCTCTGACATCAGCAATGAATTATTCTGCCTAGGAGATGTTGGCTAGGGGATTCAACCCCCCCCAATTATAAAGGCCTTTTGCCTATAAGTGGGATATATGCAAGGAGAAATGCAGTAAGTCCCTGCTGTTGAAGACCTGGTGTGAGCATGGAAAAATGTTATGAGACGTCACTTGCTAGCATACAACTGGCCTCTGAAATGCCAGAGAGTGTTACCAGAAGCCACTAAAGCAATACAGCAAAATATTGGCCTCCCTGAGACAAGCAAGACTCCTCTGTCAATATCAGCTACACCTCAACAACCTGGAGATACTGTGCAACAGTGGCAGCCAAGTGTCTATATATATCCCAAATCTAATTGGCTATTAGCTCTCTCCTTGGAGGAATAACTCACAGTGGATGCCACAAGCTTATGTCTTCTAGTGGTTAGGAGATTTTATAAGCCACAATAAGAACTTGTCACCCTTTATAGAGAAACCACAGTTTGCGGATTAGCATACAATCCAAGCATCTGTGTCTATGCTCACACCTTAGCTTGACATAATAATTAGTACTGCTTAAATGCCTGTACATCAAATTGCTTGTGCTTTGTTAGTATGACTAAAAAGGTATCACTGGAAAAGCTGTCAACCCATGAAGGGAAACAACCTGAACAGACTAGAGTCCAAAATGACAACTCCAAAGAAATTAGACTGTTTTCTTCTCACCCACTTGTGCCCCTTTCCCAAAGCCCAGGGAACAAATTGCAGAAGAGTAGGCATGGTAGAATGTAAGGGCTGCAGAGAGATAGGGGTGAATCATGAGACTATAGGAATATAGTCTGGAGTCCTAATTGATCAACATGCCTGTGCATACAAGCTTCTCCAACTGGACTATGGGAACCTTGGATTGTTCAAAATTTGGACATAGATACTTGCAAAATGCACCAATTACCTAATTGTGTGACAAACTGAGTAACATCAATGTTATCTGCAAACAACTGTGTCATTATACTGTAGAATCCCTTAAAAATAAACAAATAAATAAAAAAAGAAAAGTGTATAGAAAAAAAAACCACTCTGCATACATTGCTATGGTCTGAAGCTTTGACCACAGTTCTCAAGAGATTTACATGTTGAAACCTAATCATTAATGCGATGATGTTAGTATCACTAAAGACTGATTGGATAATAGTGGCTTTCCAAATAGATCTGACTAACAGAGAAATGGAAGATTTGGTGTTCTCTTTTACTCTTTTTCCTTTTCCTTTTCCTTTTCCTTTTCCTTTTCCGTCCTTCCTTCCTTCCTTCCTTCCTTCCTTCCTGTCTTTCTTTCCTCTTCTTCATGTATATATGTGTGTTCATGGGTATGTGGTACACTTTCATGTGTGCACACGTGTGTGCGCGTGCGTGCGTGTGTGTGTGTGTGTGTGTGTGTGTGTGTACACATGGGCCGAGAGATCAACATTTGAATTTGGTCTTAAAGAGCTCTTCTCCCTGTTTTTGGAGGCAGGGTCTCTCATTGGCTTGGAGGCTGTCAGTTAGGCAAGGGTGGATGCCCAAGCAGCTCTAAGAATCCCCCCTTCCCGTTTCTGTCTGTCTTTACCTCCCCAGTGCTGGGATTATGATTATGCTATCACATAGGTTGTAGGGAATAAATGCAATTCCGTGTGTTTGAAAGACAAGCACTTTACTGACTGAGCCATCTCCTACCAACATCTTGTAAGTACTTTATCAACGAAGTTATATGGCTGAGGTTATAACTGTGCTAATTTTGACCAAATCAGCATCTGCTAATGCTATGGTGAGGCACATCTTTGTAATCTACAAACTTTGTAAAAATAACTTCATCAGCATATTTATGAATTGTGTTCCTTTATATGATGCAAATGGATTCACTGGCCCTGATCTCTCTTCTTAAATTGATTATATTGGAAATAAGGACTACCACTGATTCCTTTTATGCACAGTAATGATCTAGGAAACCTCTGCAAACATGAATTAGCCACCGCTGAGCCACCGCTTCTGACAGGGCTAAATATCTGTGAGTCTATGGTCAGATTTTCATTCCGCAGGCAGTTTGAAAGCTTATTTTAGTTTAAACACATTTCTTATGTATTGTTGGCTCACTATCATTGAGTTGAAGGCCAACAATATTTACAACATGCTTGAGCAAAGCTTATCTAAAAACACCCATTTTCTCTGTAAAACACACAACTGACTTCTTGTGCTTAGGAATACTGACAGCCCTTCAGCTCAGACCAATTTAAACAGTAAAATCACCCATAAAAAGTGCAATGATGTGATGAAGAGGGCAAGAAGCACACTCGTTAAGAGAATGAGAGCTGAAAGAAAGCAGAACATTTTGTTGTTCACCCTCAGCTGGGAACTTCAGCTTGAGCAGTGAGTTATTCAAATTTTTCTACAGAAAAAGCAACAGAATGACAATTTCCAGATTGGGCTTATCTTTGCTTATACCATCTTGCCTGACCATTACCAAATCAGGAGACTACACTTTTCATAGGAAGGAGATTTCTATGAGAAAAAATATTGTCTTTCCTCCTGTGTTCTATCGCATTCAATTTCTGTTCCAGGCACCTGCTTGTATTCTGTATAATTAATCTCATATGATGGATAGTATGTCTATAAACCAATCATTCTGTCCCTATGTGTAACTAAAGATGGTCTTGACTTCTTAAACTAATGTAGATTTAATTCAAAATACATAATGAGGGAAAAAAGCAGCAGATTTTAAGGAAGGTGAAAGTTCACAACTGAGGTTCAGTTGGATTTCTATTTCATATTCATTCACTTACTGGAAATATATATATTAACTGATAATAATCCTGCTTTCCATTTTTCTATAGATTACAGTACAAAAGTAAAATAGAGAAATCAAATGAGCAAAATTTCTTTATGAAGACAGAGCCTGTCCCTTTCCCCTCAAAAATATTCTTTTGGAGAAAAGAAAGAAGCAGGTATCTACATATTTGAAGGCATATCTTGAATTGTATTTTTTTCAAAAAGCTCAGCTGAGTTTCACAGATTTTTCACTTAAAAAAATCAATATTTATTAATATGTATAAATATTATTTATAAAGATTTCTTTCTTGTTATTTATTCTTTCTGGTTATAAATCCCAAAAGGCATTCACTGGGCATGGTGGCACATGCCTTTAATCCCAGCACTTGGGAAGCAGAGGCAGGAGGATGTCTATGAGATTGAGGCCAGCCTAGTCTACATAGTGAGTTTCAAGCTACAGGGAAACCCTGTCTAGAAAGAAAGAGTTATTCATATTCATGCGTCTAAGAGCTTAGTACTTGTAGCGACTATTTTTGTGCATTGAAAGCAACTCAGTTGACCTAGATGTAGAGATAGAGATAATAAATCGCTTCTGAGAGTCAGCTTGCAAGACTAGATCCTACTGCATTAGTCATTTCCCATGACATTCTGGGCCTCCATAGATTTGTAAAACTTAATTCCATATCCAAACCGCAGTGGGGAGATGCTATAAGAAAATGAATCAATCACTTTATTAATCCAACACAATACAGCAAAAATGAGGTGGAGAAAACAACAGTTGTTTACTTTTGCTCTGTTAGGGAGAAGGCATTTGAAATTCTTGTTTGGAAAAAAAAATATTTTTTGTTGCTGTTTTTCTTGTTGCCAGGAATTAGACATGAGTTTTCATTAGTTATATTGTTGGAAAAATCCCCACAAAGCTAAACATCTGCATCATTATCATGACTGTTGGGAAAAACTCCCTGGCATGCAGAGGAGTGAATGCATTTGTCTCAGGCAGCAGAGATGCTAAGTCATTAAAAAGCCCAGACCTGAAAATGAAACAAATTTCATTTAACATTTTGAAGTGATATGCCAGGCTTAATTATAGCGTGGAAGAAGAAATGCACCAAAAAGCAACATTTGTAGCTGAAAAAAATTTCATAAGACATTTTCTGTCTGAAAGATAAAAAGTCGGTCAGTTTTATCAATGTGAATAATGATCTGAATCTGAATGCATTATTAACCTGCCTTTGGGGGTGACAAGAATCTGTCTTTGTATTTTCATATCTACCAAATTTCATCATATAAAAATCTGAATTAGTTTGGAAAAGGTGGTTGGGGGAGATAAGATCAGAAAGTTTTAATTGGGTTGAAGCGTTTCATTAGCAACCTCCTTCAACCTAGTGAGTGCTATCAATTCAGATGGATGCATTGTCTCTTTCAGGCCCTAGTGATTCCTGTTATGCTCCACATTCATTTTTATCAGAGATAATTGTTAGCCCAACTCAGTATGAAAGGAAAGCAAGCTTTGGATTCTAACCCTGTTTCACAGCTTATAGTTCCCCTCTTCACGTTCTTGCTGTCCACCTAAATGCACATTTTAAAGTCTTCTATCCAAAAGTATAAGATTAGTCACTTTTCTCATCCTCTGAGCAAATTATCTACTATAATGTGGTGTTGAGCAAGTCGAGCTTGGAGCTCCAGGGATGAGTTATTATTAACTTCCACGAGTTATTATTACCAGTGCTGGAGTGCACTTTTCATTATAGAGCTACCTTTGAGTCGCCCACCCATGCACCTGTAAGCAACCCCTCTTAACCTTCATCTTGCAAGTAACTCCAATAAATTCACTCACTCATCAAGTAGACTTGGATGGAACTATCTCCTTAGTTGGTGCCTCCCTATCTGGAGTGAATAGACATTTGCTTGTATCTCTCCAGGAAAAGTCATACAACATGCTGTTTGGGGTACTCCAGTGTCTACTCTTGTGTGCCCAGTAAAAAAGAAACTCCCAGCAAGATCCTGGATCAATACATAGGGTTGTGTGAATGTGAAGATGAATAGGCAGCCAGATCTGTGATAAAGGAAAAAAAAAAACCTCAAGAATTAACACAATATGATCTTTACTGGAGAGGGAAATAATTAGATGGCCCTGTCCTCAGGTGGGGTGAGAGGAAGCAGAGCCTTTCAGGGTCTCCAAAATATTTCTTCAACAAGGTTGTTGGCTTTCACAGTTGCTGCCAGGATTCTTGGTGAGGTGTCAGGAATTTTTTCCTGGGTCATTCTAGTTGGAGTGTAAGTAACTAATGTGTCATTACTGAGATGATATCTTAATGTAGAATCTGTGGATGAGGAAGAAAAGATATAAAAAGTTAAGGGGATTTATCAGTATTTTTTAAAAGTGTGTGTGTGTGTGTGTGTGTGTGTGTGTGTGTGTGTGTGTGTGCATAGCTTGTCTGTCTTGGAGGGTTTTGTTACAAAGGAAAGAATAACTTCTCTTCCTTCTTGAAATTAGCTATAATAGAAACCAATATTTGTTTCTATTATGTAAACATATCTTCCAAAGGCTAATGTTAATAAAGATGGAAGGAGTCTCTCACTTTTCATTATTTTACATAAATTAAAGTTTATTTAATAGATACAAAACTTTATAAAAGGAAGTAATCAGTGAGACAAGTCTATCAAGATTAATAAGTCCTTGATTACATTTGAATATTGTTCAATTTGACTGCTAAGTAACTGAGAGTTCCTTTCAAATGACTAGAAGGCTGCTTTTGTTTTGAATCTTCAATATCCTCTTCTTAACATTGCTTCTTTCTTATTAGGCAGTTTACATCCTCATACAAATAATGCATTTTATGATTTATTTTATTTTATTATTTTTTTAAATTTTGTTTAAATTTTTTGTTTGGATTCAGAAGAACTCAAATAGTAATGGAAGCTTTATTCAGAGTGTTTCAAAGCAGATGGTCTCCAAATGTTACATAGTGGAATCCCTAAATATAGTGACACCTGGCTCCCATCCCAACATTCTTACCAAACTGTGGTGGCTTGAGAATTAGGCCAATCATCTTTAAAAACTCTCCAGGTGATTTTTATATATGACAAGTCAACAACCAGTGGATAAAACACTAATAAACTCCAATAAGAGTAACAAGAAATTTCAGGAGAAAGTGAATATATGTAACTAATTTAGAGTTTTCATCTTTCCAGCCAGGTTCTAGGTAATTATTTCCAATGAATTGCCTTAGAGACTTGTTTTTATAATCATTCCAAACCTGGCACAGTTCCAAAAGACACATCTAGACAGGGCAACACCTAGTAACAAAAAGCAGACATCATCTGTTCCCAATGCTCTTTTAAAAAGCTGAGAACTAGACGGGCATAGTGGGTCTTTAATCCCAGCACTGGGGAGGCAGAGGCAGGCAGATTTCTGAGTTCAAGGCCAGCCTGCTCTACATAGCGAGCTCTAGGCCAGCTGGGACTAAAGCGAGACCCTATCTCAAAAAATATAAAAAAAAAAAAAAAAAGCTGAGAACTTTCTCAGAAACCCACCCTTGGAGTCCTGTTCATGCAATGCCAGCTGGGTCAGGATTGCAGCCCTATCTCCAGCCTAAATCTTTACAAGGACATTGAAGCCAAGTTTCCCACCTCAAACAGCAAGACTGACTCTCTTTGTTTATGGAGATGTATTGAGCCAGGATTAAGAGGTGGGGTGCAGACACCTGACCACAATCATTTCTGCCACCTACAGAGAAGAGGACTACCACTGGGAAGCATGAGCTATTAGCTCTATTTACCTTTCCAACCTTCAATTCCAAAGCCCGATATGTACTTGAATAGACATCCTCTTATGCAAGACTTCTGTGAATTTTTTCTTCCAATCTTCTATTTACATAAACATGTGCTCCAGATTAAGGAAAAATCATGAAAGCATCAAAGCTTGGAGGAATCAACTGGAAAGTACTCCATTACTTCAAAATTATTCTTCTCTTGTTGGCAAGGTCATACCATAAATTTCAATAACCTTTGTCCTTCCTTGTATTGCGTAAGAGCTCTGTGTCATTAAAGAACAATCCCTTTACACTTTGCTATTTTTTCCCATCACTTTCATACCTAGAGACATGTAAAGAAAAAGTTCTGCTGCATGTGCTTTCTATTGCCAATTTAATATAACATTTCAAGTTTCATTGAAGTATACTTTACGTTTATAGTCCACATAATATCCCTGAAGTGTTACTACACTGATAGCTGAGTGAAAGTAATGCTTTCAGCTATAGTTTTCAAATATAATAATTAGGAATTTTACTTAAACTTGATATCATTTCTTTCCTCTGATAATGCCTTGGTTCCCACCCCCGTGAGTGTAATAGAAACTAAGAGACGCCATCTGCCTGGCAGCAAGCTAATCATTTACCAAGGTCTTTCTTTGTGTCAGTGTTTGCTTACCCCAGGATGAGACATCTATCTTGTCAGTAAGAGTTAAAGAAAGTACATCTTTCTACTTTCCTCACAGATGTGTGCTACTTGTATTTGGATATACTTTAGATCAAAGTTCTCGGGAGCTAATTAATACACACTGTTGGTTAGTTTTTGTCAACCTGACATAACAAACAAGAAGAAGGAATCTCAGTTGAGGAATTTCTTCCATTAGATTATCTTGGGGTCAAGTCTCTGAGGCATTTTCTTTCTTTTTATTTAAAGAAATAAAGCAAAAATTTATTTAAGATTAGGACACATATATAATGTTTTTTATTATTAATATAATACTTTCATTGGCATTTTGTGTATTTCATACATAAGTTTTCAGTTCAATTTGGACATATTCCCCTTTCCCTCCCCCCCCCTGCCCCACCACAGTTCATGCATTCTGCCATACATGTCCTGCATCTTTCTCTCAGTCTTTTTAAAGTTTTTCTCTGCAAAGGTTTATTGTTTGGGGCAGAATTTAACTTTATCAGTCCATTCTTTGACCCAGTTCTTATGCTATTGTGGTTTCCTCCCAATTGTATTGCTCCATATGACCATATAAAAGTCATATATGTACTAGAATTATGTCCTACAGGAATAAACTGTAAATTCTGATATATGTTTAGGAGTTCACATTTTTCCTTTAATTTTATATTACTCTAAAATATGAATATATGTCTTCACTCATATGCATTAATTACAATATCTGAAAGTAGGTGGTAAGTTAATTCTAGGGCTCATTAAGAAATTCACATTATAACATCACAGTTGCTTTCAGATAGAAAGAAATATAACAATAACTTTGCTCAGCTTGCCTTTCATTGGGTGATTTGGCACTAGCATCCACAAATGAGGGAAACCATTCCACGTGTGGATTTTTAGGACTGTGTTACTTCACTTAGCATAATGGCTTCGAGTTCCATCCATTTACCTGCAAAGTTCATGATGTCATCTTTCTTTGCCACTGCATAGAATTCCATTGTGTAGATATACCACATTTTTGTTATCCACTTATCAGTTGAGGGGCATTTGGGTTAGTTTCAGCTCTTGGCTACTGTGAAGAGAGCTGCAATAAACATAGATGTGAGTGGCATGTATATTTGCAGTAGGATGAGTCTTGTGGGTATATATCCAAGAGTGGTATGGCTGGGTCAGGTGGTAGGCTCATTTTGAGTCTTTTTTAAGGGTTCTCCACAATACTTTCCACAGTGGTTGTATGAGTTTACATTCCCACCAGCAGTGGATGAGTGTTCCCCTTTCCCCACAACTTCTCCAACATTTGGTGTCTTTTGTTTTCTTGTTCTTAGCTAGTCTTATCCGAGTGAGATAATAATATCATAGAGCGGTTTTAATTTGCCCTTCCTTAATTATTAATGAATTTGAACATGTTTTAAGATGTTTCTCAGCCATCTTTACTTCCTCACTGTTGAAGTCTCTGTTCAGTTCTTTACTCCATCTTTTGAGCAGGTCACTTGTTTTCTTCTTTGTTTTTTGAGTGGTTTATATATTCTGGATGCTAAAGCTCTGTCAGATGTATCACTGGTGAAGGTTTTCTTCCACTCTGGGGGTTTTCTCTTTATTTCCTTGATTGCTTCTTTCACAGTGTGGAAGCTTTTGAGTTTGATGAGGTCCCACTTGTCAGCTGTTGACCTTATTTCCTGTGTAGCTGCTGTTTGATTTAGAAAGTCTTTTCCTACTCCTATGTCTTGTAGATTGCTACCAAATTTTTCTTCTATCACCTTCAGAGTTTGGGGTTTCAGGTTGAGATCTTTGATCCACTTGGAGTTTATTTTTGTACAGGGTGATAGGTAGGGGTTTAATTTTGTCCTTCTACAAATGGTGATCCAGTTTTGCCAATTTCTGAAGATGCTATCTTTCCTCCAATGAGCTTTTGTGGCTCCTTTATCGAATATGAGGTGGCTGAAATTGAGTGAGCTCAAGTTTGGATCTTCAGTTTTGTTGCATTGTTCCACAGGCCTGTTTTTGTGCCAGTACCAGGCTGTCTTTATGACTATAGCCCTGTAGTATAGCTTGAAGTCTGTTAATGTAATCCCCCCTGCATTGTATTTTTCACTCAGGGTTGCTTTAGCTATTTAGGGTCTTTCGTTTTTCCATATGAATTTAAGGATTTTTTCCCCCAAGTCTGTGAAGAAATTCATGGGGATTTTAATGGGGATTGCATTGAATCTGTATATTAATTTGGGTAGAGTGGACATTTCTACTATATTAATTTTTCTAATCCTTGAGCATGGGAAGTCTTTCCATATTTTGATGTCATCTTCAATCTCCTTCATCAGTTTAAAATTTTTGTTGTAGAAGATTTTGGTGTCTTTTTGGCATTTAGGTTGGTGTTTTTTTTTTAACCGGTTTTTTTTTTTTTTTTTTTTTTTTTTTTGTGAGCTACTGTGAATGGGGAGGTTCTCCTTAAGTAACGTTCTCCAGTTGCTTGTTGTTGGTGTAAAGAAAGGCTACTGATTTTTCCAGGTTAATTTAGTATCCTGCCATTTTACTGAAACTCTTAATTGTTTCTAGGAATTTTCTGCTGGAGTTTTTAGCATCCCTCAGGTAAACTATCATATCATCCGCAAGCAGGGATAGTTGGACTTCCTCTTTTCCAGTTAGTATTCTTTTAATTTCCCTTTCTTGCCTTATTGCCCTAGCAAGCGTTTCAAACACTATACTGAAGAGGAGTGGCAATAGGGGGCAGCCTTGCCAGGTTCCTTTAAAGAGAATGCTTCTAATTTTTCTCCATTTAGGATGATGTTGGCTGTGGGTGTGTTGTATATGGATTTTATTATATTTAGGAATATTCCCTTCAGTCCAATTCCCTCTAGAATTTTAAGCATGAAGGGATGCTGATTCTTGTCAAAGGCTTTTTCTGTGTCACCTGAAATGATTGCATTTTTGTCTTTCAATCCATTTATGTGTTTTATGATATTTATTGATTTATATGTATGAACCATCCCTGCATCCCTGGTATGAATCCAACTTGACCATGATGAATGATCTTTTCAATGTAGGTCTGTATGTTATTTGCAAGTATTTTGTTGAGAATTTTTGCATCTGTGTTCATTAATGAGATGGGTCTGTAGTTTTCTTTTTTTTGTTGTTGTTATATCTTTGCCTGGTTTTGGTGTTAGAGTGATGCTGGCTTTATAGAAGGAGTTTGGGAGATTTCCCTCTGTTTGTATCCTTGTGAATAATTTGAGTAGTAATTGTTGTAACACCTCTTTAAATGTTTTATAGAATTCTGCTGTGAAACCATCTGCACCTGAGCTTTTATTGGTTGGGACTTTTTTTATTACATATTTAATTTCCTAAAATGTTACAGGTCTGTTTAAACTGTCAATCTCTTCTTGGTTAAGCTTTGGTAGTTCCCAGGATTTCAGATATTCCTCCATTTCTCTTAGGTTTTCAAACTTAGTACAGTATAGATTTTTGAAGTAGTCTCATTTGATTGTCTGGGTCTTTTCTTTATCTGTTGTGAAGTTTCCCCTTTCATCACAAATGCTATTGATTTGGGGTTGCTCTTTCTTTCTTTTGGTTAACTGGGGTAGAGGTCTGTCTATTTTGTTTATCTTTTCAAAGAACCAGCTTTTGGATTCATTGATTTTTTTTTGTTTTGTTTTCTTTGTTTCTATTTCATTAATTTCTGCTGTGATTTTTTTGTTATTTCTTCCTGTCTGTTGGGTCTAGGGTCCATTTGTTGCTGTCTATCAAGTGTTTTTAGCTGTAGTATTAGATTATTTATTTGTTTACTTTCTGTTGTTGTTTTTTTTTAATGTGGGCACTTAGAGCTATAAATTTTCTTCTTAGGACTGCTTGTAAAGTATCCCATAGGTTTTGTTGTGTTGTATTCTTTTTCATTTAGTTCCATGAATACTTTAAACAATTTATTTATTATTTCATATGTATGAGTATATTGTTTGTATGTAGGTAGGTGCACCCATGTCATGCAATGCTGCGGAGGTCAGAAGAGGGTGTCGGATTCCCCTAGAATTGGAGATAAAGACACACAGTTCTTAGCTGCCATGTGGGTGCTGGGGATCGAACTGGGGTCTTCTGCAAGAGCAGTCAGTGTTCCTAACCACTGAGCTATCTCTCCAGCCCCCGTTCTATGAACACTTTTATTTCATTCTTTATTTCTTCCTTGACCCATTCATTATTCAGTATTGTGTTGTTTAGTCTCCATGTGTTCATGTAGCTAGCCGGGCTTATTCTGGTGTTAATATTGAGCTTTGTTGCACTGTGGTCTGATAGAATGGATGAAATAATTTCAATCATTTTATATTTGTTGAGGTTTCTTTTGTGTCCCAGTATGTGGTCAATTTTGGAGAATGTTCTTTGGGGTGCTGAGTACAAAGTATATTTTCTGGTGTTTGGGTGGAATATTCTGTAGGTATCTCTGAGGTCCATTTTTTGTATTGTATTCTTCAGTTCCAATGTCTCTCTGTTTATTTTTTGTCCAGTTGATCTATCCAAAGGGCTCAGTAGGATATTGAAGTTCCCCACTGTACAGGGTTCTCTAAAGAAACAGAAGCAACAGGATGAATATATAGCTATATACAATTTATTGATTTGCTCATGTGACAGAGTTCAAGGAGTCCAACAGTAGCAGCTCCATACTAGAGAGGCTGAGAATCCAGGGATCTGCTCAGTCTGCAAGGCTGGATGTCTCAGTAGTCCCAATCTGGTACTGAAGGCCCAATGGATTCCAGGAGATCTGCCAGTCTCAGTACACGCTGGGATCCAAAGGGTTGATCACAGCAGCAAGACAAACTCACCAGTGAGAGAGAGGCAAGCCACAGGAAAAAAAGGGACAAGCTCCCTCTGCCATGGCCTTTTATACTGCCTGCCAGCAAAAGGTAACACCCACATTTGGGGTGGGCCATCTGGGTTGAGGTAGTCCAATCCAAAGATCCTTTTTCTCTTATTTGTTCCTTAGTCCAGTCAAGTTGACACCCAGGATTAACCATCACAAGTTTTATCCATGTGGATTTGAACCCCACTCCTGGTACTAAATAACTGTATTAGTCACTTTTCTGTTGTTGTGATAAACCACCATGAGCAAGGAAACTTATAAAAGGAAGAGTTTATTTGAGCTTATAATTGACGGTTCCAGAGAATCAGAGTCCATTGTGGCGGGAAGCATGGTGGCTGGGGCTGGAGTAGCAAGCCGAGGGTCACATCTCGCAATGAGCACAGGAAGCAGAAAGAGGGAGAGGCTGGAGACTGCAAGGCTTGTTAAACTCACTAAGCCTGCCCCCAATAATGTACTTCCTCCAGCACAGCCACACCTTCTAAGACCTCCAAGAACAGTGCCACCAACTGGAGACAAAATGTCTGAATACTTAAAGCCTATGGGGGACACTCATTCAAACCACCATACCTGCTATTAGTGTGCTGGGGTTAATCTATGTCTTGAAGACCTGCAGAATTGTGTTTATATAGTTCGGTGCACCTGAGTTTGGTGAATAAACATTTAGGATTGTGGTCATTTCTGTGAGACGTTTTCTTAATTGGTAATTGATGTGGGAAGAGTCCAGCACACAGTGGGCAGTACCATCCCTGGGCTTATAAGGAGGGTAAATGAGCAAGCCAGGGGAGGAAGCTTGTAAGCAGTGCTCTTCTGTGATCTCTGCTTCAGCTACTGGTTCCTGGCTTCAGCTCCTATCCTAACTTCCCCCAACAATAGATTTTTGACCTGGGAGTTGTAAACTGAAATAAACTCTTCCCTTTCTAAAGTTTGTTTGGTCATTGTTTTATCATAGCAATAAGAAATCAAGCTAGAACATACAGTAATGAGAGACTGGCCAGTATGTATCTTAGTTAACTGTCCCTGACCTGCTATGTCAGAGATGCTATCTGTCCAGCTACTTAGCAGAGTTGATTGCCTAGCTTTAATTAACAAAGTGGAAATATATAACCTTTGGATAAGATCTTTGGAGAGCAGGATTCTCCTTTGAGCAAGTTTTATGGAAAAGTTCCAGTGGACATGCTTTCTGTCTAGGTAGCAGGAAAGGTCCACCCTTAGAAAAATCCTGGAGTGGAGAGCATTATTTGATGTCAAAAGCCAGACCCACTGCACTTCAGACTGCCCCAAATGGGACACCTAAAGAATACAGACAAGAATACATCACCCAAACTAACTGGTGACAGAATTGGCAGCAAGAAGATACAGTGTGAAGTAGAAAATAAAGCTAAGGCATCTGTCTTAGTTTCTTTGTATTGCTATGATAAAAACACCATCCATCATCATGAGAAGCCAGGACAAGAACTCAGGGTATGCGCCTGGAGAACAGACCATGGGGGTACACTGCTCACTGGCTTGCTCCTCTGGCCAGTGCTCTGCCTACCTTCTTATCCAATACAGGACTACTTGTCCAGGGGTATGCCTATTTACCTGGTAGTGTAGTAGCACCCACAGTGGGCTGGGCCTTCCTACATCACTCAATAATCTAGAAAATGCCCCATAAACATGGCCACAGGCCAGTCTAATGGAGAAGATGCCTCAGTTGAAGTTCCCTCTAACCAGGCATCAATCTGACAACTAAGGCTATCCAGCACAGTGTCCAAAGTGTTGTTTAGCTGGAGAATTATAGGCATATAACGATTTAAACCAAAGTTCATTTCACCTCTTAATTTTAGAAAAATATAGCTCATGAAGCAAATGTCCAGAGCCTTCTGTGGCCAGCTGAAGGCCCCTAAGGAACTCATTTTGATAGTTTGACTGGAACATTTTCTGGTCACACAAATTTAGTGCCTTTCAGTCTGACTTCGAGGTTTCTTCATCAAAATGCGGTCTGAGGAAACATGGGTGTGGTCTGTCCCATCTAAATAACTATGAATGCTTAGTCATCCGGGGTGGATTCACTCTTCTGCTTGAAGGCAGAAGGTATGGTAGTCCATCTGAGAACCAAGGGGAAACGACAAAGATCCTCTAAGTGTTGGACAGAAAACCGTTGATACTGTTATTTTATAATTTTTAAGTTTTATCTCAGGAGTTCTTAAAATAGATGTAGTCTTAATTTTCAAAACTGTTAGGTTATTATGTAAATAAATAGCACATTTTTTAAAGATCGTGAGAAGTATATGGCCATACAATAGTACATATTGCCATATATTTAAATGACTATACAGGCATGAAGTGTATAACTTTGTTAGATGAGGACTAAGTTTATACTATGTGTGTGCATATTCATGTATTTAAATTGTTTATTTTTCAGTCTAAGAGAAGGTCATACTTGAATTTCCCTGGTCTGGCCACTGGCTAAATGGACATGAATAAGTCATAAGTGTTGCATATAAAGCAATCATACAAAGTATATGACCCTAGAATTAGGTATTTCTGAGAAGCATTATGCATGAAGGAATGTTAACCAGCTTGCTTAAAAGGTTAGAGATGATCCTTAATGATGAAAATTAAAACATAAGGACATATTTAACTTAGAGGAAACTGGTTGGTCTTGGGACTCTGAAAATTTCAGTTAATTCCTAACAGACTTCTCTGTACAGAGTGTCAAGCTCATAGTCTTCTACACTAAACATACTGAATGAATAAGAATCTGTTTGGAGAAATTCAGTCCTATAAGGATTACAGTCCATGTCTCGGCACATGTTAGACAATACTGTACCTTGCTGAGGATGTTATCTGCCAGGAATATGAAGTAATAAACACTTGTATCTAGGATGGCTACAAAAATAAGTATCTTATCCAAAATATGCAGTTGTATTTGATATCCTCAAGAAGTTTCTGAGGCCTTAGTAATGTTAGAGTATCCTCTCATTAATAAAAAAAAAAGCTGAACTGTGCAGGTCCACATCACAACTGAAGCTATGCAAAAAGTTGGAAGGCCCTGTGTGGAGGGTGGAGGTCTCAGAGTTGCTGGAAAATGAACAGAAGTGAGAAGCATAGCAAGGAGAGAGGAAGGAAAAATGTTTTAAGATATACTACATTCTGATTATATTCAGAAGCAGCTCCCGTGTGCATGGCACCATAATTTATGGCTTGTTGAGAGACTACAAAGGGGAACAAAGTCATTAGTAAAGGAAAAGTGTAACCAGATTATTCCTCAATGTGGATCCATCCACAGGGCCCACCAAGAGTCCCAATCCTGTAAGATACGACTTTTTCCCTTCCAGAAGCCATCAGGTGCTAAACATTTCTTAGGTTGAGTTGGAATTTCTTACATGTTTCCCCAAGTGTAATCTGGGATTTTGTCTGGTTTGAACTTGCACAGGTCTTGTGCATGCTGTCAGCATCGCTGTGAATTCATGTGAGTAATGAGAAATGGGAAGCTGCCTGGAAAACTGTTTCCTTGAGGTCATCTACCCTGTCTGGCTTTTACAATCTTTCTGACTTCTCTTCTGCAATGATGCATGTGCCTCAAGAGGCAGAAGTTTGAAGGGATCAGTATCTTAGACAAAATGAAGGAATCCCAAGCCAAGAACAGTGGTGTATACAAGCATCTCATGCAGCTGTTGCTTCTCTCTTCTGCTCATGACAGAGGATAGATGAGGTGGGAGAAAAGAAAGCGAGTGAATGTGTCTGTCATTTTTTTGTTGTTGTTGGTAAAGGTCAGGACAAAGGAGAGTCAGAAAAGAGTAGTTAATTGGAATTGTCCTTGGATTCAGAATGTGTTCTACAATGAACTTCCTTAATGACTTGTTACATTAAACTGAAATTACATATATTGGAATATGATGTCTGAAATATGATCTCTAAAAGATTATTTCTCTACCTGGAAAGCAAATCAACAAAATTAGCTACAGTGAACCTGAATTCAAACACAATGAAATAATTTTGAATATTTAAATGAGCTATTGCACTGAGAAACCACATTTTCCTTTATTTCTAGTTATCAATATGAATATTGTCAATACAAAGCACTTTGAAAAAGGGTTCAATAAGTTTTTTTCTAAATATTATAGAAAATAAACCAAAAGTTATAGGCATCTAAACATTTTTCACTAAATAAACAAAATATCCAGATAAGTAGATATATTAATTACAAACATTGCTCATAGATTCACATTTAATTAACTATGCCTTGTAAGGTAACTTTCAAAACTAAATATTAATATCCTATGGTCAAATATTTCTAGAATATTATGATAAGCAAATATGGATTTTAGCATCACTGTGTATTGAATAAGAAGAAAATGGATGCTGCTTTTTTATAAAATGTAATATTTTGTAAAAGATAAGCACAATTATTGATATGAAAATTATGTTTTCGCTGTTTTTTCACTATGATTAATTAAAAAATGAAATAAAAGTTAGGGTAAATGTTCTGAGTTTGTTCTTAAAGCTGTAGCTTAACAGAGGTTAATATTCATTTATTGAAATTCAAATTCACTTGTATAGTTTCATGATCAAATTGTGAACAGCTCAAATTTTGTCACTGAATCTGTCATTAGAAAGAATATAAACCATAATTAGAATAATGCATTTATTTTTGTTTTCATGCCATGATGATTAATGGAATACATTTAAGAGACTCTGTATGAAAAGTTAGATATCAAGTATGACTCTGTAATTATATTTCTTACAGTCCTAAAGTCATAAAGATTTTGAAAAATGCCTCCTCCCAGCTATTATAATGTGCCAAAATTAATTAAGGTCAATGAACGTTGTAAATTGATCCCTCCCTCTTAACTATTGTCTGAACAATTGCCTAAGCTGGACAAGATATTTTGCATGCAAAACAAACATGATTTACACCATACTCATAGTTAGAAATTTTAAATCACAGTAATTAATAAATTACTGTCCTCTCATGGGACTATCTTCAAACATTTAAAAATATTTATTATTGACAAATTCTGTTGTGCTGTTTATTTGTGTCTATAATTTTGTGAGACTTTTGGATTTCTTCTGGTCTTAATTGGCTATATTAATTTTTAATTTTAAGTCATATATAATTGGGAACTATCATACTTCCTTTTTGGAAGAAGGAAGTGTTTTCTAGCTTGTTTGAACAAATTTATTTATTGATTTATCTCTTTAATCTCTAGCAATTTCAGTTATCTCAATGAACCTTGGTTGTGAGTGAGACTCTATCTTGAACCAGAAGTAATTGCTGTCTCATAAGTAAGGAAAGCAAATGGTATTCAAAGAAATTTAATAGAAGTCAATTAAATATGCTTTCTCAAATAAGAAATCAATGATCAATGGCAAACTTCCTCACATTGGCTCTGTGTGGATTAATATGCCTTGGATGTTAGCCCTCAGCATTCTGTAGAAAGATGTGTGTGGAACTGCTGGCCCTGTACTGCCATGTCCTGATGATTTCCCATGTTGGAAAGCCTTGAAGATTGTATAAAGAAAATGTGCAAAGACAATGATGTCAAGGGAAGTAGTGGAAAAGAATAAATATACTCTATCAGACATTCTGTCAGGATGAGTTCCTCTCTTCTTTTTTGACTTCAATGAGCCATGACTGTTAGAAAACACACATCTGTCCATTGTCATCAAGCTTCTACTTCTGTCAGTTACCCAGACCTCCATGTTATCCTGTGAGTACTGTTGCTGCTCATTGGCCCTTCTTTCTAGAGGCAAGCCAAGGAAAGGGAACTGGCACGTTTCTGAAGATGGCATTATACCTTTTGTTCTATGATTGGTCACTTATTATACATCCATGCTTGATAATCTTTTTGTTTACATAACCCCAGTGATACTTGGAAAGACACCTTTCAAAATCACTACTGTCAGGTCTGGAGAGATGGCTCAACAGTTAAGAGCACTGATTGCTCTGGAAGAAGAACTGGGTTCGATTTTCAGCACCCGCACTGCAGCTAACAACTGTCTGTAGCTTCAGTTCCAAGGGATCTGATGGCCTCTTCTGACCTCCATGGGCATTGCATGACATTGGTGCACTTACATACATTTATGCAATACACCCACATATAAAAATAATAAAATAGTTTTTAATAAATTATTGATCCTCTTATAAGTCTATGGGTTAGCAAATTGGGAATAAGAAGCAAGAATTTGGGCTGGATTTTAGATAGTAGCAAAATGTTGGGATGTTAAATCTAGATATACTGCTTGTCTAAGAGGAAAAACTCTTATAGGAAATGTGGTTTACACTGTTTGTAAGTAGCTCAGACAGAGCCTTGCACAAGACACCTAGGTTCAATTTCTCTCACCTCAGAAAAAAAAAAATATCCCAAAGAACAGTTTCCAACTATCATGCTTAATGCATATTTGGTGTTGTCTTATATCATCAGCATGTTGTCATGGTAAAGGCAAAGCAATTTTGGAATGCAAGTTCACTTTTAACAAATTGATTTTATCTCTACTAAGAAAAATGGGTTTTACCCATAGTTGTACAGGGATGGTTTGATGTTGGCTAGGGGATTCAACCCCCCCCCGCCAAATTATAAAGGCCTTTTTCCTATAAGTGGGATATATGCAAGGAGAAATGCAGTAAGTCCCTGTTGTCAAAGACCTGGTGCGAGCTAACGTACAACTGGCCTCTGAAATGCCAGAGAGCGTTACCAAAGGCCACTAAAGCAATACAGCAAAATATTGGTCTCCCTGAGACAAGCAAGACTCCTCTGTGAATATCAGCTACACCTCAACTGCCTGGAGATACTGTGCAACAGTGGCAGCCAAGTGTCTATATATATCCCAAATCGAATTGGCTATTAGCTCTCTCCCTGGAGGAATAACTCACAGTGGATGCCACAAGCTTATGCCCTTTAGTGGTTAGGAGATGTTATAAGCCACAATAAGAACTTGTCACCCTTTATAGAGAAACCAGATTAGCATACCATCCAAGCATCTGTGTCTATGCTCACAGCTTAGCTTGACATAATAATTAGTACTGCTTAAATGCCTGTACATCCAATTGCTTGTGCTTTGTTAGTATGACTAAAAAAGTATCACTGGATAGGCTGTCAACCCATGAAGGGAAACAACCTGAACAGACTAGAGTCCAAAATGACAACTCCAAAGAAAGTAGACTGTTTTCTTCTCACCCACTTGTGTGCCCCTTTCCCAAAGCCCAGGGAACAACTGTGGAAGAGGAGGGCCGTGGTAAGAATGTAAAGGGCCTCGATGGAGAGATAAGGGGTGAAATCATTGAGACTCAGCATAATAAGTCCTAAATGGACCCCCTAAATGTGCTCAACCATGCCTGTGCAATACAGCAAGTTCTCCAAACGTGGACTATGGGATTGGGCTGTTTCAAGAATTTGGAACATGGAGATAGATACATGCAAAATGCGCCAATTACCTAATGTATGACAACTGAGTAACATCGATGTTAACTGCAAACAACTGCGTCATTATATTGTAGAATACATTAAAATTCAACACAAGTAATAAAAGACCAAAAATAATGCCTGGCTTGGTGGCACAACGCCTTTAATCCTAGCACAAGGAGCGGATCTTTGCGTGAGTTCAAGGCCACCCATGTCTACAGAGTGAGTTTCCGGCCAGCTGGGGCTACTGGGAGAACCCTGTCCGAAAAAAAGACCAAAAAAAAAAAACAAAAAAAAAACAAACAAAAAAAGAAAATAATAAATAATAAATTTAAAAAAGTAGTTTGCCTGGATGAAAATTAAGGTAGAAGGAGATATGTGCACACCTAAGTGGACATGCATATTTATCACTGGCACCCCCAACAATTTACTTAAGCTTAGCCATGAAAACACTAGTTTATTCCAAAAATGACTGGGCTTTCTCATAACGTCAATGCTCTTTTGTTTGACATTTTGTTTGTACAATGATTAATATCTATTTTTTTACATTGCCTCCTGGAAATCTGAATAACAAAATATATGAAAGAATTTGTTATAAAATCATAACTTATTGCCTTGTTAAACTGAGACAAGGAAGTAGAAGTCAAACTAAAAAATGTTATTGATATTACTGGAACACAGATATAAATGAGAATCATGTAACTGTGGATCCTATTGTAGTCTTCCAATTATTTTAGCCCATTCCTGTAGGTAGTGAAGTGATTTATCACACTGTTTCCATGTCTCAGACTATTCTGTTTTTGTCATTGTTCATGGCAATTAGAACTTGACTGGGATGCAAGATATTTTGGTTTGATTCCAACTAAGACACAGACTAGCTTGTCTGGATGCTTAAAATTTCTGAATCTCATATTTTTCATCCATAAAAGTAAGAAGTTATCGTATATCAAGGTATCAAAATAGATCAGGTTAAAAGCTGGGCGTGGTGGCCCATGCCTTTAATCCTAGCACTTGGGAGGCAGAGTCAGGTGGATCTCTGTGAGTTCAGGGCCAGCCTGGTCTACAGAGTGAGTTCAAAAAAGTGAATATTTAAAATTAAGAGTTTTATTCATGAAAGGCATCCTAAAGACAAGCTTAAAATAGCCTGTCATTTTCTTTATTTTGAGTGCATATGATGTGCGTATATATCCATGTATGTGATTACATACAGATGCCTGTTCTGGCATTTTATCTTGTTTGAGACAGTTTTTTGTTTTGCCTCTGAGTGTACCAGGCCAATGGCCAAAGAATTTCTAGGAATTCTCCTGTCTTCATGCTCCCCTCTTTCTGTGAGCATGCTACTTTCATGTAGATTCTGGGAATTCAAACTCAATCCCTTATGTTTGCATGACAAGGACTTACCCACTGGGCCATCTTCCCAGCCCCCAGGGTCTATTAATCTCAATTATTCTTGTAACTTTTAGCCCAGAATTCAATTTCTGAATATAAACTCAACAGAAGTTGTAGTTATCTAATTGAGACATATGTATGTCAGTCTTAGGACCAACCCTAATAGTAAAAACTTAGAAACAAATTAAATGAATATCAATAGGAGACTAAATTAATGAGAAATTTCACACAGCATTCAAATCAAGAACCACAGCAACACAAAAATCGAATCGCTCTTAGTAGTAAACTACTAATTAAGAAAAACTGTGAAGATTTCATTAGTGTGGTATTTTATGTTTCAATGTTTATTATTTTTATTCAGTTTTTCATGTATATGAGTATATTGCTTACATGTATGGAAGTGCACCCATGTAGGGTAATGACTGCAGAGGCAAGAAGAGGGCATTAGGTTCCCTGGAACTGGAGTTATGGAGGCTTGTTAGATGCCATGTGGATGCTGGGAATTGAATCTGGATCCTCTGTAAGAGTAGTCAGTGCTCTTAACCACTAAGCAATCTCTCCAGCCCCTAGTATGATATCTTCATAGCATTATAAATAAACAGAATTGAAATAAATATATATATTAAAAATACATATGCAGTCAGATAACTTGAAATGGAAAACTAGGAAATGGAAACAAGATTTCAGTTTTCAACTTTAAATCTGGATGGTTTCTTTGTGAGAAAAGACAGAAAGGAAGAATAGAAGGGAGAACAGAGGGAAGGAGATAATTATTTTGCATATATTTGAACTATATATGCTAGTAATTTCATTTCTATGGCATATGAAAATTAGTGTCAGCAATAAAAGAAAGCTGGTTGAGGAAAACAATTTGTAACCTAACATAAATTTCAGTGGGATTGTAAAAATAGACTTGTCTGTATTGTACATTGGCAATACTAAAGGAAGAAAAGGTTAAGTGACTTGTTCAACAGGGGGAGCAAAAACAGTTGTCATCTGCAGCACTAAAAATAGAAGTTCCTATTTCCACTCCTGTGATCTCAACAGAAGACAGAATATTCACTTTATCTGACTGATATAAAACACAGCTTCTCCAGGGAGTCCATTATTTTGAACTACTGTATAAGTACATGTAATTACAAGCTTCTTGAAATATGTAGTATTTATTTTATCATTTGTAATAGCAAATAAAAGCTTAGGCCAAGTATTTACCCAACAGTGATGCTAACACCCTTCAGAGGCATTGCACACTCTTTGTAAGGGTCTGCTCAGATATCTTTAAAATCAATGACCATTAGGGAATCACAGTTTAAGAAGGCTTCTGCCTATGAGCCTATTTTTGCTACCAGAGAATGACATATCATTGTTGGAAATACTTGCACATCATTAAAATTGTGTCTTAACGCCAATAAAGCTATAAAAACAGAATTGCAACTGTATTTTTAAAATTCTTTTTCTGGGCTGGAGAGATGGCTCAGTGGTTAAGAGTGCCAACTATTCTTGCAGAGGACCCGGGTTCGATTTCCAGCACCCACATGATGGCTGAGAACCTTCTTTAAGCCAATAGTGTTGGTGCACACCTTTAATCCTAACACTCGGGAGGCAGAGGCAGGTGCATCTCTGTGAGTTCAAGGACAGCCTGGTCTACAGAGTGAGTTCCAGGACAGCTGGGGTTATGGAGAGACCCTGTCTCAAAAAGACAAAAAAGCAAGTAAATAAAATAAAATAAATAAAAATAAAAATAACTGAGCTGGCTCAGCAGTTTAAAGCACTAGCTGCTCTTGCAGAGGACCTGGATTCCCATTCCCAGCACCCCCACACTGGCTTGAATGCATGATCTGGGATGGGTAGGGGTGGGGTGGGGGGAAAGGAAAGGGATATATGCCTAAACTGAATTGGAAAATGATGTATGAAATACACAAAGCATCAATAAAAAAAAAAGCAGAAAAAATTAAAAAAAATTCTTTTTCTTTTTTAAATTAATTTTTTGTGATTTTCATAGAATATCATTTGGTAGCATTTAGATACCACCCCTTATTTCTCTTCACCCAATTTAATGTACTCTATTCTATCTATCTATCTATCTATCTTCTATCTATCTGTCTATCTATCTATCTATGTATCTATCTATCATCTATCTATCTTCTATATCTTCCTATCACTATATCTTATCTATCTATCTATCTTCTATCTATCTATCTATCTATCTATCTATCTATCTATCTATCTATCTTCTATATCTTCCTATCACTATATCTCATCTATCTATCATTTATCTATATATCCATCTCAATCATCTATCTATTTATCTAATATGGCCTAGAGATTCTAAAATGTGTCACCAGATTTTCTTTGTGTGGGTCCCTCCAATGGAATCAGGTTAACCAGCTGAGTTCCATGCTTGAAAGAGACTGTCTCTGCCCCTCCCAGCAACCGTCTGTTGCCACCATTTCCTTAGGTGAGGTCAGAGCATCTTACCCCCTTTCCTCATGTCTATGCTGTTTATTATTTTTTTTTTCTGGTTTGAGCTTGTAGGGGTCTTGTGCATGCTATCACTATTGCTGTGAGTTCTTATGACCAACTGGCCAGCTGTCTGGAAAACTCTGTTTCCTCGTGGTTGTCCACCACTTCTGGCTCTTATAATCTTTCTGCACCCTCTTCTACAGTGATCCCTGAGCCTTTGGAAACAGAAGTTTGACATAGTTGTCCTATTCAGGTTTAAGAGCTCTGCAGCCTCTTGTTCTCTGCACATTGGGCAGTTATGGTTCCTGTGTTAATCACCATCTGTTGCATAAGAAAACTTCTCTGGTGAGAGTTGAAAGATGGATTAATATATAGGTAAAACAACAAGTTATGAAGAGTCAGTTTAATATAACTGTTTAATAGAACACTAATGTTAGGTTCTCCCCTATGTCATATGACCTGTTTGTCTCAGGTTCCTGATACTGATAATAATTCAGGTATGGGCTCAATACTAGGAAGTGGACCTTAAATCCAATTAAAGTGTGATTGGCTACTCAGATGATATTTGTGCTGCTATAACACCAGTGGGCATATCTTTTTTTTTTTTTTTTTTGGTCTTTTTGAGACAGGGTCTCCCTGGAGCCCCAGCTGTCCTGGAATTCTCTCTGTAGACCAGGCTGGCCTTGAACTCACAAAGATCCATCTGCCTCTGCCTCCCAAGTGCTAGGATTAAAGGCGTGCACCACCACGCCCAGCTGGGCATATCTTTTCAGGCCAGTTGTTGCTGCAGTTTACATGATTCACAGCTGGGTAAGGTTGATGATTACTTTTTTCCATCTGGTAGAGTGCATAGCACCTTCTGCTACTGTGAATGCTAACCAATGGAGATGATTCTCTGAATTCCACAGCAGCTTGATTTCTCAGGCCTGTTCTACAGCTCATGTATGTAGTGTCTTCAGTAATAGGGTTCTCTTATCCAGTTCTTTTGGGTAATCAAGAACATGGGCAAAGTCCAATATTGCTTGGGTTCCCTTGTCTTGCTTCTCTAGTTTCCCTGACCCACTTATGAACCAATTCTTGAAAACAACTTCAGTGAGTAAGTTCATTCTTTGTTACCTTAATTATTATATTATGGACAACATTTATGTAAAAGCAAGAAAGGAGATACATATAGCCATCAATTACAAGAAGGTATGTCTAACAATTTAATAATCCAATACATGTAAATGTTTACTGTAATGAGATACCATTCTAGTGGTGACTATTCAAATGTTTTCATATTCAATAGGTATTTAAATGCTCACATATAGTATAAAAATCTCCACAGCATCCATCCTCCCAATTCCTCATGTAACTTCTCACCAAGTCACATATTCCTATCATCCACACATGATGTTGTCTTGAATGCAGATGATCTGCAAACAACATGAAGACTATGAAGATTACTTGCTATGTAGCCACAGATCCATAAAATTGGAAAGATCTTAGAGACCATTAGAGCAATAATTCTCAATTTATATAATAGCCTCTTATTATGGAATAGTCTTCATTTTGAGGATGAGTAATATGAAGATAGATCATAGAACCTTTTGAAAATCTGTTAGAGTTTTGGAATTATCTTAAATAAAAATCTGCTGATGTGTGTTGCTAGGGTTTTAATCAGTCCTCTTCAATTTCCAGGTACTGCTACCACAAAAGATTACATGAGTCTAACTTGTTCTAGTAAAAATTGATGGCTGAGCTGAGTGTGGTGGTGTACACCTTTAATCCCAGCACTCGGGAGGCAGAGGAGGTGAATTTCTGTGATATAGAAGCCAGCCTGGTCTACATAGTGAGTTCCATGCCATCTGAGTCTACAGGCAGACTCTGTCTCAAAATGACAAAAAAAAAATTATTGCTGCTTCCTGGAATCCAAAACTACCAAGTAATTTGTTTAAGAAATGTATTTATGCTTTAAATAGATTTAAGTGTGTCACATCCTTCATTTTGCTTAGTCAGAAGTATAAATTTAGAGAGGTCTTTTCCATGAAAATATTGATGTCATTCTTATTGTTCAACCATGATTGAGCTCATTTTAGTAGTGTATTAAGTGCTCCAAGTTTCAGTTTATGACTTTTAATACCAAATAAAATTAAATGCTTCTTGGGAGCAGAGGGATTCACATTGGGACACTTGAATTTTCTTCAAAACACTTCAGTTGAATTCAGGTTTTACTCAATCTTTTGAAGAGTCATCAACAATGCAGCCTTTGAATAATCTAAGCAGGGGCAGCATTTAAAGGATTTCTGCTTTCTTCCAACATGTTTTCAGATCTTCTTCTTGGATGACTGACAGTGGGTGTCTCATTTTCCACTCCTTTGACCTCTCTGATGACTTTTTTTTTCTTCAGCTGGGAAAAGTCCCCATGTTTTCATTTATCTATTTTTCCAAAACAACAGGCATTTTCAGAACCTTCCTACCAGACCAGAGAAGCAGCAATTGCAAGAATATGAAATTTCTAGACCTCATTTTAAGCCCGACATTTATTTATAAGAAAGTCTTGTCATAGGTATGAACCTGGCTGGTCAAATTGTCTCAAGACTCAGGTCTCTTATGTTCTAAATATGGAGTGAAATTTCTGACCCTGGTTAAGCCAAAACAGGAACAGCTTTCCTCTAGAAAAGCCAGGAAGCTTTAGATAGTTAAAACAATGCACAGAGGTCCATTTCTAAATAAAAACCTTCAAAAATCCATTTTCAAAGATATGGCTGTGAAGTTACCAGGCCATTTTCAATAGACACAGGAAGGCATCTGTTAGGAAAATGGAAGGATTTGACACTAATGCATGGTGATGGCTAAAACAGTAAGTGCCTCTGGCTTCACCACAGTAAGAGAGATGGATATTGGTTACAGAAATTCCATGTGCATGCCACTTGTACATGTTCTGCCAAGACTTTTCTTCCATTAGGATTTTTGCTTGATTAAGAAATAGTTCATTGTTGGAAGAACTTGGCCTTTGAGGTTTCCAGGAAGCATCGCTCATATGCGCCAATGGGTCATTAGCATTTCCATGGTACATAAAATACAGAGTTTTACCGAAGCAGTGACAGTTTTCACCCAGTTGAACACAAAATGGGAATGGCACAGCTGTTATTTTCACCATAATTGGTTGCAAAATATTAGCAAAATATCAGAGTTTAGGAGGAAGTTATGTCAAATGAAGGAAGGGTGAAAGGAGAGTCCGCTTGAATTTTTTTAAGTTCTGAATAACCAACCAGTTCAAGCATTTCTAGACTTGAAGCTCTCTTCAGTTGTAAAGGTTTTTTTGTCCTAGAAAGAGTGTCAAGACTTTCATGATGGGTCAAAGATAAGTTTCGGTGATTTCCTCCCTTTTAAAATTTGCTGCTGTTCTCCAGTGGAGGGGGGGGGGAGAATAATCTATAATGTGTGATCTACTTTCAGGAGGCTTAGAGATTACTTTCCTGACTGTTTATGCTTATTGGCAGGAAACTTACCACATAAGAAATGCTTGGGTTTCGTGTTCCATCACATTTAACAATGCAGATAAAATCAAGGGAATTTTAAGAGCCATCCAATTTCTTTTGACATTTGCCGATTTTAGTTTAATGTGAACCTAAAGAAATGCATAGGCATAATGCCAAATACATAAAAACACTGAAAAGCACTCACTCGACAGTTCACTAAGAATAGCTGTGGTCATAACAAGGAAAAGAAGTAGAGCTAAATAATATATATAAATATATATTACACACATATCTGTTTGCACTTATTTCATCACGATGTCTGTACATGATCTTCAATTTATTAGTACTTATCACAGACCACTTACAGATGAGAGCATATACTAGAGCAAAGTCTACCTCTGATGAGTTTCTAATGTCTGTAATAACTAAGGAACTGAATAGCAAAACTTTCAGGTAACTTAATGTAAAAATCGGCAAAGAGCTTAACAGACATTTCTGAAACACACAAAAGGCCAGTAAGCACTAGTCCCCGGGAAAATGCAAATCATTACCACAGTGAGACAACACCACGCTCCCATAGGATGGCTGTTACCAGAAAGAAAAATATATTATCCAAGATGGGGAGGGAAAGTGACATCTGCAGACTGTTGGTGGGATTGTACATTTCTACACTCATTTTGGAAAACTTAATGTTAGCCAGAAAACTGAAAATAAAGCTAATATGTGATTCAGCATTTCCTCTCCTGGGAATATACCCAAAGAAAATTAAATTGGAATGTGACCAATATATCTGTACTTCTGTGTTTACTGCAGAACTATTCATAAGACCCAAGAATTAGACCTAGCAGGATGGCTCAATGGGTAAAGGCATTTGTCACCAAGCCTGACAATCTGAGTTTGATGTCCTGTGACCAAACATGGTGGAAGCCGAGAACCAACTCCAACAGTTCACGCTATGGCCCCTCACTCATGCCAAGGAAGGCCTCCCCCACCAAATAAACAAATGTAGAAAAAAACCCTAAAAATAATTAAAACAAACCTAAATCTACAAAAGTAGATTAATGTACAAAGAAAATTTGATGTATACACACAATGGGATTATATCCAGATGTGAAAATGGATGGAATTCTGTTGAAGCAATATGGGTAAATTTAGAGAGTATTATGTTAACTGAAGGAAGCTAGGTACAGAAGGACAAGTGTGATGGTTAATCCCAATTGTCAGTATTACTGGGTTTGGAATTCACTAGGAAATACTCCTCTGGGAATGCCAGTGAGGGAGATTCCACGGGACTAGGAAAGAAAACCTATCCTGAATGTAGCAGGTTATATAATGGACTTAGATCTCAGACTGAGTAAAGGGGGGTGGGGGGTCGGAAACCTGAGCAGTGCCAGCATCCATCTCTCTTTGCTTCCTGACTGAGAATCAAAGTGACTGGTTAGCTTCCCACCCATCTTGAGGGACTGTATCCTTATTAAAATATGAGCCTAATGCACATCGTTGTCCCTTAAACTGCTTCTTTCAGGTATTTGTTACAGAAAGAAGAAAGAAAAAAACAAAAAAAACAAAAAACTAGTACACCAAACAGCACATAACCCCACTCAGATGTGAAATCTGAAAATAGCTCATTTAGTAAGAACAGTAGACACAAGACTGAAAAGTCGGGAAAGAAGGGCAGGGTGAGGATTACCATAATAAATCTTAAAGAAGGGAGATTAAAGTTAACAGTAAGCTTCTATACATTTCAAAACAGCTAGAAAGGGCTTTGGAACATTCTCAACATTAAGAAATGATAAAGCCATTAAATGATGGTATGCAAACAGTCTCATTGGCTCACTATACAAAAATACAGGGACCAGATATCAAATTCCATCACATAAGTGAAAAAAGAAAAGCTCTTTTTGAAAATGCACTGAAATGTGATGCTGGTGTCAGATGACGCCTTCATTCCACATGAGCCCATTACAGTCCAATACTGGATAACAAGCCTTATGTTTGCATGATTTTTCTCTTTATGTGCCTCACTAAGACCTTGTCTTATAATATCACAAGGTATCCAGGTCTCTTATTATGTTGATTGTCTTATTCTAAAAGCAATAGTGTGAGCAACATGTTTCTTAACATGCAGAGTCCTTTATTGAAAGTTTTATAGGTATTTTGATAATTTATTATTTTTATTTTATGTGTCTGAGTATATAACCTGCATTACACCCATGTCATGTAATGCCTGAGGATGTCAGAAGAGGGTGCTGAACCCCTGAGAACTGGAGCTACTGAAGGTTTTTAGCCACGATATGGGTGGTTGGAATCGAACTCAGGTCCTCTGTAAGAGCAGCCAGTATTCTTAATCAGTGAGCTGTCTCTCTAGACCCCAAATCCTACATGTTTTAATGATTAAATATATAGGCTACTCATCTTTATCCAAGTTACTGCTTCTATTAAAATGTATTGAACATCTTAATTACTATTACAAGTCCTAGTGAGCCTTTCATCAGGATGTTTACCATTTCTTAAATGCTTACTCTTATAGCCAGAGAGAATATTAGTCAAAATATTTGGTATACTATCTCATTTGATTTAATCTTCTGACAAAGTTATCAGTTTCAATTTTTTAAAAAGATGATAAAATCAAGATAAAAGGATTTAAGGAGTTTGAAGGTTATGTATTTAAGTGACCAGGCAAAGCAGTAGATCTAAGCTTGCCTGAAGTCATTGTCACTAATCTTTCTGTGCTTTTCTTTTTTTTTTTTTAATTTAATTTTTATTGATGCTTTGTGCATTTCATATATTTTTTTTCCAATTCAGTTCAGGCTTATTTCCCTTTCCCTTCCCCCCCCCACCCCCACCCCATCCCAGATCATGCATTCTGCCATAACTGTCCTGCATCTTTCTCTCAGTTTTTTTTTTCATTTTTAGCTATAAGTGATAATCCATGAGTACAAGCATCCTTCATGCAAAACCTATCTGCAGGCTGTTGTGCCCAAACCCCTACAGCCCCACCATCCAGTGGGGGGTGACAGGTTGTTTGTTCAATCAAGTTGATCAAATGAGTGTCCAGACTACATTGCTGTAGTTTCACCATTCACCCCAATCGCAGCCCTTACATTCTACCACGCCCCCTCTTCCGCAGATTGTTCCCTAGGCTTAGAAAAGGGGCACAGGTGGATGAGAGGTAAAACAGTCCACTCTCTCTGGAGCTGTTGGCTTGGACTCTGGTCAATTCTGGCTGTTTCCTTTCATGGGCTGACAGTTTGTCCAGGAATAACCTTTAGATCCTACTAATGAAGCACAAGCAATTAGATATATAGGTATTTAAGCAGCACTAATAGTTATGGTAGGTTACTTTAGCATAGACACATGTTTGGATATGTTATAAGCCACAGTAAGACCCTGTCATATTTAACAGGGGGGGAAAATGTGCTTTTCTATTATATCACATTAAACCATGATTCAGCCTTCCTGCTACCTCCTTTCTCTTCCCGCCATTTCTACCTTGTGTCCCCTTTGCATTTCCCTTCTCCTCCCTTTATTTAATCTCTTCTGACAAGTACAGCCTTCTCTGGCACATTCTGGTTCTGTGCTCTGTCTTCCAAATAATAATTGCTCTCATAAAGCATGGGTTGGCTTCCACGTACTGGTTCACATAGAAAACCGAGCTGCTTCTATAGAACACCATCAATAATGTCGTAATGCTATTTTAAATTTGGTTGAGGACTTAGGGTACAATAGCTCAATTTATTCTCTTTTAGCAAGTGGTGACTGTCTTTTGCATTTTCTTTTTTTTTCCCTAAATATTTCTTTTTCTTTCTTTCTTTCTTTCTTTTTTATTACATATATATATATATATATATATAATATGTATATATTTGTACAAGATTATGTTACTAATCAAATATAGACCTGTTTCCCCCACCCTACCTCCCCACCCCACCAGAGCTCATGCATTCTGCCAAACATGCTTTTCATCTCTTTTTCAGTCTTTCTCAAAATTCTTGATGTGGAAGTTGACTGTTTTGAGAAGTTCACAGTTTCAGTCAGTTCTTTGACGTGATATTCTGTTGTTGTTGTTGTTGTTGTGGTGGTGGTGGTGTGCATCACTCCCAAATACTTGGACAAAAGCTCAAGGAGCCCTGAATAAGAAATACTTAACTAGGTAATTGGCACTAGCATCCACAGATGAGGGATACCATTCGTCCTTTGTTTTTCTGGGACTGTCTCACTTTACTTAACATGATATCTTCTAGTTCCATCCATTTACCTGCAAAGTTCATGATGTCCTCTTTCTTTACTGCTGCATAAACTCCATTGTGTAGATGTACCACATCTTCTCTATCCACTTGTCAGTTGAGGGGCACTTGGGTTGGTTTCAGCTTTTTGCTACTGCGAACAGAGCTGCAATAAACATGGCTGTGCATGTATCTCTGCGGTAGGATGAGTCTTGTGGGTAGATACCCAGGAGTGGTATGACTGGGTCAGGTGGTAAGCTCATTTTGAGTCTTCCAAGTGTTCTCCACACTGCTTTCCGTAGTGACTGTACTAGTTTACAGTCCCAGCAGCAGTGGATGAGTGTTCTAGACACAACATATAGGAACTATGATTTTACTTCCCTTTGCTAATCATTTCCTGAGTTATGAAAATACAATACTAGGGATAACTGGGGGCTCTAACCTTTAATGATAACAGCATTCACTCATGTAATTACTGTCTACCAGACACTGCAAAGTACCAGGTGACTTTGTGTGATCTCTAAGTAAGAAGACTACTGAAAGATTAGGGGCATTTTTCCCACCCTTTTAAACTGGAAAACAGAAGTTCAGAGAAGTTAAGAACAAGTAGCCAGGCTAGAATTCTAGGGCTGGTCAGTTTTACTACACTACTACTCCCGAGGCTTTGCAGCTGTCACTGATCTCTCCACATGCCTCACATGACCTTCCCACAGGTACCAACCATCCACTGTGGGAACTCTGTAAAGAACATATCTAATTACACAGCTCTCAGCTAAGCTCAACATTTTCTTCTATCTTGTCTAATGCCTTTAAGTTTATAGCATGGAAACTTCATTTACAGAGAAATGCCATAGGATTCAGATGGAGTACAGATTGTTTGCTAAGGGCTGTAGTGAAATCTATTTTCAGGTACACAAAAATGAGAATGGACAGTGCAGAAGGAAATAAAACTTGCAGCCATTCCTCCCCCCCAAAGAAATTATAAGCTATCTATTCAACATGAGGATTTATATTGGCTATTAACTTCGAAGAGATTTATTTTATTTTATGTGGTACTGGGGATACAATCCAGGCCTTGTACATTCTAGAGAAAGTATTCTCCAACTGAGCTACAATCCATCCCTCATATAATTTTATAAAGGTATATCATAAGTTTAAAGGGTTGATACTTTTTGTAACATTTTATCAAATTAAATTTTGATTGCTGTGATATTTTGTCAGTAGAAATAGCCTGGATTATGCTATGGAACAATAATATCAATCTTGCTCAGGGTACATATATATTAAGGTTAGCTAGAACAGCAAATTCTCAGTCTAAAACCCAAGATGACTGATTGTTTAACATATAGAATATTATGAGTTGGACAGGAGAAGAAAAGGGAGATGGCAAACATGTACTAAATCAATGGCTTCCAGGAAGAAGCAGAATGTAAGTCTTTTACTCACATTACTGTACAAAGCAGTCTGGATAACCACATCTACCTTTAAAGAGGTTGAAAGAGTAGAACTTTACCATGTGATAAGAAGCAGAAGATAATTGGAGGATTGTTATACAATACATTTGACTGTCAAAGAATGATTTTTACATGTGGACTTGGTTTATTTTCTTACCATTTTACTACATTAGAAAAAGTTAACTAGTAATTTATGGTGACTGGCTAAAGAAAAGAATTCGGGTGACTATATAATTTTTGTTCTGTATTTTTAGTTCAAATATGCATATCACAGTAATAAATAGGAGAGCTCATTCTCACCAGAAAGCAACCTGGGCAGTTCATGACATTCAGGTTAAGGAGCACACACCCTGGAGATTTGGGAAGCTCAAATGCCTGGCAGCCTGGACTATAGTTATGTAAGTAAACGGCTAATTATGTTTTTGATTACTTTGGTTATGAGAATTTCTTTATATTCAGTTACTAAAATTGGGTGTTCTCATCATACATTTATTTTCTTATCTGAGGCAAAGAAGATGAAATATCAGGGAAAAACAAGAGTCTATGTCTTGCTAACTGCCCTGCCCATTAAATTCGTCTTATGAAACCAAGCATCAACATTTTGTACTCATTAAATTTGAATCTAAAACTTATAATTTAGGCCATTCTGTCTCACTATTACAGTATCGAGCTAAAACCTGATTAAGGCACTTTAAATAAATCACAGAGAAAGATGCAGGACAGTTATGATAGAGTACATGACCTGGGATGGATTGGGGTGGGGTGGGGTTGGGGGAAGGGATAGGGGAATATGCCTGAACAGAAATGAAAAATGATGTATGAAATACATAAAACATCAATAAAAATATTAATTAAAAAAATCACAGAAATGGCTAGTACCATAAATTTTTATTTCATGTCTCATTCAAACATTTGTGTGAATCTTATCTGCTAGTATAGATGTTTCTAATTATAGAAACATATTATTATTAGCCCATTTCTCAGTTATATACTCTGAGATTCCATTCACAGGATGGGTAGCGTTTAATCACTGATCAAGTTTCTTTCAAAATCCTTCAGCAATGAAGTGGAGCTGAGAAGCCTGCTGACTTCCATCTGTGAGTGAAGTATAAAGCCGAATGGAATGGCATGTTAGTCAATAAGTTCCACCTATTTAGCGATAAAGTGACACTTCTCTTAGTTGTGTATGTTGCTGGTCTTTGTTAGTACTGATCTCAATGTACATTATTTCAGTATTTAGTATTACAGACCACAAAAAAGTAGTAAAGAAAATGTTCAGTCTCTTCTAACCATCCATTTTTAGTCTAAATACATGAACCTTATTAAACTCATCTCCTCATAAAAGTGATGTAATTAGCTGGGCATGGTGGCCAACACCCTTAATCCCAGCACTAGGAACGCAGAGGGAGGCAAAATGTCTGTAAGTTCAAGGTCTAAATAGTGAGATCCGGGTCAGCTGAGCCTACCAGCAGACCTGTCTAAAACAACAAATAGCCAAAAGCAGAAACGAACCAGTGCATAATTGTGGTACATATGCCAAGATCTGACCCAAAAGTTCCACCACATGCGCAGCAGAATGTGAGACTATGCCAGCACCGCGACTGCACTCACATAAGGAAATCTTTGCCAAAGCTTACCCTGCCTTCTTCTCTCTCTCTCTCTCTCTCTCTCTCTCTCTCTCTCTCTCTCTCTCTAGCACAATGTTTTACTCTGTATTGGAACAGATGTGATCTGTATCTGGTTTTGGAGATTATGACCAAGAACATACTAAATTTTAACTCACAAATATGTCTGAAAACAAACCCCGAGGATTTAACAATAATAATCCTGAAGATTACTTCAGTGAGAACCAAAGAGTTCAAGGATTTTTTGTCAGCCTAGTAGAGGCCAGGAATGAAAGTGTTCTTGGCTCAAATTTACTTAATTTTTAGAAATTTGTTGCCATGCCATACTTTCTTTCTTTTTTTGGGGGGGGGGTCTTTTCGAGACAGGGTCTCCCTGTAGCCCCTGGAGCTCTCTCTGTAGACCAGGCTGGCCTTGAACTCACAGAGATCCGCCTGCCTCTGCCTCCCAAGTGCTGGGATTAAAGGCATGCGCCACCACACCCGGCCATACTTTCTAAAGACACTTTTCTTCATTGGTTTTTGATTCACTCATCTGAAAAAAATGTACTCACATTTTATAATGCACTGTTACTGAAGACATTTCCATTAAGAATACTATTTAAAGTTTTTGTATGCATTACTATTTGACATTGCATTTCACAGCTAATGTAAAGTCTTGTAAAGACAATAATGTAGATTGTGGAGATAATAATGTACATTATTCCATACTGCAGAAATGCTAACAATGCCACACCACTGGTATGAAATGTCTGACAATAAAAAGTGACATTTTATAATTTCTGTTTAAATGCATTGCCTCTAAGCCAAAATTATGACTAAGGACATTAGTGTGAATACAAAATTAATTTTAAGGATCCAAGTTAGGTACAAAAGTTATATCATCTGTATTTCCTTTTGAAATTTCTAGATTGACTATAGATCAGTTATAGACTTCCACAAACAGCTATTGATATACAGGTGGGTGGCAGTTTCAGTATAACTATATGAAGTTTCCATATTTATTTTTCATTTTTACTCATATCCTTTTTATTAGTAAATGGTTTTCATATTCTTTGGTATTAGCATATATTAACTATATAAAATAATATTTCACTATGATATTTCCACACATGTATATAACACATTTTGATTATCATCTATCACCTTTACTCCAGATCCAGCTTCTGCCCCAACTTCAGACTTGTATACTGTGACACACCTCTACTCAGGTGTGTACAAAGCATCAATTTACTGGGAACAGAAGAGTTCTTAGATGGGCCTTCTCTAGACTTCTGCCTCCAAAATTTCCCATCTTACAACATCAGCTTTCTTTCAACTGTTCTAGCCCAAACACAAGAATCAATTGTATCTCCCATCTCTCACATGCCATATACCCAATTCATCAACAATCTCAGTTCATTTTCATCCTCCAGTATAACTGACATTTAGAAACTCGCCACCATCTCATCTCTCACTTGATATCCTCATTATTTTGTTACTGGTCTTTTGTTTTTACTTTTGTGCCCACGCTTGTATTCTTCCAGCAGAAAGACCTTTCTCCAAACAAATCAGGTCAGGTCAAAACTCTCCCAGAGCTCTTCAGACAGAATAAAGCTCAGTGTTCTTATATGGCCTACGAAGCTTTATATAATCTGTTCTGAAGCTCTCTCTAGGGGCATGCCCTTGCTCATTCCAGTGTAGACACACAGGCTTCTGGAGTGTTTCTTCTTGCAATAAGAACGCTCTTGCCTCGGGTTTTTGCATTTATGGTTTCTTCTTTCTGAAATACTTTGCCTCTTAAGATTTATGTGAATTATTTCAATATTTTAACTAATTTTTTGACCTCTCTAAATTAGTAACATGCTGCTCTGACACATCTGAAACTGCTTTTCTCTTGCCCACAGTGGGACAATTCTCTCTCAGTCCGTTTTAGGCTTCTCTATCACATTTTTCTCTCCTGAGAGTGCCAGTTTTGTGAGCAGAGAGACTTCGAATTGATGATGAACCATATATCCAGTAAGCAGAGATAAATATTTTGTGTTCTCTGTCCTTGAGTCACTTCTGCAGAAATCAGAATGCTATGACACAGAAGAGGTTATAAATCTCTAAAAAAGGAAAAGTTGCCCACCAAATCCCAAGAGACTGGCACAATTCAAAGAAAAAACATATATGGAGAACTTAGCCTTGGTCTAAGAATGATCACATAAGTTGAACTGAGGGAAGGCCACGAGTTCCCAGATACTATATACTTTTCCTACTGAAGGGAAGATAGTCACACGAACTACACTTTGAGAAATTCCCTTTCAGGATTTGATTAACTTATAGGTTTAAAACTCAGAAAGGTAATAATATTTATTTAAGCTATGGTCTGTATTTGAAAAAAAATCAAATTGTGAAAAACTTCATTTTAGACATACAGAGCAAAAGCACTGATTCAAACCTCCACCAAATCTCAACTCCAAACGTCCTGCATGAGCTACAGTCTGATCTGTAGAGTTTGTGTGACTCCACCTTAGTCAACTTTGTACTACTCATAAACTAGCATTATTGAGAGTGTGTACCAGCCACCAGCAGAGTTGTAAAGACAAAGATAGCCTGATGACTACTTCCCTGAGAGATATGTGCTCCATGCTACACTAGACTCTCCAGGTAGTCAGTGGGTTCACATGGCTATGGACAGGAAGAAAATGGGTGAGTCATCAGCAGTGACTTCTAGAACAGCAACCATGTAGTGTAAGATTAATGGGTTCTGAGTACTGCTGATTAATGGATTTTTAGCTAGTGTTTGAAGGGTAAAGGGTAATAGGTTACTGAGTAAATGAAATAGCTTGCTTATCTCAAGGGGATTTAAAAAATAAGTAATGAATTCATTAGTTGAATAGTCAATTCAACCACAAGTCAATATGAAATTCAAGTGGTCATTTTTAACCCACTCGTACCCTCTCATTAAAAAAAAAATGATTATATAGGAAAACAGTAAGCAGATTTTCTATAAAGACATGAGAGCCTATTTGGAGATTTTTCTATTATCATGATAGACATTAATATTTAAGCAACTGCAATTTCAGTCAAGAGAAAGTTACTCATTCATATTTATTTGTAAAGCATTTATTTGTGTGTTCTTCTAAAAATAGTCATTAAATTTGACCATTTCTACCTGAATTTTCAGGTGGCTTCATGCGACCATTAAGCAGCTAATTTGTTGATTTGATAACAATCAACATTTGGTTTTATATAAATGAATAAATTCTGCCTGGATCTAATTTAAGATTTCAGCCGACTAAATTATATTTTATCATCTGCCCAAGGAGCTAAAAACAGAGCACAGAAATGTACTTTCAATCTTGACGATTTCAACTGTTTATGTGGAAAAGACATGTTTTCTATTCAGAAGACATATGGTTGAATATAGTTGTTAAAAGCTCAGTGTCCTACCTCTCGAATTGCTGTACAAAACTCACTCTGAAGCACCTTTTTGAGAGACTGTAGCTTGTGCACTGGTACTTCTCCAGATTCTTGTAGTTTCTCCAGTAATTCAATCGCTCTTGCAACATCTGAGTGGAAAAGAAATCAATATGTAGGAGTATAAACTGTATTGCATCAGCAAACGCCATCATTTCAAGTGAGTTGCGACATCATTCTAATTGAAAACCAACTGAAGGCGCAGACGCCATATTGTGGTCCTGAGCAGGGCAGGGCTCAGGACCAGCCCATCACCGCTCCAGGAAGGTAAAATCAGGGCATTGACCCACGGGTGCAGGACAATTGATTTGCTGAGTTGTGGCAAAGGGGGCCCAGTGACTGGCGGACCTAGACCCGACTCCTAAATCCTTCCAAACAGTGTGGCTGCCTGGCGGGGTGGCCCGCGCCCCCACCCTGTTTCACAAGTGGGAGGGGATCCGGGCTTTGAGAGTCAGGCACAGATCGCCATAATGTGGTCCGAAGCAGGGGTAGGGTTCAGGACAAGCCCCCAAGCATCCAGGAAGGTACCCCGGCACCGGGCTTTAAGTTCGGACCAAACCCCCCCCTGCCAACCACTGGAATTGGAGGAGGAGAGTGAGTATCCAGATGGATTAAGACAACTTCAAAACAGTGAAGGGAAGAGTGATTAGTTTCAATATATAAACAAAAGTGAAGCCATGAAAACTAGACAAGTCAGCCTCCAAAACAACGAGGAGGAAGTAGGGGAAAATAAAGGCATTGGAAGGAGCAGCAAATAAAACAAGCTTTCAGCCTTCACCAAACTGTGAAAAGGCATTTGGGATTTGAATCACAAAAGGAACCCATGCATCCAGGGAGGACACAAATAGAGAAACATGGGAAGGTAAAGGATAATTCCCACCAAGCGCTACAACCTGGTAGGAGACAGCTAAATCGGATCCCCCTTGGAGGTGACCCCAGAAACAGACCTTAGAGGATAATTGCAGACAATGCAGAGAAATTAAAGAACATAAAGAAGAATCAGAGAGTACAAGAGCGGAATGAAAAAAACTCAAAAAGGACTGAGAGGGATACAAAACAAACTAAAGGAAGAATCCAGAGTAAGAGGAACAAAACTAAAGACCAGACAATAAAAGGAAACGGGAGAGAGTGATACTCCAGGAGAGAGAGCAAGAGGAAAAAAACCACCTTAAGGAAGTAGAAACATTGACAAAGAGGCAAGCCAACTAAGTAAGGATGCACCAAGAAGAGATTGAGAACCGTCATAAACAAATGGATATATAAAGAAATCACGATGTAATGAAAAAGGAAATATGAACTACTTAGCCAACCAGGAAGAAAAGGAAAGGAACAGCGCTCAGAACTAGAATAGAGAAGCAGAACAAAGAAATCAGATCTGGTAAGATAACACAGAGCACTAAAAAACTCAAATAAAGATTCGAGAAAAATTAAAAAATACATCCAAAACTGGAACAACCAGGAACATATGTGGGACACATGACAGATATCAAACCTCGCATCATGGAATAGAGGAAGGAGAAGATCTCAAGAGAATAGTATTGAGATCAGAGCTTCAACAAGAATAATGAAGAAAACTTCCCCAAACTACAAGTAGACACAACCCTTTTCAAATACAAGAAGCACACAGGACTCCAAATAGACAATGATCGAAAAAGAAATACCCCACATGCCACATCACATCTAGTCCCAAAATGCAGATTGCCCAAAACAAAGATAAAAGTTTCTGAAGGCAAAAAGAAAACTAAGTCACAACAAGGAAAACCATCAGAATTCCAACTGATTCTAGCGCACAACCCTCTGAAGCACGAAGAACATGCGCAGCAAAGCACTTCCAGTGTTAAAGGACTATGGATGTCAACCCAGAATACTTAACCAAGCAAAAAAAAAACATGTCAAACCGTGAAGGAGAGAGAAGAATCTCTCCAAGACAAAAAACCTGTGTAGAATACAATGTCCAGAACAAACCCAACTATCCCGAACATGCTTGAAGCACTTCAAAGGGCAGAAGACAGGAGAGGAGTAATATCCTCAAGCACCTAGGAATAGAAACTAACAAAAACATAAAACCCGGACGTAGGAGTCAGAGACTAAAAATCCAAAGGATAATACGGTGAAAGGAAAAAAAAAAACATTTTTTTTAATTTTTTTATTTTTCAGGTTGGAACCTTATATCCTGACATGTGGTGATTCCACATAGGCATAGTATTCATGGACGGTTTTCTCTCAAAACAAAACCCATCTATATGCTTGTCTACAAGCAAACCCATCCAATCTCAAGGACAGGACAACCAACTTAAGGGGAAGGGTGGAGACCTATATCCAAGCAAATGGCCCAATGGAAAAAAAGCAGGTGTTTGCTCTAGCTAAATCAGGACAAAATAGACTTCAAAGTCAAAATAATCTAAAAGAGACAAGAAAGAGGGCCATTATCATCTTACCTTAAAGGAAACAATTGCGATGAAGACTTCACAACTCATGAATATATATGCACACATTGCCACGCAACCGAAAGTTTAGTAAAGACAATCTCTCAGGATCTCAAGGATTCAGATTAACCCAGCACATAATAGTATGGACTTTCAATACCCCAAGTCCTTCTATGAGGATCAACAGGCCAAAGGATAAAAGAGAGACACGAACGAACTGTACATACTCCAATGGACCTCACAGATACGTCCTATTGAATATTCCACCCAACCACCAGAGAATACATTTTTCTACTCAGCACCCCATGGAACATCTCCAAAACTAAGATACTACTGGGGCACAGGGAAAAAATCAACAATTACAAAAAGATTGAAACTAATCTCATGCATCTTCAGACCACAGTGCAATAAAACTCAATATCAACACCAGGATAAACCTACAACCTACAAGCACCATGGAGACTAAACACAAACTCCTGAATAATATGGGTCAAGGAAGAGAAATAAGAAAGAAATAAAAAACATTCCTGGACTGAATGGGACAATGATATACAATCAGCAAAACCTATAGGACACTTAAAAGCAGTCCTAAGAGGAAAAGTTTATAGCTCTAAGTGCCTACATTAAAAATAACCAGAAAGAAGCACAAAGAACACTAACCTCCGATAAAAACTGAAGACAAACAACAAATGAACCCTAAATGCACAGACAAGAAGAAATAACAAAAATCCGAGCAGAAATCAATGAAATAGAAACAAAAAAAATCAATGCAATCAATAGTTTGGTTCTTTGAGAGAATAAACAAGATAGACAGACCTCTAGCCCAGTTAACCAAAAGAAAAGAAAGAAGGAAAACTCAAACACTTAATCAATTAGAATCCTGTGATGAAAAGGGAAATATCCACAACGACGTAATGAAAAGATCCAGACAATCAAACGGAATTACTTAAAAACCTATACTCTACCAAGTTTGAAAACCTAGAAGGAAATGGATGAATATCTAAATCTTGGGAATCACCAAAGTCAACCAAGAAAGAGACTCGGACACCTTAAACAGACCAATAATATATGAAGAAATTGAAATGTAATAAGCAGCTCCCCCAAAAAAATGCCCAGGCCTAGATGGTTTCACAGCAGAATTCATAAAATATTTCAAAAAGACTTACAGCCATTATTTTCAAGTCATAGTTTAGAAGGATACAAAAAGGGACAGAGTTCTCCCAGATTCCTTCTATGATAGCCAGCGTCACTCTAATACCAAAAACAGGCAAACATGCAACTAAAAGGAGACAATATAGACCCATCTCCCTAATGAACACAGATGCCAAAATTCTAAATAGGATACTGGCCAATTCGCATACAGACTCCACATAAAGAAAATCATCCACCCATGATCAAGTTGGATTCATACCCAGAAAATGCAGGGATGGTTCAATTATAGAAAATCAATAAATATTATCAACATATAAATGGATGAAAGACACAAAAACACCATCATCTCAATTGAGCGGAAAAAGCCTTTGACAAAATCCAGCATCCATATGTTAAAGTCCTAGAGGAATTGGAAGGGGATCATTCCTCAATGGTAACCAAAGCCATATACGGCAAAACCCACACCAATATCATCCTAAATGGGGAAATGACAGAGCATTCCCCTTAAAGGGTAGGGAACTCAGCAAGGCTGCCCCTGTCACCCTCCTTCTCAACATAGTGCTTGAATACCTTGCTAGGGCAATAAGGCAAGAAAAGGACATTAAAGAGTTCTCATAGGAAAGAGGAGAGGAAGTCAAGCTATTCCCTTTTGCTGATGATATGATTGTTATACTTAAGGGCTCTATGAACTCCACCAGGAAACTCTAGAAACGATTAGGCGCTTCAGTAAGTGGCAGGATACAAAATAACCCTAGAAAAATCAATAGCCCTTCTTTACACCAACGCGTAGGCAGCTGAGATAGGAATACAAGGAGACCTTCCCACTCACAATAGCCTCAAAACAAAAAATACCTAGGACCAAACCTAACCAAAGATACAAAGGACATTCTACAACAAAAATTTTAAACCTCTGAAGAAGGAAATTGAAGAACACATTAGGGATGTGGAAATACTCCCATGCTCTGGATTGGGAAATAAATATAGTAAAAATGTCCATTCTACCTAAATCTTGTTACAGATTTAATGCAATCCCAATCAAAATCCCCAGAGCTTCTTTCACATGTTTGGAAAAAAGATCCTCAATTTCATTTGGAAACCAAAGACCCCGAATGCCAAAGCAATACTGGGTGAAAAGAGCAATACAGGGGGGTGATTTGCTATACCAGCATCAAAAAAACTGTACTACAGGCTATAGTCATAAAGTGTACTGGCACAAAACAGACCAGTGACCAAGGAAAAAACTGAAAATCCAAACCCGAGCACATACAATTTCAGCCATCTCATATTTGTATAAGGAGGCCAAGAAGAACATTGGAGGAAAGACAGCATCTTCAACAAGTGGTGTGGGCAAACACTGGATCACCACTTGTAGAAGAATGAAATTAAACCCCTACCCTCTCACCCTGTACAAAAGTCCAATTCCAATGGAACAACGATCCTCAACGTGAAGTCCAAAATCTGGAGGTGATAGAAGAGAAAATTGGCAGCAGACTAACAATATGTAGGTTAGGAAAAGACTTCTTAACAGACAGCAGCTGCACAAGAAAAAGGTCTCAATTGACAAGTGGGACCTCATTAAACTCAAAAAGCTTCTGCACTCAAAGGGAAACAATAAAGGAAGTGAAGAGAAAACCCACAGAATGGGAGAAACCTTCACAGCAGATACATCTGACAAAGCATTAATTTCAGGAGTATACAAGCTACTCAAAAAACAGAAGAGAAGAAAACAAAACAAATGAATCACTCAGAAGATGGAGCAAAGATCTGAACAGAGACTTCACAGAGGAGGAAATAGAGATGGCTGAGAAAACACCTTAAAGAAGTGTCAAAACATCACTAATAATTGAAGAAATGCAAATTAAAAACCACTTATAAGATACATTACTCATAAGACTGGCTAGGATCAAGAAAACAAAAAAAGTGCTGGAGAGGGTGTGGGGAAAGGGGAACACTCATCCATTGCTGGGGGAATGTAAACTGTGCAGTAGTCACTATGGAAAGCAGTGTGAGAACCCTTAGAAGACTCAAATGATCCTGTTCCATTTGACCCAGTCTACCACTCCTGGGTATATACCCTAAAGACTCACCTTACTGCAGAGATACATGCACAGGTGCATTATTGCCACTGTTCATATAGCAAAAAATGGAATAACCAAATGCCCCTCAACTGGACGAGTGGGTAGAGAAAATGTGGTACATTTACACAATGGAATTCTATGCAGCAGTAGTAAGAAAGAAACATCATGAAATTTGCAGGTAAATGGATGGAGCTTGAAACATCATGTTAAATGAAGGTAACAAGTCCCAGAAAAACAAACTGGACAAATGGTATCATCCATATGTGGCGCTAGTACCAAATAACCAATGGTAGCTCGATGAGTGCCAGCAACACTTATAATCACATTTCAGCAGATCGCAGCAGTTAAACAACGAGAGCAGGGAGGTTTACAGGATCCTGGAAGGCCACCTTCAGCCAGTATCTTCCATTGACCTCCCTTACAACTCCCACGTGAAAACTTAGCCTTGGGGCTTGCCTTTATTCGATGTAAACACAGAACTCTTTCTGAATAGATCTTATCTCAGAACATTTATAGAAACAGTGACGTTTTACTGATTTCTGATCTTTTCTATGTCTATTGGAGTCCTATGTGCCATGAAAGAGAACACAGCCAGAAATTGCCTAAAGGACCAAGACGTCAGTCCAGAGAAAAGTGACCAGTTTTGCTAATCTCATCCACGTGTGCCCTCTTTTAAGCCTAGGAACAATCTTGCGGAAACGGGGGCACCGGTAATTAATCTAGAATGTAAGGGTCGATTGGGGTTATGGTGCAACTACAATATAACTGGACACTCATTTTGACAACTTGATTGAACATACAAGCCCCCCCCCCTGCTGGATGGTGGGGACCCATGAGCTGTGTGGGTTTGGGCACAACTGCTCTTGCAAATTGGTTTACATGAAGGATGCTTTGTACTCACAAATTATCACTTATTGTTAAAAAAAAAAAAGAAAACAAAACAAAACAAAAAAGCAGAGAAAGATGCAGAAAACTTACGGCAGAATGCATGATCTGGGATGGGTAGGGGTGGGGTGGGGGGAAGGGAAGGATATATGCCTGAACTGAATTGGAAAATGATGTATGAAATACACAAAGCATCAATAAAAAAAAAAGAAAACCAACTGAAATTAATTGCAAAATCAGATTGTATAAGTCATAGGTTATTGATCTTACTTTGGTAAACAATTTCTCATTTATACATTTGATAGCATGTCTTGTATATTATATCTGTTACAAGTCTATTGGAATAAGGGAAGAACAGGAAAAAGTCCCATTATTGATTCTGATAATTAAACAAATGTTGTCAGTTTTGGTTGTTATTTCTTTGTATTTGGATTCTTTTTGAGGCAGAGTTTCACTACATAGCCCAGTATGGCCTTAAACTACAGCCTGGCTTTGACTCATGATCCGTCTGCCTCAGCCTCCTGAGCAGTACGATTACAGGTGTATGCTGCCAAAATTTATGTGACACTATTTTTTTAATTTACTTATTATTTTTATTTTATGTGTATGAGTATCCTGCATGTATGTAAATGCACCTGGGTCATGCAATGCCCAAGGAGGCCAGAAGAGGGTGCTGGATCCTCTGGAACTGGAGTTAATGCTGGTTAATAGCTGCCATGTTGGTTCTGGGAACTGAATCTGGGTCCTCTGCCAGAGCAGCCAGTGCTCTTAACCACTGAGCCAACTCTCCAGTCTCAGAGAGTCTATTTTTAAATTGAATGTCTTCTGTTTTCTCATTTGGCATTTATCATAGATATACTATTACATTTATTAATATTATTTGATTGATGTGCATTTCTGTCATTTTTCTATAAATATTTTGACGGAGAGACTTTACTGGTTTGTTTGTCAATGCTCCCATACTAATAATAAATACTTGATGAAGAAATGAATTTATTGAGTCTCTCCATTTCACCTCTAATAGATTGTTCTAGATCCTTATCATCTCTTTTCTGTCCAACTGAAGTAATTTATTCACCAACCTCCTATATGTTCCACAATGTTTTCCTCTTAACAGAGAGTCTGACCATATACCCATCTATCAGCTTTTACAACAGTACCAAATGGGTGTTTTCATATATTAATATCAATAGTTAATGTATTGAGAATTATAACATGTTTTGTAGCCAAGAAAAATTAAATCATTGGATCATTTCACATTCCCATGGGAAAACAATATAGTAAAAAGCCATTAAGAGCATTTGTAGTGATCCTTTCCTACTCTGTAGTCACCTCCCCACTTAAAACTCAGGCATTTAAATATTATGAAGCTTTCTATTCTTAGGTAACTACCTCCAGAAAATACCACATACCACTGCTGTAAGATTATAAATTCATACATCTATTCATCCATCCATCTATGCCCCCATCAATTTGAGTTCCTGTTATATGTGGTATAAAATTCAACAAGAATGACATATTTCCTTTCTGAACTCAGATTTCACAATCTAATGAGGAAGAATAAAACATTATAGCTACCTATGGAAAAGCTTTGACACTTCAGAAATTAGGCGACCTTAGCATGGAACTATGGCCAACAACAAGAAGGGACTTTAGAATCCTTCCCCAAAGTCAGGATTTTGATTCTCAATTGTAGCTCAAAGTAGAACAAATCATGAAATCAATATGACACTGTGAGTTTCCACTTTGTCTTTTAGTACATAAACTTAAAGAGAATATGGTCAATTGGACAATACCAGGCACGTCTATAAACAATAAAGTAGCAAGCTGAGATTTTATACATTTTCAGCTGTCTAAAATATTATACTCAGATGCCCCATAGATACCTAGAATTCAGTAAGTTTAAAACTGAGCTCATTATTTTTACCCCAAGAAGCTAGCCTCCAAGCTAGACCATGGTGACATCTTTTGCAGTCACTGCCATGTGCAGTTACTCAGCAAGCACTGCAGATTCCATCAAAAATGTGTTTGGAAGAGAGCGCTCCATTTCATTATTCTAGGGAAGCTGTTATCTGTTCTCGCCTATAGCACTGGTGTGTATTCTGATGGATCTCCTTCAAATTAGTCTTTCCTTTCCCAGTCCATTCTCCCCATTGCTTCTAAAGTGATGCTGCTGAATGATAAGCCTAGTTTCTATTTTCCTATACATAAAACCTCACTGACAGCATACTCCCTACATTGTAAAGTTGAAAGCACTTAGCAGTTTACTGAAGGCTTTAGCTCCTTCAGCCCAGGCTGTACTTTGGAAATCATTTTTTTTTTCTCTTCCTAGAACAATCAAGTTATAGCATGGTATGCACTGTACTTTTGTCTTGCCATGCAAATCCATTTATTCTCTTAGTATAGCTAGACCTTATTCCATGAACAGACACTCAACAATCGACTAGGCAATCCCTTCTCTTGATTTTATGGAATGTACTGCCTTTAGGGTAACATATTCATTAACACGGAATACACAGTAACCCAAGCACTACAGGTGCTCCATGCATGTATAACAAAGACATATATCATCATTCAGGAGGCCAGAGAGAAAGTGTCTCTAAGCAAGCTCCTAGGTAGGTGGGTGAAATAAGAAAAAGAGAAGAAAATTTTGGGGAAATGAAATCAGAGAAGATGGAAGGCTCAGGAGAGTGTGGGTAATTTAAGGAAATGAAAGGAGTTCGGTACAGCTAAAGCTGAAACCAGAGAGAATGTAGCATGATTTGAGGAAGGCAGAAATCACATCATGGAGGATGCTTTGGTTGAAATAGCATTTCTTCAAAGACGTCATTGACTCTTCAAGGTAGATTTAGTGGTGTGGTATTGGTGTTCACATGGCCCTTTGGTCACTCATCCATTGTGATAGTCTCTACCTCCTGCTCAACCTTAACTTTCATGTTTGTACTCTTTCTTTATCCTTGCTAATCTCCACATTTCTTTTGTTTATGTGCACATGTGCTTGTGTGGTGTATAAATGTGTTCATGGATGTGTCCATGTGTGGGGGATATATAGGAGAATAAGATTTCTGGTAGCATTTGGTCTCCGGTCAGGGAAGAGAGGCATGAATGTTGGTACTGAGCTCATTTTCTCCTGTATTCAGTCCAGGAACCCGAAACATTGATGAGAGCACACACACTCAGGGTACATTCTTTTCTTTCATTTAAAAGATTTGGAAACACACACGCACTCAGAATTGTTTCCATGGTGATTCCAAATCTAGTCAAGTTGAGAGTGAAGATTAATTATCATAGCTGTATTATTTAATCACTTAGGGGGCTTTAAAAGCACAGATGCCTGCAGTAGTTTCATGTCAGGGATACCAGTGGGGTGGACACAGCAGGATATCTGGACATGGAGCTCAAGGGAAAACAAGGCTGAGACCACTGCACTAGGGAGCACAACTGTTTTTAAACAACCTATGAGATTATATTGTGCACCTAAGCCTGAGAATCTCTGTTACAGATGAAAAGATCTAAATCATAAATGTTTCTGAAATCACCTAAGAGAGCTGGTTGAGATGTTGATTTAGAAGGTGAGACTAAAGCTTAGCTATCTGATTCTTGTTTTTTTAATTTATTACTTTTATTCTATGTGCATCAGTGTAGTGCCTGCATGTATGTAAGTGTACCCATGTTGTGCAATGCCCACAGAGGTGAGAAGAAGGCTTTGGATCTCCTGGAATTGGAAGGGAAAGAACAGATGGTTGTTTTTCACCATGTGGGTGCTCTGAACCAAACTGGGGTCCTCTGCAAGAGCAGAGGTTCTATCTGGTTCATACACAAATGCTCAAAGTGACCGTGGAAGTGTTGGTTCACATACTCTTAAGGAAGATATGTGAACAAATTGATTTAAGTTTCTTATATCCATTCTTTGCATTCTATTATTCTTTGAGTCAATGTATAAGTGGAGACCAAAAGGGATTCTCCTAGGCGTAGAATTATCAATGAAAGTGATCAGTGCTGGGCACTGCCTTTTTCTAAAATGTTTTTCCTTAGAAAAGGCTGATATTGGAATGATCTGAGACAGTTTTAAACATGATCTTGAACCACAGACTAATTAATACAACATCTCTTAGTGATTCACTCCCAGGTGCTCTCTACGCCCTTGCAAATCTGAGAAAAAATATTGCTTATGAAATAGTCATGAAAGAAGCCAGACACACCTCCACTAAGACTTATTAAAAGCTAAGGTGATTCTGCAGTAGGAGACAATAATTATTTTCAAGTCCTTATAAGAAGTACCAGGGTTAATAGAGAAAAATTTCAAGGAAGATTTTCATTAGTTTGTGACAAAACACTAAAGATTTTACTTCTGTTCTATTAACTAGATGAGGAAAGTTCCAAAACAACTAAATGAAGTGAGTGGAAATTCTGGACGGAAGACTGACTAGCATGCCTTTCCTGGCTGCATAGATAGTGGGGTTAATAATCTGTCTGCCTTGTATATCTAACTGAACAGATCAAGAGAGCTGGGAAGCAGTGGCCCCAGCCTCCTTGTGATACCAGCCCATTTGAGACCAAGGATATAAAGCTGATGAAACTCACAAGGCTTTCCAGCCCGAGCCTCACTTTTGCTAATAATTAAAGGGTGTTGAGTGACAACTGGACTTAGTTATACAGAATTCTGTTTCTCTACCAAAACCTTTCAAGGACAGGATCCTGGAAGGAAGAGCTAGCTTTTAATAATCACAATACGTATCCTTCAGACTACCACAATGAAATGTATTTATTTATAAGAACACTCTTGAGCTTGTTGTTCAGAGCTTCTTTATACTTACCGTCTAAAACTAAGTCTGGTTACTAACATAAAAATTTGGGTTTATTAGTGTGACTAGATTAGGATGAGTGCTAGACAGGGAGGTTGCTAACCACACTCAATGAAAATAAAATCCAAAATATTTTTATTCCTGAAATCTACTCTTCCTCTTAATTCTTAAGTTACTATTACCACCCTGTTATGTAAGCAGAGTGAGTGCTTGGAACCAAGCTCGTGGCTCCCTCATTCAACTTTACATCCTCAATTCCATCCACCTTAGTCGTAAAAACAAGCATGGTAAACTTTAACTGAACATTTGTGATGAGAAGGCCTTAGTTCCTTTTCTGATGCTGTATCTCAACACCAAAGACATGATAATGTACAAAGAAAATAAATTTATTTCTCACAGTGTTTTCAGAGGCTGTGAAGTTCAAGACTGAAGAGCTGAAAGGTGGTGAGGGCTTTCTTGATGCATCTTAAGACAGCAGAATCTATCACATGGCAAGAGAGGAAGACAGAGGCGGCTTTTAGAATGCAGCCACTCTCAAACCATTTCTTCAATAATGGAAAACATTGATAATGAATCCACCAGTGAAGGTAGAGCCCTCATGAGCTAACTTCTTTTAAATGGTCATGTCTGTTTATGCTATTTTAAATGGCAATTAAATTTCAAAATTGAGTTTACAGGGATATTCAGGACATATTTCTGCCTGCCTCCAAATTCAGAATGTTTTGATATACACACTATATTCATTCCATCTCAATAGTTTCAAAACTTTTAACTTGTTTCAGCAACAATCCAAAAGTTTAAAATTTAAATTCTCATTTAAGTGAGCTATGGGTGACAAGGAATACCTAATTCACCCTGAAGCAATATACTTTAACTATGAGACTGTGAAATAAAAACAAGTTTTCTTCTTCCAAAGTGTGTGTGTGTGTGTGTGTGTGTGTGTGTGTGTATTGATCTTTTGGGATAGTGTTTCCCTGTAGCCACAGCTGGCATGGAACTCACTGGTGAAGAGCAGGCTGGCCTCAATCTCACACGGATCCACCTGCCTCTGCCTCTTGAGTACTGGGATTAAAGGCATGCGCTGCCACCACACCCACTAAGTAATGAATAATTAAAAAATCTGCATATAGATGGGTTTTGTTTCCTAATCCAATCTCCCATTCTATGTCTTTTGATTGGGGAGTTTAGTCCATTAATATTTAAGGTTATAATTGAATGATGCATGTTGCTTCCTTTCACTTTATTATCCATTTGCAATTTTAATCTCGGTTTCTACTTCTGCAGTTTTGTTTTTATTAGTTTCTCTTTCTAAGAGCTTGGGGATAGTTGCTCCTCTCTTCTGTCCTTTGAAATGCTTCAAGTATTTTCTGAAGGGTTGGTTTTCCTGACATGTATTCTAACATTGTGTTTATCTCATGGAAGGTTTTTCTCTCTCAAAACAAAACCCACCTATATGCTGTCTACAAGAAACCCATCTCAATCTCAAGGATAGGCACCAACTTAAGGTGAAGGAATGAAAAATATTCCAAGCAAATGGTAGCAAAAAAAAGCAGGTGTTGCTATTTTAGTAACAGACAAAATAGACTTCAAAGTAAAATAAATCTAAAGGGACAAGAAAGGCCATTATATCTTACCAAGGGAACAACTGACCATGAAGACTTCACAATCATGAATATATATGCACCAAACTCTGGTGCACCAAACTTTATAAAGACAATTCTTCAGGACCTCAAGGCACAGATTAACCCCAGCACAATAATAGTAGGGGACTTCAATACCCCACTAAGTCCTTTGGACAGATCAACAGGACAAAGAATAAACATAGAGATATATGAACTGAATGATACGATACACCAAATGGACCTCACAGAGAATACACTTTCTACTCAGCACCCCATGGAACATTCTCCAAAATAGACCACATACTGGGACACAGAAAAAAAAAAAACTCAAAAATTACAAAAAGATTGAATTAATTTCATGCATCGTATCAGACCACAGTGCAATAAAGCTGCAATAATCAACACCAGGATAAGCCCTACAACTTACAAGAACACTGGAGACTAAACACACTCTCCTGAAATAATGAATGTGTCAAGGAGAATAAAGAAATAAAAGAATTCCCAGAATTGAATGACAATGATAATACAACACATAAAACCTATGGACACTTTAAAACAGTCCTAAGAGGGAAGTTTATAGCTCGGAGTACTACAAAAAAAAAAAAAAAAAAAAAAAAAAAAAAAAAAAAAAAAAAACAACAATCAACAAAAAAAAAAAAACAGAAGAGCACAGTGACCAATCTGTTTTAAACACTGCAGATAAAAACACTGAAGAGACAACAACAAATGAATCCTAAACTCAGAAGACAGGAAAAATAACAAAAATCATAGCAGAAAGCAATGAATAGAAACAAAGAAACCACAAAAAACACTCCATAACCAAAGTTTGTTCTTTGAGAGATAACCACAGGATAGACAGACCTATGCCCAGTTAATCAAAAGGAAAGAAGGAAATGACTCCAATCAATACAATCCATGTATGAAAGGGAAATACACAGAAAAGGAAAAGATCCAGAAAAATCATACGGGAAATTACTTTCAAAAACCTATACTATACCAAGTTTGAAAACCTAGAAGTGAAATGGATAATAGTCTGAAAGTCCTGGGAATCGCCAAAGCTAACAGAAGAGACTGACAGCTTAACAGACCCATAAGACCTATGAAGAAATTTGAAGAGGTAATAAGAAACCTCCAACTAAAAAAAGCCCAGGACCAGATGGTTTCACAGCAGAATTCTATAAAACATTCAAAAGATTTAGCAACCATTATTACGGTTGAAAATTTTTAGAAGGATACTAAACAGAGGAAAGTTCGTCCCAATTTCCGTCTATGAAGTCCAATACATCACTCTATATCAAACCAGGCGAAGAGAATACGAAACGCAAAAAGGAGAACAACTGACCCATCTCATTAATAGACACAGATGCCAAAATTCTAACAGAAATACTGGCAATCGCATAAAGACCCACATCAAGAAGATCACTCCATTCTTGACCAAGTTGAATTCATACTGGAGATGCAGGGATGGTTCAACATATGGAAAATCAATAAAGTATTATCAAGCAGTATATATGGAATGAAAGACAAAAGCAACAGGATCATCTCAATTGTGTAGAAAAAGCCGCTGACAAATTCCCAGCATCCTTCATGTTGAAGTCCTTAGAGGAAATTGTGACTGAGGATCATTCCTCAATGTAATCAAAGACCATTACAGGAAACACACCAGTCAAATCAGCAATCTTAAATGGGGAAAAAACAGAAGCATTCCCATTAAAAGGTAGGAACTCGGCAGGCTGCCCCCTGTCACCACTGTTCTTCCAATACTGCTTGAAACACTTGCTAGAGCAATAAGGCAAGAAAAGGAAATTAAAGGAGTACACAATTGGAAAAGATGGGAGTCCAAGCTACCCCTTTTTGCTGATGATACAATATCTTTAACTTAAGGTATGGCTAAAAGCCCCACCATGAAAACTCCTAGAACTGATTAAGAGCTTCAAGTAAAGTGGTCAGGATACAAATTAACCTAGAAAAATCAGTAGTCCTTTCTTACACACAACAGCAAAACAACTGAAGAAGGAATACATGAGACCTTCCACCTCACAGTGCCTCCAAAAACAATAAAAGAACTAGGAGCAAACCTAAGCAAAAGACACCAAAGATCTCTACCAAAAATTTAAAACTCGTAATGTAGGAATTGAAGAAGACTATCAGATTGGTAAAATCTCCCATGCTCATGGGATTGGTAATGGTTAATATCTACATTAATGTCCATTCTTCCAAAACTCTTGAAGATTTAATCACTCCCAGTTAATCACAAGATGTTTCTTTACAGGCTGGAAAAATGTCCTTAATTTCATTTGGAACCATAGCAATGCTAAGTGACCATAAGAGCATACAGGGGGATCTCTGACACAGACTTCAACTATACAAATGGCTAAAAAACAGCCTGTTTTAGTCATTAGAACAGCTTGGTACTGGCACAAAACAGACCTGTTGACAATGGAACAAAACTGAGATCCAATACTTGTAGCACATCATTTCAGCCACTCTTCTGTTTGACAAAGGGGACAAGAAGACACAATAGAAGGAAAGACGCATTTAGCAAGTGGTTAGCAAGTGGTGTTGGCAAAACTGGATCACCACTTGTAGAAGAATGAAGTAAACCCCTACTCTACACCCTGTACAAAAGTCAACTCCAGTGGATTAAAGACTTCAACTCTGAACCCAAATTCTGAAGGCGATAGAATAAAAATTGGCAGCAACATAAAAACATAGGTAGGAAAGTTCTTCCTAATTCAGAAAGAAGCTGCTGCATAAGAATTAAGGTGGGCAATGACAAATGGGACTCATTATTCTCAAAAGCTTCTTGTACTCAAAAGAAAATCAAGGAATTGTGAAGAGAAACCACAGAGGAGAGGAAACCTTTTTTTTTTTTTTCACTGCTAGAAACGCATCTGACAAAGCATTGATTTTCCAGAGTGATAAAAACTACTCAAAATCAAAAAAAGAAAGAAAACAAATGAACACTCAAAAGAGGAGCAAAACTGAACAGAGACTTCCAAAAGAGGAATTAAGAGATGGCTGAGAACATTCTTAAAAACGTGTACAATGTCACTAAAATAATGAAGAATGCAAATTAAAACAACTTTTAAGATTCATCTCACTCAATTAAACTGGCTAGGATCAAGGAAACAATGATAACCAAAGTGCTGTAGGAGGGTTGTGGGGAATAGGGAAACTCATCCATGCATGGTGGGAATGTAACTCATACAGCCACTAATGGAAAGCAGTGTGGAGAACACTGGAAAGACTCAAAATGAGGCTTACACACCTAGACCCAGTCCATAACTCCTGGTATACGTACCCACAAGACTCTACCCACTACAGAGATACTGATAGCACATGTTATGAACAAAAAAAACTGTAAGTAAGAAAAACTGGAAAAAAAAAACTGGACAAGCCCAATGACCCTCAACCTCAAATGTTATAGAGAAAATGGTGGTACATCTACACAAGGAAACTAGTCTATTCAGCAGTAAAAAAAGACGACATCATGAACTTTGCAGGCAAATTATGGAAATAGAAGATATTATGTAGTGAAGTAACACAGTCACAAAAAACAACAGACAAATGTATCCCTCACCTGTGGATGCTATTAGTGCCAATAACCTAGTTAATATATTTCTCGTTGGGAGTGATGACAATATTGGCAAAGAATACAACAACATAAGCAACAACAGAAAAGACCTGCATCAGAGAGACTGACTCGAAACAGTGAACTGGTGTGTGGGGAGATTAGGAGGGTGATCACGGGTCTAGATTTGTTTGTAACATTAATCTATGTATATATTAATAGATTATATATATAACTATTATAGTATATATAATATATATGATAAAAAAGAGTGATGTAAAATCATCTAAAAAATCAGATGTAAAGCCAAAAATAAAAAATAAAAAGTCCAACAACTAGCAAATGAAGCTAAAATGTAATAAGGAAAATCACATTACTTTAAAAATCTAGGATAATCATTAAATTCCATATGCTGCAGGATGGACATGGGCTGGAGAACTTAGTCTTACATGTACAGTGTTTCCAGGCTGATGGTGCAAGCCAGTAGCTCTACTGAAATCTTGTTGAAAACCCCACTATCTTATTTCTACTAGGCAGTGTTCCAGTAGGAGTTCTCCGTGGAGCCATCATCTAGGTAGTCTTCTTGGAGGAAGTGCAGTCCCAACAGTTCTTGCATTCTGCATGCCTGCAGACTTAATATCATGTGGGTGTTTCTAAGGCTTACCACTTGTTATTTTTCAAATTAGAAGTCCAAGATTTACCTAGAGCTGCTTTCAGCTGAAACTAGGGTGGCTAGAATACAAGTAGCAGGGACCCAGTATAGAATGCACAGCACAGTAGGTAGATGGTGTCCGGGTCTGTCCCATGAGATCACTGTGCCCTTCTTGATCTCTGTGCCTATGCTGAGAAGGGTTGTCTTGAAGGCTTCTGAACAGCTGTCCTTGGCTGTCTTCCATCATCCTGCTGATTAGAGCCTAGCTCCTTTCTATACAAATTAATCACTTGAGCTAATAGTTGCTTGGACATAATCTGAATTCTCTTCAATACAATTCTTTCTTTTACAAGGCTAAGCTTCTAATTGTACTAATCTTTTCATTTTGTTTCTGTTTTAATTATATGGTCTATCCTTTTTTTACAATATGGTTTTAATATACCCTTGATTTAATATTTTTACAACAGTGAAAGTGACAAGCCAATAAAAATATTTAGCAATTCAATTTTAAAAATAGTATATTATTCTATGTTTAAGTAAATTTTCACCATCACACATCGCATGTGGTTAAAAGTAGCCACACGGCAGCCTTAGTTGCTTAGATTTTGTTTCTCTGCTATATATTTTAGTCCACCACCCTGAAATTCTGTATTCCATAAAGCCTTAGGATATGGACATAATTCCACCAAGATCTTTACAACTGTACAACAAGGATGGCCTTTGCCCCAGTCTCTAGAGCCTTATTCCTCATTTCCATCTGAGACCTCATGGCCTTTATTGTTTGTATTTCTGTCAACATTCTTAGCATGATCACAGCAAATAACTCTGAGAAGTTATAAACATTCCTTATTCTTTTCTACTCCTGATCTCTCATTAGAAACCCTCTTAATATTCTCTCACAGCAAAGCCCCCTTTTGCTAACCTCCTCTAAACTCACTTAGCCTCTTTCTGTTCACTTCCCAGTTCCAAAGCCTGTGTCCTGTTTTTAGAGATTGGGTGTAGCAGTAACTCCACTTCTGGATACCAATTTTCTGTGTCAGTCTGTTCTCTGAGGCAATAATGTGAATTTCACAGACTGGATGGTTTATGAAGAAAATCCATCTATTTCTAGCAGTTCTAAAGGCTTGCAGGCTGAGAGCATGGTGCAGACATCCTAACAAGGACACAGTATGTACAACAACATGGGAGAAGAGCCATCAATTGCACACAAGACAGGTTCATGCTTCAACAAAGCCACTGGTAGCACCTAACTCTCTCAATAATGGCCTGGGTATACAGATGACCATAGCTCCCTTTTTATCTAATCACCCCTCTCAAAGTTCTCAGTTATTACCATTTTGATTGCAATTAAATTTCAGCATTAGTTTGATGGGGTACTGAAAGTACGGCTGAGGCTATTGCATATTAAGACTTTTACCTATTTTAGCTTATTTTATTAGAAATAATTCTAGATGTGGCAAATATCCACATTTTATAAATGAGAATGTCAAGAATTATAGAAGGTTTGAGTAAGTCACTAATAACTGGGAAATCTAGGCTTGGAGTCTGGGCCTGTGTGATTCTATGCCTTGTGCTTATTATTTCTGTTTCTATCACAGCTCTGCTTCCTGTGCTTTTCTTCTTTGACATTCAGTACTTTTACAATAGCTCTGTGCTCTGCAGGTTTTCTTGGTCAGACACTGAGCTCTGAATTTTTCCTCTTTCAATAAAGATTAACCCTTACTCATCTACCAGTGTACCTCTGTCAGGTAGTAGTTATTGATCAACAGGACTGCCCACAGAGCTTTCAAATGACAGAGTGATTCTCGGCCTTGGCTGCCCACTGGAATTGCCTGGGAATGCTGAGAATCACAAATGCCTGGCTCCTACTCACATATATTTCTCATTTCATTGATCTCGTTTATGGTCTGGGCATCAGAATCTTCAGAGCTTCCCAGTGATCATAATGAAAGGTCATATTGAAAATCACTGACATGGAGTCTCAGTGAATCTTTGTGATTTTAATGACTATTATACTCATTATATAACAGAGAAAACTAAGATTCATAGAAGTAAAAACCTCTCCAAGGAAAGAACTAGTAATGAGAGAGCTGGAACTCGAACTCAGCAATAGGGTTTTAACACTTGGGCTACATCTGAGATGTGGCTTAATAATCAGCATACAGCCAGCTGTTGGTTCTACATCTTCAGATTCAACAAAACATCTAAAAGACAGTTAGCCCTGATGAATGTGTCATAAGTCTGTACAGATTTTCATAATTCCATAAACAGAAAAATTGACATTTACATGGCTTTCACATTTAATTAGGTATAAGTAATAGTGAGATGATTTAAAGTATTCAGGAAGATATGTTATTTGCAATATACTCTTTTATTTTACATAAAAGATTTGAACATTTACAGACTTTGATATCTATAGTGGGGGAGAGCGTATTCTCCTAGAACAAAGTGAGGTAGTGGCCATGTACTCAGGGCTTATTTGCCTTTCTTTTCTATAAATATATTTTTAAAATTTATTTATTATTATTTTTCATGCAATGCTTCAGAGGTCAGAAGAGGGCGTCAGATTCCCCTGGAACTAGAGTCAAAGACGGTTCTTAGCTGCCACATGGGTGCTGGGAATTGAACCCGGGTCCTCTGCAAGAGCAGTCAGTGCTCTTAACTTCTGAGCCATCTCTCCAGCCCCTTATTTGCCTTTCTCTCTTTTTTTAATTTTTAAAAATTTTATTATTTTTATGTATGAGTGTACTGTCCGCATGTAGGTTTGTGCACCCTGTCGTGCAATGCAATGCTGCAGAGGTCAGAAGAGAGCGTTGGGTTCCCCTGGTACTGGAGTTAAAGATGGTTCTCAACAGTCATGTGGGTGCTGGGAATTAAACCCGGGTCCTCTGCAAGAGCAGTCGGCACTCTTAACTGCTAGGCCATCTCTCCAGCCCCTTAGTTGCCTTTCTTATACAGCCTTAGAAAACTCTTGCTCTTGGGGGCTGGAGACATGGCCTAGCGGTTAAGAGCGCCAACTGCTCTTGCAGAGAACCCGGGTTCGATTCCCAGCACCCACATGGCGGTTGAGAACCGTCCTTGACTCCAGCTCCAGTTCCAGGGCAATCTGACACCCTCTTCTGACCTCTGCAGCATTGCACGACATGGGTGCACAAACCTACACGTAGACAGTACATTCATACACATACAAGAATAAATTTTAAAAAAAGAAAACACTTGCTCATATGAAGAAAGATTACTACTATTTAGCCAAAGAAAAATCAAATCAAATAAGGCTTACAAAGATGAGTTCATTGATTCAAAGCTATACAACTAATAAATGGGGAAGCCAGGCTTCAAAAACACCTAAGATAATTATATCATCCACATTTTTGTTTATCTAAACTGATACCTAAAATGACTTGGAACTAAAACAATGAAGGTTCTTCTAACTTATTATTTAGACATAGCAACATGCACCAGAATGAGCTGGAACTGTTTCAGAGTCCTCGTTTCTTTTTTTAAATTTTTAAAAAAAATTTATTAATTTTTTATGTATATGAATGTACGTCTGCATGTAGGTTTGTGCACCTGTGTCGAGCAATGCCGCGGAGGTCAGAAGAGGGCGTCAGATTCCCCTGTAACTGGAGTTAAAGACAGTTCTCAGTGGCAATGTGGGTGCTGTGGAATGAACCCGGGTCCTCTGCAAGAGCAGTCAGCGCTTTTAACCACTAGGCCATATCTCCAGCCCCAGAGTCCTCGTTTCTAAACAGTAATGCTGGATTCATTGAGAAATGGTCAAATCATTATCAATTACTGACAATAGAGGAGAAATTTTGAAAAGAATACATTAAAAATAGCGGAATTCAGGGCTGGAGAGATGGCTCAAGAGTCTGCTGCTCTTGCAGAGGACCTGGGTTCAAATCCCAGCACCCACATATCAGCTAACAACCACCCTTAACTCCAGTTCCAGGAAATCTGACGCCCTCTACAAACCTCCATGGGAATTGCATGACACAGACACACATATTTACTTGCAGGAGATACACTCATAGACATAAAATAAAAACAGTAGATAAAAATATTAAAATAGTGGAATGTTGGGTTGGAGAGATGGCGAAGAGGTTAAGAGTGCCTACTGCTCTTGCAGAGGACCCGGGTTCAATCCCCAGCACCCACATGGCGGCTGAGAACTGTCTTTAACTCCACTTCCAGGGGAATCTGACACCTTCTTCTGACCTCCGGGGCATTGCATGACACGGGTGCACAAACCTACATGCAGACAGTACATTCAAAATAAATAAAAGTAAAAAAAATAAAATAGTGGAATGTTATAAATATAGCAGCAAAAATTACTGAAATTTAAGTAATACAACAACTTAAGTGGCACGATGAGCTTCCTTTGATCTGGAGATATTCAGGTCTCCTCTCATTCTTTAATGATGAGGTTTGACTAATTTCATTGGAGAATTTGGTCCATAACTCATCTGAAGTTGGACCTTGGATGAAGATGGAGCTTGGCCACTTGAAGCTTCTATCTACTAGTGCTAAAAATATTAATGAACAGTTTGTCAAACAATATTAAGTATCTGACACAAAGCCCCTTATTCCTCCCTTGCTGTGTTCTACTATAGATCCCAGAAAATGAAAATATTTTTTCTCTCCAGTTTATTGTAATTTTGACCAAGTTATTATCAGCATAAGTCCAAGAATGCATTTGAAACGGACAAAGTGCATATGTATGATCTTTGCTCACTTCCTCTTTTCATTTCGGCTATAATGTGTTAAAGTGATTAGAGGTGAAACAGTTGCTCTGTGATCCTGAAGATGGCTATCACGTGCTAAGGGTGCTGGAAGAAGAAAAAAGAAGGGCTGTAGCTCTTGACACCCTTACTGAGCTATTTTAGTAACCCTGAAGTGACAGATCCCAGGATTCTTGTCTATTACACAACTATGTTTTACTATTTGATTTCCCATGTTTTACAAACAAATCCAAGATATGATACAGAGACACATGACTTCAATGACATCGCTATAAAGTGGAAGGCTGATAATACAGAGAAAGCAATAGAATTCTAGAAGGTGGTCCTTTGATTAAGATAGTCATAGAAAGCCTCTTTGGCAAGGTCATGTTTAGACTGAGGAGCCAAGCCAACTATATGAATATCAACAGGAGGATTATCCTGAAAATAAGAACTAGGGCACATTCTGTAACATGGGGGGGGGGCGCAAAGCTTACATACAGACAAAGCTGGTATTGATGGGACCTTCCAACTGAGTTAAAGAGATACAGGAATAGTGGATTAAAGACCGGCTCTGCAGAACAACAGACAAATCTAAAAAAGAGGTGACTTTACCATTTATCCATTTGTATTGTGTAAATTCTCCTCTCATGTCCAGCTTGAAGCAATCCAGCATGGTATTACTGTCTTGCAAAATTCATTAATATAATAATGGCTCTCATGAAACAATAATGCTAGCCCCCTGCTGGGTACAGGCTAAAGTTTGAGGTAAAAACAAGGGTCTAGATTTTATTCAAAGATTTCATAAGTGGATTAGATTTCAAAAATAAATCCTAAGTAAAGTTATTAGAAAGCATTTGATGAAACAATGGTGTGTTCTGATTCATATTTTGTGAATGTTGTCTGCGGGATTACTTTTAATGGACCTAGGGTGCACACAACGCATGAGTTAAGAAGGGTATTAAAGCAGCACTGCAGAAAGACAGAAGCAGCTCAGCTTAGCAGGTGGCAGGGAGAATGGCAAGATATGGATGGCTTTAAAGCACCTAGGTATGAGAAGAATCTGTGCCCCGATGCTTGCCACAGCTGCTTGACAATTGCTTCATAGAATGCCTGTCAGGCAGAAAAAGGATGCATTACTGACAGTCACGTACCTTATCAGAGCTATGTTAATTATTTGCATTTTGTCTTACATAGGGAAATGGTGTCAGAAAATTTAATAAATACCAAGAATGAAAAGATAGAATCATGTAGGCAAAATTCTTTTAAAGGGACACAAGGACAAGGTCATGAATTTTTGTTATTCCCTTCCCAGTCAAATAAAGTCCTTCAATTTGAGTCAATAACGGATTATTTAAAATATTTCATCACTGCACCAATAGGTTGAGGAATATAATTAAAACTCTAAAAGCAAAAAGGCCTGAAAGTCATAATGTGATAAGACTTACTTTATACAGTTATTGTGAGGTCTAAATGAGGATATTCTAAATGAGAACATAAGTATAATGAGCTTTTAACACATCATCTACATAAGCTGCTGCCTTCCTCATAACCCTTTATTACTGTGAGTCTTCATATCCTGTTTACTAGTGGCAACAAATGAAGAAGAAATGTAAAATTACAGCAACTATTGAAATTGGAATTCTCATTCATAAAGTGAATAAATATCTTTTTATTTATTGACTATTTTATTTTTCGGACTTTTTTTGAGATAGGGTCTTCCTGTAGCCCAGGCTAGGCTGCAACTTGCTATGTAGACCAGGCTGTAGATATGCCTACCTCTGTCTCCCCAGTGCTGGGATTAAATAAACATCCTCTTTTAGAGACAAATTCTTATGTTTAGTGCCACTTTTATATTTTAAGTGCCACTACTATAAACAACTGCATCTAGCCAAAATTCGGCATTCCTTATGCAGCTTTGGAGAAGTTACTATTTTTTATAATGCTTTTATTGATGTTTTGTGTATTTCAAACATCATTTCTCAGTTCAGTTTAGACATATTCCCCTTTCCCTTCCCCCAACCCCAGATCATGCAGTCTGCCATAACTGTCCTGCATCTTTCTCTCAGTCTTTTTTTTTATGTTTAAGAATTCACATTTTCCTCTTTCAATTTTATATTACTCTAAAATATGAATACATACTTTCCACTCATATACAGTAATTACAGAGTCTGAAAGTAAGTGGTGGATCAATTCTAGATCCCATTAAGAAATTTACATAATAACAACATAGTTGCTTTCACATAAACAGAAATATAGCAATAATGTTGTTCAGCTTGCCTTTCATCTGGGGATTTGGTGCTAGCATCCTCAACTGAGGGAGACCATTCGCCCTTGTTTTTCTGGGGCTGTGTTACTTCACTTAGCATAATAGTTTTGAGTTTCATCCATTTACCTGCAAAGTTCATGATGTCATCTTTCTCTACCCCTGAGTAGTACTCCATTGTGTAGATGTACCCCTTTTTTTCATCCACTCATCACTTCAGGGGGATTTGGGTTGGTTCCAGCTCTTCTCTATTAAGAACTGCTTTAACCCCCTCACTGGAGGGGGTTAAAGCAGTTCTTAATAGTAACTTAATCACAGCCAGAGCTGTGATCCACTCCTGTGAACCATAGTTGTGGTCACCTCTCCTGAACCTGAAGCTGTGGTTCCCTCCTGTGACCTAGAACTGTAGTCATTTCCTGTGTGCTGGAGCTGTGGAACCCCTTACACAAACTTAGAGCCGTGGTCCCTATCTTGTGAGCTGGAGCTGTCATTCCCTCACATGAGCCTGAAACATTGGATCCCCACCATGAAAAATCGTTCCATATTCCTCTGGTGGTAGCTGATGGTGGAGCAGAGTAGAGCATAGAGGGCTCCTGATGTTGGGCACCGGTTTCAGTATCCTTGGAGTGACTATTTTCCCCACAGCTCCCTCTCCAGACGTCACAGGTTGTGTAGCCAGAGGTCACAGGTTGTGTACTGCAGAGGTCACAGGTTGTGTACCGCAGAAGTCACAGGTTGTGTACCCAGAGGTTACAGGTTGTGTACCCAGAGGTTTTGCCTTTTTATTCTGCGGTTGGGGCAGGGGCCCTGCTATTTGCAGATTCTGATCTCAGGAGGACTGATTCTCTGGAATAGGCGGATTCTCTCCACCTAGTGTCAGCTGTGGCCCTTACTCCTTCATGGTCCTCACGCCATCGTGGACCTCCTTTGTGTCTTCACTCCATCATGGTCCTGTGTATTCTGCCTTTGATGTTGGATCTCTCACATTACCAGGCACCAAAAGGTGTGTCAATATTTTTCTACTACTCTTCCACCGTGTAATTATGCTTTTACCTATGCCCTAATTAAACGCCTAGAGATAAAAATCACAGTCGGGAATGTTAAATAAAAAAGAAATAGAAAGTACTTTAATGAATAAACATATATTTCTCAAACGAAAATATGCAATTATATCTTAAAATATCAATTTGAAGCTCTATATGTCTATTATAAATTTTGAGAATTGTTTACTGACAAAACTGCACTACCATGTTTCCACAGTAATGTGAAATTTGTCACTGCTCCTATTCTTTGCCACTCACTTCCTTTCCAAATTCTCCACCCTATACAGTCTTTAAATGTAATTGTGTTGCTTTTTTATATTTATTTCTGTATGTGTTTGAATGTACTGTCTGCATGCAAGTTTGTGCACCCGTGTCGTGCAATGCCGCGGATGTCAGAAGAGGGTCTCGGATTCCCCTGGAACTGGAGTTCTCCTGGAATTGGAGTTTCAGACGGTTCTCGGCTGCCATGTGGGTGCTGAGGATCGAACCCGGGTCCTCTGTAAGAGTGGTCGGCACTCTTAACTGCTAGGCCATCTCTCCAGCCCCTAAATGTAATTGTGTTGCTTCTTAAGAAAGCAATACTAATTATTTTTTAAATTAAAAAATCTAATATATATGAAATATTGACTCATAGCTTTTTTTTCCTTTTATCCCTTTATTTGTTTATTTTTTAAGGGATTCTACAATATAATAGCACAGTTGTTTTCAGATAACATTCACGTTGCTCAGTTTGCCATAAGTAATTGATGCATATTTTTGAAGTGAGCCAAATTATTAACCATAAGCAATGAATGTGAGTAACATTCATGTAAAACCAATTTGCAAGTATTTATGTACAAATTTTGAACAACCCAAGGTTTCCATAGTCCAGTTGGAGAAGCTTGTATGCACAAGCATGTTGATCAAATAGGAGTCCAGTCTATTTTGCTGTAGTCTCACGATTCACCCCAATCTCTCCGCAGCCCTTACATTCTACCACCGCCTTTATACTCTTCGCAAGTGATTTCCCTAAGGTCTTTGAGAAAGGGCAACAAGTGGGGTGGAAGAAGCTAAAAACACGACTATTTTCTCTGGAGACGGCTATTGTTCGGAGATGTCATTTAGGCTCTAGTGTACCTGTTTCAAGAGTAGACACTTATCCTGGGATACCATTTTTAATCCTACTAACAAAAGCACAAGGCAATTTGATCGAACAGAATTTAAAGCAGTATGAAATTAATTCATGAGCTGAACGCTAAAGCTGTGCGATAGACAACAGATGCTTGGGATCGTCTTAATGCTAATCCCACAAACTGTGAGTGTACCTACTAAAGTTAGAGGTAGCACAAGTTTCCTTACTTGTGGCTTATACTTAATACATAGACCACCACTAAGAGGATATACAAGCTTGGCATTCTAACTCAGCTGTGAATTGTCCTCATGCAGGAAGAGAAGCTATACAAGGCCATAAGACTATGAGATAGGATATATACACTTTATATATATATATATATATATTTTTGATAGTTTATTACATATATAGGCTTTGCCATGTTGCACAGTATCTCCAGGCAGTTGAGGTGTAGCTGATACTGACAGAGGAGTCTTGCTTGTCTCAAGGAGACCAATATTTTGCTGTATTGCTTTAGTGGCCTTTGGTAACGCTCTTTGGCATTTCAGAGGCCAATCGTACATTAACAAGTGATGTCTCAAAACATTTTTTTCATGCTTACACCAGGTCTTCGACAACAGGGACTTACTGCCTTTCTCCTTGCATATATCCCACTTATAAGCAAAAGACATTTATAGTTTTGGGGGGGACTCATAGCTTTTTAATACATATAAAAGTTGTGCCCAAAGTGATCAGCCTAATGTCGTGCAAAACAGCATGTGTACCAATAAGATAAACCAGTGGTCAACAATGTTTGGTGTTTCAATTGCTGTGCTATGGAAGGAAATATTTCCAATTTACAAGTTTGCTAATGAGAAATGACAATTAGTGTGTCCTCCTCATTTGATGCCATCTCTGCTTTGATTTGCCAACAACTTCCTATGCTTTGTGAATGTAGACTAATTGATTAACCTCTGGAAGAGCTGGCTCAATGTAAATGCACTCAAATTAATTCAAAAAAAGTTCTCACTATGCTGGTAAAATAGTCCACATTTATTATAAGGAACAGGAAGATCTGTTCTACATGGAATTTGGAACACTGGACTTTATCACACAGAAGAAAAAGCCTGACAACATTTAAAATTTTAAAGCCTGAATTTATATAATGAAATAAATTTGGGTGGAGCTGTTCAAATGCATTTGCTAAACTCATTGCAACCAAGGAAGCTGTATGTGCTACAGTCTGAAGAGCTAGAGTTGCTAAGAGTCTGAAATGGAAGGGGCCTATTTCACTTGAAAGTGATCACTTTCCCAACAAACACATCTTTAGGTAAACAAAGCTTAAGACAACTTTCTTTGTTATGCGCAATTGCTGTTATGTGTTTGGAATGAATACTGTGTTCCAATTTTCTCTAGGAACTAAATTCTACATTTTCCTTTTTTCTCTTTCTTTATTTAAAAAAATCATCAAGTTTTCTGTCGAAGGAGCTGAACTCAAAGTTTGATTTGTACCTTTACCTGAGACTTGAAGTCAAAAGTCTCACCTCCTGTTCTGAATGTTTTCTTTTACTGGCTTATTGGATATCGTTCCCTTCTTCTCTACTTTCACCTGACTTTTCTAGTTAATCTTGTATGCATATGTCTTTGCATGATTACTGCCCACTACCTAGTGTAGTCTCATTTTCAGTAAAATCAATTTATTTAATTTTCTTTTTTTCTGACCTTCCTTGAACCTATACAAATCCATACCTGATTCAATTGAAGTTTCATGTCTATGAGGACTTAGAGTTGTCTGAAATATAAGTTGTTTTAACATGTTGGAGAGAAGCTGGATAATTACAATTCATTATTTTATTTTATGCTAAATTCTCAAGTACCTATATTCTTCCTTTCTTTTCAAATGTGTGGGGTGTGATGTATACATATACATGTACATGCATACTTGTGTGCAGGGGTCTCTAAATCAAACCCAGAGGTCCCAGAGGTGGCTGAGTTCATTATTTAGTTTGCTCTGGATATCCTTTGTCTCCATCTCCACCTTCCAAAGCTGGATTTACAGGTAGATTGCCACATCTACTTGACATTTACTTAGTTCTGAGAATTCAAACTCTGGTTCTCACTCTTACACAGCAAGCACTTAATCACCAGGTCATCTTCCCAGTCCCAGAACCATACTAACATATTTTCTATTGATTTTTGTATTTGCCATTGTGTCCAATGATACATCACAGCAATTGTAGACACCATCGTTAGTTTAATTGAATAGATTGTATGAAACTTAATTTCTCTATGCTCACTTGCTAACAGTACCACTGTTTTTGTCAAACTTGGACAAGATTTATATTAAAAGACACAAATTATGGGAAAAAAAAAACAAGACTGGACACCTCCTTTCATTGATGACCAAATTTAGCCTACAAATTAGAGAAGCTATATCTATTAGTGAAAGGCAAATAAATCACAGTTAACTTAGCACTCAGGAAAAAAAATTAGGGAACTTGGTTTTCTATGTCGCTCTCCTCGTCGCTCTGTTCCGGGCCGGCGGGAAAAAGGAGAGGACACACTCTTGTTCTTCCAGACGCAGTTTATTTCAGGCAACTCTTACATCATCTCTCCTTCTCCCTTCCAGTGTCCCCTGCTAATAATCTCTTCCCTCAACCCCGCCTCCTGCTAGGGTGCGAGCGCCATGGCAGTCTCTCATTGGTCTGTAAGCGGTATGCACAATAAACGGAAGTCAGCGGACACGCTAATGAGGGCTCAGGTTCGGCGTTCTCTTATTGGCTGGGGAATGAGCTGGGCAGTCAGGCGACAATCAGGCAATCATAAGACCTGGCCAGGGTCCAAGGTGCCATTTTGGCCAACACCCGCTCTCCACATTTCTAAGCCCTCTGGAGCAGAGAATCAACTATACAGTCCCAGGTACATTTCTATGCATACTCTTTTGCCTGAACTTTCTTTCCTTCTTTCTCC
>VZQC01015656.1:1044492-1059493 GCA_009823505.1 Rhizomys pruinosus
CTCTCTTTCTTTCTTTCTTTCTTTCTTTCTTTCTTTCTTTCTTTCTTTCTTTCTTTTTCTTTCTTTCTTTCTTTCTTTCCCTCTCTCTTTGTTTTTATGAGATGGGCTCTCCCTGCAGGTCTACTTGTCCTGGAACTCACTATGTAGACCAGGCTGGCCTTGAACTCAGAAATATCCATCTGCCTCTGCCTCCTGAGTGCTGGGATTAAAGACACGAGCCACCACACCATGCCTGGTCTTATCCTGAAGTTTCTGAAAAATGAATAAAATGATCATTTATTCACCAGTTAAATGCAGTAGATGTGTGGATGCAGGAAAATATATAAAAAATACACATACACATTAGCAATATGAACTCTCAGTGATATACAACCAGCTTCCCTGCTAGTCTGTCCAGTCTATTCCTTATTTACAGTTCATGTATGATGTCAACTGATTTCAGATGGAAAAAGAAAAGCAGAGCACTTTTCACAGAACTTTAAGTTCAGCTTTAAATGGATCTGTGCGCTTTACCTTTTCTTCTGTAATGTATCTATCCAATGATGTCTCAGAAAATATTAGCTAGATAACTTTTGTCTGGCATCTTAAGATACTGGACACAAAAACTAAGCCAATTGTGATATTTTTGAAGCTTAGCGAATGAGCTACTGCATACCTTTTATATATTGCCACAATTCAACCAGAGCATGTGGTAGAATTGAGTGTGTGTATAATTATTATCTGTAAATCCCAATTCCCTTTTCCCCTGAACTGAGGAAATTGGAAGAGAAACACTCTCAGGAAGTTGCCAGAGAGCTGCACAATCAAGTTGGGTGTTTTCTGAAAGGTTGTAACAAAGAAACTAAAAACTTTTCTTATCCTCAAATACTAGAAAATGGATGAAAATTTTTATCCAAACTGGCAGTCTTATCTATTATTTTGCTATCAAGCTACTAAATAATATGGTTCCTCTTTTACCTTATCCCTACTGTATCATATTGTCACCCAGTTTCTTAGCTACTTTGGGGATTGTGCTGTAAGGTTAGTATAGTACAGTCTACATCTTTAAGAACCGTAAGGTTAGTATAGTACAGTCTACATCTTTAAGAACTGATTAGAAGGCAAGGAGAAGGTGGGCAGGCTGTAATTGTTGTAGTGAGTGTGGGCATTTTGTCGAGTGCTTGACTATTATCAGGCAGCACGAAAAAGATGATTTAAACTTCTAAGTAAAAATCATAACATAATGAGATTTTTCTCATTATTCTAGATTACCTAGAGCTACTTTTTCCAAATTCCTATTGATGTTTCTTTTGTAAACCAAAGATTAGGAATAGAGAAGGAAGAAATATGCTTGCTTCAGTTTTTTGCATGCAGATAGTGAACTAATAATAACAATGAAATAATATTTAACCATAAATATAATTATTTAACATATTCGATAAAATATATACATTATCAAAAAACCACTGGAGTACATAAAATACTTTATTTTCTAATTATAATATAAAATAATATCTGGGAGCTTTATAAATATGAAGCTCACTCTTAAGGCTGAGCTATTTCTCTATATATTTAAAAAATGTCTTTCAATTTCTTAGTGTATGTCTCGAAACCTATCTGTAATATTTTTTTCTAAAATTAAAGTGACAGCTTACAAGCACAATTCAAAAAAATTTAACTAAATGATGTTAGTTTATATTAAAGTGATGATTTTATTTTTTTATTTCTTTATTATTGTACTGCTGGGGATCGAACTTGGAGCCCTCCATATGCTAGGTAAGTGCTCTACCAGGTAGCTATATCCCTAGTCTATTTACTCTTACTCATGTGTGTGTGTGCGTGTGTGTGTGTGTGTGTGTGTGTGTGTGTTTGTGTGTGTGTGTGTGTTTGTGATGCATGGAATTGGTGTTTTTAGGTATACTGCATACCTGTGATTATGTGAATCTACACGCCATCTGTTGGCATATGGAGACCTGAGGTATTCAAACTTCTATCTTCATGACTTTCTGCCTTAAAGCTTTCAGACAGATTCTCCCACAGAATCAGAAGTTTCCATTTTAGCTAGGTTATCTGGCCAGAGATCTCCCAGAATCTGCCTGTCTCTGCCGCCCTTACCCCTCAGTGATGAGGTTTCAGGCACATGCAGTCATGCCCAGCTTTTTAGTGGGTGCTGAGGATTCAAACTCTTATACAGCAAGTCATCTAATCAGCCATTATTCTTTTTTAATAGAAAACATTTGCACATATTTTTCTCTTTTTTTTGGTTTTAAAGTTAATTTTTTTAATGTAGATGAATTGTGTTGCCTGTATGCATGCATCTGTACTGTACAATGCCTGTGGAAGCCAGGAGAGGGCTCCAGATCTCCTGGAACTGGAGTTAAGGATTGTTTGATAATTGCTATGTTGATGCTGGGAAATGAACCATGGTCACTTGACTCTATATTTTAGTTATGGCGAACAATGTTACAGTGAAAGCAAATGTGCAGGTATGTATTCAACTTACCAATTTCATTTCTTACCATGCACGTAGTAATGGGGTTGCTGGACCAGATGCTAATTTTGTTTACAACTTTTTGAGACATCTACATACCATTTTATGTAAGGGATATATGAATTGACATTCTTATTAGAGGTACACAAGTGTTTCTTATTCTCCAAATCTCTAGAATACTGTCACATATTTTATTATAGAAAAGATATGAAGTGATCAATCATTTGGTCTCAATTTATACTTCCCCTATGAATGGTAATGTGGGATAGTTTGTACATGTGATGTTCGGCCAGTTGTATATCTTCCTTTGAGAAATATTCATTCAGGTCCTTTGACTACATTTTCTTCCTTTTGGCCTTTGTAAAATTAACTTCCTTTCTATGGAGTTCAGTCCCCTATACAATTTGGCTACTAAACCCTTATCAGATACATGGCGTGTAAATGCACCTTCATCCCATCTTCATCTCAGCACCATTGCTGTCTTCTTTTGTTATGTAGAAAGTTAATCGTGGCCAGGCGTGGTGGCACAGGCCTTTAATCCTAGTACTTGGGAGGCAGAGGCAGGCAGATCTCTGTAAATTCAAGGCCAGCCTGGTTTACATAGTGAGCTCCAGGCCAGCTGGGACTAAAGGGAGACCCTGTCTCAAAAAAGACAAAAAAAAAAAAAAAAAGAGTTAATCTTGAAGTAATTGCATTTGTTTAGTGTTGCTTTTGCTACCTGTTGCATTATATTTAACAGATCATCTCAAGATCCTGAGAGACCTTGAATATGGCTATGTGAGTAGTTCCAACAAACCTAACCAAATCCCTTGCATAATAGTTTTTGTACTAGGTTAAGGAATAATATGTTTTTTCTACTTGATGGATAATCTAGTCATATCATTTTTATATTTGAAGGGGACTAACTCTTTTCACTGCATTCTTAGAATATAGATGTCGTAATCGCTGGGATTTTTTCTATAGAGTGCGATAACATGCCAAAGTGCTATAAACTACTCAAAAAAAAAAAAAAAAAAAAACAACAAGAAAACAAAAAAGGGAGCAAACAAATGACCTACTCAAAATATGGAGTAAAGAGCTGAACAGAGACTTCACAAATGAAGAAGTAAAGATGGCTGGGAAACATCTTAGAAAGTGTTCAACATCACTAATAATTAAGGAAATGGAAAATAAAACCACCTTAAGATTTCATCTTACTCCAGTAAGACTAGCTATTATCCAAAAAACAGAGGATACCAAATGCTGGAGAGGTTGTGGGGAAAGAGGAACATTCATCCACTGCTGGTCTATGTATTCTTTACCATTGATCTGTATATCTGTTATGCTGGTATTGTTTTGGCCAATTTAGCATTTGGCTAATTTTGAAATCAGGCAATAGAAGGCTTTCTTCCATTTGCTCTAGTTCACTTTTGCTACTCTCTATGCTTTATGCTTCCATACAGATGGGATTAGAGGATTCTTATATTTTGGCTAGTTTGTGAGGAATGACATTGGAATTTTGAAATGTTTATGATTTGATCTTACTAATTTTTCCAAGAACATTGGAAATCTTTCTATTTATTTGTGTCTTCTATAGTTTCTTTCATCAGCATTTTATTATTTCAAAGTGTACATGATTTTCACATTGTTGATTGCATTTATTCCTAATTACTTGTTTTTAGCTATTGCCATATAATTTTTTAAAAGTTTTTTTTTTACATTGTTCACAGTTCTTTAATTTTTCTAAGTTCTAGAATTCATTTTATTTAGAATTACAATAACGGTATAGAGTTGTACTTTTTCTTCAAAAGTTAAACTCTGTAGTGAACAATTTTCCTTATAACATTTTAATATTAGAATTAATTTCCTATTTAGTAGCATCTATCCATTAAGATGTCAAATTATGTTTAACATTTGCCATGGAATAGTTAAAATATTCCACAAGTATCTTTCTGTTGTAAACATTTTGCATTTATTTATGTGTGCGTGGGAGGGGGAATATGTATCAGAACACATGAATGGAGGTTGAGAGAAGTTATTGAAGGAGTCAGTTGTCTACTCCTTCTGTGTGGGCCCTAGGAATCAAACTCAGGTAATCAGGCTTTGGAGCAAGCACCTTTACTTCCTGAGCCATCTCACTTGCCTGTGAATAGCCTTATTTAAAAGAACATTTCTGTGAATCTTTTAGTCCTGTATGTTTAATGGGTTATTAACTTTTCAATTTCTTTGTTATTATGCTATTATTTTTCTTTTTAATTTTTTGACTGATATAGTGCCCCCCCCCCACACACACCAGATTGCAGGTATTCTGTCATATGTCAAGTCCTATTCTGGTCAAGAATTTGCATCCAGCCACAGCTCAGGGACCATTGTGTTTGAGATGGAAAGGTTGTAACACCTGGGTTGGTTCATGAATGTAAGGAATCAGAGGTATTCAGGCCTCCAGGAACTTGCTCATGAACTTTCAGCAACAGTGACAGCATGCAAAAGACCCATTCCAACTCAATCAGACAAAAACCCAGCAGAGAACGGGGGAAATGGGCAGCAAGCTCCAATATTAGCCAAGGAATTATTTTTCTACCATTTCACAGATAAGTTTAGGACTTTGTGTGATCTTATAAATTTTGTCTAGTTGTTAACTTTTGTGTAAGTTTTAAAACATCTTTCATATTTATAATTGTAGTCTAGCTCTCATTTCTGTTACTTCTTTACGGCATTGTTTCAGTCAAATATAAAAAAAAATCATTCATTCTACTGGGATTTTCAAAACAATCTAGCAATTAGTTTTATGAAATTTCGTATATATAAATACACACACACACACACACACACACACACACACACACACACTTTTCGAGACAGTGTATCCCTGTAGCCCCAGCTGTCCTGGAACTCACTCTATAGACAGGCTGGCCTTGAACTCACAAAGATAAGATCCTCCTGCCTCTGCCTCCCAAGTGCTAGGATTAAAGGCATTTGCCACCACACCATGCTTGTTTCATTATATAGTCATTACTTTATCCTTATTCCATCTTTCTTATAGATTGTGTATATCTGTATATGTGTGTATGTGTGTGTGCGTGCACACATCTGTCTGTCCGTGTGTCTGTCCATCTGCCCATGTGTGCATGAGTTTGATGACCTGACATGGTCCTCAGAATCATACTATGGCCATACTATCCTTCTTTTGAAACAAACAGTGGGTGATTTCTTCTAAAGTCATTGAATCTTTACTTCTTGTTAAAAATAAATATATTAAGGGGCTGGAAAGATGATCTAGCAGTTAAGAGTGCTGACTGCTCTTGCAGAGGACCTGGGTTCGATCCCCCAGCACCCACATGGTGGCTAAAAACCATCTTTAACTCCAGTTCCAGGGGAATCTGAGACCCTCTTCTGACCTACATGCAAAGAGTACATTCATACACATAAATAAATAAATAAAATTAAAAAGTAAAATGTTTAGAACAAAAATACTTTTTCCAAGGAAATGATTTTAGAGAGTCACACTATTGTTCATTTCTTTTTCTTTTGTGACATGGAGGGAATTTACTGAGGCTGGCTCTCTGTGTTGTCTTTGGCTTTTTTTCAGATGGGTTCTCACAGTCTTTCTCAGGCTGACCTCAAACTCTTGGGTTCAAATTCATCCCTCTATCTCAGCCCTACCAGTACTTTAAATGGATTTTGAATTAATATGGGGCAAATATTTACAGATGTTTGAAAATAACAGATACAGCAGATCACAAATATGCATGTGCTCACACTTGTTAAAGACTTGAGAAATTCTTGTTTTCCAAAGCCAATTTTTATTGAAGCTTTGTGCATTTCATACAAAATTTTCAATCAAATCTAGACCCCTTCCCCCTTTCTTGCCCCCCACCCCACCAGAGCTCGTGCATTCTGCCAAACATGTTTTTCATCTTTTTCTCAGTCTCTTTTAAATTTTTTGATGCAGTAGTTTACTGTTTCGAACAGAAGTTCACCATTTCAGGCAGTTCTTTGACCCAGTCTTTTTGTTGTTGTTGTTGCTGTTATTCCTTCCAATTTATATTACTCCAAGATATGTATATATGCATGCCACATATCTTTTAGCATCTTCGGCTTATTATTTTTTTTTATTAGGCTGAAAGATGTCATGTTTGAAGGCTCCTCCTTGGCAAGCCCAAACAACCATCAGTCCTGCCCTTGTGCTCCACACTGGGGTTTTCCCTTCCCACGGTCACCAAATGAGATCCAGTAAGCACCACATCCTGTCTTGATACTCCTGTACTGGTTGCCATGATACAGCCTGGGTAGTCCAACAATGGCAATCAATACTCTGAAGAGGCTGAAACTCCAGTAGTAGCTCAGTCCACAAGCTGGATGTCTCAGAAGTTCCCATCTGGCACTGAAGCTTTGGAGGATTCTTGGAAATACATGAGTCTTCAGTCCATATTGGAAGGTTGAAAAGCTGTGTCTCAGGTCTTTGAAGGCCATGCCCAAAACAGTGGCAGCCACAGGGGAGTGGCACTTGCCAGTAAGACAGGCAAAACAATTGTGCTCTTTTTGTTTTTTAACTTTTTGTCTTTTTACTAAGATCTCAAGTTTTATACTTGAAGTACAATTTCTCAAGCCTTACTAATTATTTACTTCTGGGTATACTTTCCTTTTGGATGCTTAACGCTTAACTCCACACTGTTAGCCCAGATTAACCAAGGTTGTTGTTTCCTCAAGGTCAGTTGAGGATCTGGTCCTCAAGGGTTTTTTTTGAGGGGGGGGAGCCCCTGGCTCACATTTGCAGGACATTTCAAGATATGTCCCCATGCATAGTCCCCTGGGACTTAGTTGACCTCTGAGAGCAAGGAACAAAGTTATCCCTTAGGACCCTTGGCTAAATCGGAATGGGCATTAAGGATGGTCATTGAGCATCCAGAAAGGCTAAGTTACACCAGCCTGATACTTTTTTTTTTCTGTTTATACTTTCCTTTTGGATGTTTAAGGCCACAGAGTAAGCCCATATTAATCAAAGTTTTTGTTTTCTCTAGGTCAGCTGAGGATCTGGTCCTCAGGGGTCACGGGTTTTTTTGAGGGGGAGGAAGGGAGCCCCTGGCTCCTTTTGGCTTTTCATTTAGCAGTTCCGCCCACTCAAGAACAAAGTCAGGTCTTGTTAGACAAGGCTTCCCTTATTGAAGCATGAGAAAACTTTCCTCTTTATAGACTGGGCACTGGCTGAAGTCCCATTAGTGGATCTCCAAGACCTCTCTACACATATTTGCAGTACATTTCAAGAGATGTCCCTATACATAGTCCCCTGGGACTTGGTTGACCTCTGAGGAGATTTGTGAAATTCTTACTCTGTCATACTTTTCTTTTTCTTTTGATTTGAGCTGCCAGTCTTTACAGTAGCCAAATTACTAATTTTCCCCACTAACTGTTTTGACATTGCACATATGCTGGGTACACAAAGATTCAGAATATCAATAGATTTTTGGGAACCTTTGTTTAAATTAAATATCACCTTTTGTCAGGCTTAATGTTGTAGTGAATTCTATTTTGAATAGTAGTCTAATATTATCTTGACATTTTTTAAACTTTGTATTTCATTTTCTATCCTCTCAAACTTTCTCTTAATTATCATCTTTCTCATAGTCACTTATCTTGATTATCTCTGATCTTAAAAAATTATTTACTTATTTTTAAATCTGATCTTATTTTAAGTGTGATCTGTTTCACCCATTAATTTTATTTTTTTTTGGGGGGGGTAATATATTTGCAATGGTTAATTTCCCAAATAAATCCATCCTCCCAGCATCAGTTGTTTTTATTTTCGTTTAATATTTATACTTGTGGATTTAGATTCAAATGCATGCCTCTATGAGTGAACTGGCATTAGTGTTCATCTGTCAGTGGACACATCTTTTAATTGGAAGGGCTGATTTCCAGGCCTCAATGAGCAGATGCCTGATGAATGGCGTGCTGAGCGGGGAGAAGTGAAGAGACATTCTGTCACATGGAGTGATAGCACACCCATTTCTAGCATTTGAAAGGTGTCTCGTGACACTTCAGTGGCTCTTTTTTCAGAGCAGTGCCTACTCTAAACTTTGGATGCCATGGGAATAATGTTTGCCATTTAACCAAAGACTAAAGCACTTTGCTTTCTATAGGCGAAGAAGAGGAAAAACAGAATGCATTCACCTAGTGATTCCAGTTTAGTTTAATCTGATAGAAAATGTTCTGCACTTCATGTTTGAATTTATGTTTTTTTCTGGCTCTGATAGGGGTTTTATGTCAGCACCACTGCATTTGGTATCTCAGACTCATGCCTTTTGTTTTCTCTCTTCATCACTGTACGAGAGAGATAAAAAGGAGCTGTAGAGGTGAGGGCTAAGGCTTTGAGGACAGAGCATCTGGAGAGTATCTGAAAACCAGGCCACCTGAATTCAGTTTGGCACTTTCAAGTCATATAATTTCAGACAAATCAAAGAACCTACCCGACTTCTGTTGACATTGAACCTGAGATCATAATGTAACACACCTTGCCATCTGTGCTGTGTGTGTTTTGAAAGCTAAATATAGTAATAAAAGTGTTTAGCACTGTGTCGTAGTACAGATCATATTATTGATAAATTTTACCACTGGTGATTTCTGCTGTCATTTTCATTCATGAATATAACTGTATCTTTCTGGCATCTTCCAAGACTTACTCTATATGCTCTGTTTATAATATTGTTCTTCATTGTAAGAGCACCTTCTTGAATGATTATTTGCTTTTTGTACTTATCACATCACTGACCTACTACATGAGAGGGGAGAAAGATATGTATGCTGCCTAATCTGCCATCGCGACACAAATCTCCATTCACTGTGATCTACTTTTGAAAAGCAATGGCCCTCACAGTCAAGAAAACTGATTTTTTCTATTTAAATTATTGTTGTCTAAGTTTTAGATATTTACGTAAATATCTCTTCCTTTTCAACATCATTATATATATATAATATATTATTATATATTATATATATATAATATTGAAAGTAATTTATGTATCCTGAGCTTAAAAATAAATGTTCTGGGTCTGGAGAGATGGATCAGTGGTTAAGAGCACTGGCTGCTCCTGCAGAGGATCTGGGTTTGATCCCCAGCACGCACATTGTCCAGTGGCTAACTCCACTTCCAGGGCATCCAATGCCCTTTTCTCATCTTGGCAGGCATTGCACAAAATGGGTGCCCTTACACGCATGCAGGCAATACACTCCTACACACAAAATAAAAATAATAAAATATTTTTAAATGTTCTTAACACATATGAGAGAAGGCATGAAATCTGTTGAGGGGACTATGGGGTGCAGATGGGGGAGGGGGTGTAAATTTGATTAAGATCTATTAAATTCACAAAATCTCAATGAAAATACTTTTGAAAATTATTACAATCAAGTTCCTTGAAGAAGATGGGAGGAATTCTGGTTTGGAAGGAGGCAAAGAGCTTTGAGCACCAAAAAAATATTTTTACTTAACTTCATTGATAGTTTAGTGAGTGAGCATGTCATAACTGTTTGCTACGGTGAGCATTAATCCTTAATAAATTTAAAAATACTATATTTGTTTTTTTAAATAACTGTTATTCCTAAAGCATGTCTATTTCTTCAGAGTGCCATTAATGATTGGGGCACAAATAAAATGATGAGCAGGTAGCAATTTGAGTCCCAGAAAGAATGGGTTCAATACAGCATCACACCATATGGCTTTTTACAGGAAAGTGGAAAAGGAAGACTGCTCAAAGAATAGGAGGTAATTGGCACTAGCATCCACAGATGAGGAATACCATTCATCGTTTTGCTAGTGCCAATTACCTAGTTGTAAGTATTTCTTGTGTAGGGCCCCCTGAGCTTTTGTCCAAAGCAGTTGGGCGTAATGCATATTGGAAACAACAACAACAGCAACAACAACAACAGAAAGGACTTCATCAAAGAACTGACTGAAACAGTAACTTCTGCTCAAAACAGTCAACTTCCTCATGGAGAATATTGAGAAAGACTGAGAAAGATGAAAAGCATGTTTGTCAGAATGCATGAGCTCTTGCGGGGTGGGGGAATGGGTGGGAACACGGGTCTAGATTTGTTAAAAAAAATAAATTTATGGGGCTGGAGAGATGGCCTAGTGGTTAAGAGCGCCAACCGCTCTTACAGAGGACCCGGGTTCGATCCCCAGCACCCACATGGCGGCCGAGAACCGTCTGAGACTCCAATTCCAGGAGAACTCCAGCTCCAGGGGAATCCGAGACCCTCTTCTGACCTCCGCGGCATTGCACGACACGGGTGCACAGACCTGCAAGCAGACAGTACATTCATACACATACAGAAATAAATGAAAAAAAAAATAAAAAAAAATAAATAAATTTATGTGGAAAATAAAATAAAATAAAATAAATAAAAAATAAAAATAAAAATGTAAAAAAAAATAATAGGAGGTAATAACAATTAAAAAATCCAAGGTAAATTAACCATAAACTTAAGATAATAATGCAATGAGTTATTTAAAAATATTCCATGGGGCTAGTGAGATGCCTCAGTATATAAAGGTGCTTGCTGCCAAGCCTGATGACTGTGTTTGATATGGAGAACCCACATCATGGAAGGAGAAAACAGACTTGTGAACATTTTCCTCTAACTTCCAGACATGTGCCATGGCGCATGCACATGTGCGCGCGTGCACACACACACACACACACACACACACATACACTTACCCAACACACACCCATCCACATAAATAATAAATTTTAACATATTCTTAAGGGCTGGAAAGATGGCTCAACAATCGGGAATATTCTTCTGTACCCATGTGGATCAGAGGTCAGATTTCAGAACCCACTTAACAAGCTAGGGATGGTACAAACACCTGTAACCTCAGTTCTGTGGTGGCTAGAGATTTGTTAGCTTCCAGCTTAGCCAAAAAGGCATAAGCCCCAGGTTTAGGGAGAGACCCTGCCTCAGAAGAATGAAGAATAAGTGGGTATGGATGATATCTCATTCCATCTTCTGGCCTCTGCACATGTGTAAGTGTGCACACCCGTTCAGATACATGTACAGCACACACTTACAAGACACATACACACCCACAGAAACATAAGCACACAAGAAGATCTTAAAAATGTTTTCACCATGGCTAGAAAGATGACTCAAGGCTAGGATTTGTTTAGGTAGAAAGCATGAGGACCTGCATTTGAACACTCAGAACCAAATTGAAAAGCTAGGCAAAGTTATGCATACCTGCAACTCCAGCTGTAAGGGGATGAAAGACAGGTGGATCCCAAGAACTCGTTGGTTATCTAACCTAGTTGAAAGGGTGAGCTTCTTATTTGTTGAGAGACTGTCTCAAGGCAATGAGGTGCAGCGTGCTAGAAGAAGATCCCTGATGCCTCAGATGTCAGCACTCATGCACACAGGTGCACCGACACACTCATATGCACAAACCACGTTCAGGAAAACCACACATGGACACACATATCACACACATGTACAAACTACATACACAACACAAAAATGCATCACATCCCACAGAAGTCTCCTAGAAAGGTAGAGTATGAAATTATTAAATGTGCCACAAGTCATAAATTTTTATAAAAAGTAGTGTTAACATCTACACTACCCTGATGATGATTAAATAACTTCCTTATGAACTCGAAGATGAGCTAAAATCAAGAAAGGCCAGACACTGCCTAAAATCTAAAGATGGATAAACTTCTAGGTAGTTTGAATGTATGGGATTAACGTACACGTAGGATTGAGACACTCTGAATCCCCTTCCATACCTTTACTCACAGTTTTTTGTCTTTACTTATAATCCCCCATGCTTGTTCTTGTCATTTTGCTTTACTTAAAAATAGCTTATTATACACACAAACTATACCTATCATAAGAGTAATTCCAACATCTTCTAAATTAATGTACATGTGACTGCTAGATCAATGTAATGTTTATAGAAATCATATATATATCAGTAATAAGGATTTTAATGAAAATTTTAGCTCAGAAAAAAGTGATGAAGATAATATGAAGAAATGGTGTGTAAAAATATTTTCGTTTCTCTGTACATGTATGTGTATGTATATGTGTATACCATGTGTGTGCAGGTGCCTCTGCAGGCCAAAAAGAGTTGTCATATCCCCTGGAGCTATAGTTAGGGTCAGCTCTGGGTTGCTTGATAGGGGCGCTAGGAACTGAACTTTAGAAAAGCTGCAAGCATTCTTAACCATGAGCCATTTTTCATGAAATGCCATTTTTATTATTTTTTATCTATCTATTTATTTATTTACTTATTTATTTATTTATTTATTTTTATTTTTTTGGTCTTTTTGAGACAAGGTTTCCCTGTAGCTCTGGCTGTCCTGGAACTCACTCTGTAGACCAGGCTGGCCTTGAACTCACAGAGATCCGCGTGCTTCTGCCTCCCAAGTGCTAGGATTAAAGGCATGCACCACCACGCCCAGCATTTATTTATTTCTGTATGTGTATGAATGTACTGTCTGCATGCAGGTTTGTGCACCCGTGTCATGCAATGCCGTGGAGGTCAGAAGAGGGTCTCGGATTCCCCTGGAACTGGAGATCTCCTGGAACTGGAGTTTGAGACGGTTCTCGGCCGCCATGTGGGTGCTGGGGATCGAACCCGGGTCCTCTGTAAGAGCGGTCGGTGCTCTTAACCGCTAGGCCATCTCTCCAGCCCAAATGCCATTTTTAAAAGCATCCGATTTTATAAGGAGTGTGTCTTATGACAAGTATATATCTGGGTAGGAATCCATTAATGCTCAGGTCAAATATAATGAAACATATTGCTTTTTACTAAGAACCATTAATTTTTGAAGCATAATCTGCTATCAGGAAGTGGTGGGGTTACCTTCCAACCCATACATGTTATCATGTTACATAAACACCTATGTCAAAGGACAGACTTTAATTTTCCCGGGGTTCTGAACACAAAGATATTTGGGGAACCTAAATTTAGTTTATGAAATGGAAAGCAATTACTCAGGAGAGGAGATTTCAGGCATTGAGAGTAGAAATGCTGTTTGATCATGAGCGATAAGCTATTTTATATTGCACTCAAGAGAGAAATAATGTAAAGTTTACCGTTTTAAAGCTCATACATAAAAATGAAGCCTTGAATGGGAATATCTTCTATGAATGTATATATCTATGCATATATATGTTTCCTATGCTAGAATGCATATAATATTTTAACTGTATGTTTATATCCATTAGAAGTATCTTTTATTTCTTATATCATCTTTGTCTAGTTTGGGCATCAGTGTAATTCTACACTGTTAAAATGAGGGATGAGGAGCATCATTGTATTTTTTCAAAGATTTTTTTGGTGAATTGGCAATATTTGTTACTTATGTATCTGGTAGAAACCAATAAGGTGGGAACTTAGTATTTTGTGTGCAGGAGTGAATATTTTAACTAAAAATTAATGCATTTTGGAAAATGCATCCCTTTGAGTTACCTTTTGTGCTATGTCTATCAAATAATTTATTATTTTCATAAATTATCAATTATTGTCATAAATTTGTTCAAATATCCCTTTTTAATATTTTTATGTTTCCTCTATCACACCTTATATGGGCAATTTGTGTTTTCTGGATCCTCACAGTTTTAGCTACAGACTTTAAGAGTAAATAAAAATTTTAAGATAATTTTTTACTAATATAATTGAATATACACATATTGCTTTTAAAAAAGTGTGCCACAAAAGCATATGTTAAATGCTTGGCCCCTGGTTAGTAATGCGTTGACTTGGTAGAATCTCTAAGATGCCCTTGTTACAGGTGTGCCCTGTTGGTGGACCATGCCTTCCAAGTGGATCATGTGATGCAGTCTCTTCTGTTCTTTTTCTCACTGGTCATGAGGTGGCCTTGCCTCCTCTGCTGCATGATCCCACCAGATGGACTCTCCTACCACACTTTCAAAGCATCAGAGCCAGTTGGTTATGTTCTGAATATTTCTAAACTATGAGCCCAAATCAACATTGGTTATAAATTGATTACATGTGTTTTGCTATAAGGACAGAAAGGTGACTAGCACATGGACATCACAGGTTAAAGTGTTAGGAAGATGAATTTGAACCTATTTTCAGTATCATGTGTATGGGTACACATTTCTACCTTTTCATACCTGTCTAGCTAATTACTTTCAATCATTTGACATGACATTCCATTATTGTTACAATGTTTGGATTTCCTCTATTGCCTCAAATGCCATTATCTCCAATGCAGTCTTTTGTCGAAAGGGCATAGTATATTAGCTAAACTAAGATTTAAAAAATTTTTCTATTTATTTATTTATTTATTTATTTTTCCTCTTTTATTTTTTAAGGGATTCTACAATATAATAGCACAGTTGTTTTCAGATAACATTGACGTTACTCAGTTTGCCATACAATTAGGTAATTGGTGCATTTTTTTTTTTTTGGAGTGAGCCAAATTATTAAGCTTAAGCAACGAATGTAAGTAACATTCATGTAAAACCAATTTGAAAGTATCTATGTCCAAATTTTGAACAACCCAAGGTTCCCATAGTCCA
>VZQC01015656.1:1072881-1167056 GCA_009823505.1 Rhizomys pruinosus
CCCCCTGTATTGCATTTTTCACTCAGGGTTGCTTTAGCTATTCGGGCTCTTTTGTTTTTCCATATGAATTTAATGATTTTTTTTCCAAGTCTGTGAAGAAGCTCATAGGGATTTTGATTGGGATTGCGTTGAATCTGTATATCAGTTTGGGTAAAATGGACACTTTTACTATATTAATTTTCCTAATCCATGAGCATAGGAGGTCTTTCCATCTTTTGATGTCATTTTCAATCTCCTTCTTCAGGGGTTTAAGTTTTTTGTTGTAGAGATCTTTGGTATCTTTGGTTGGGTTTGTTCCCAGGTATCTTATTATTTTTGAGGCTATTGTGAGTGGGAAGGTCTCCTTGTATTCCTTCTCCACATGTTTATTGTTGGTGTAAAGAAAGGCTACTGATTTTTCTAGGTTGATTTTGTAGCCTGACACTTTACTGAAACTCTTAATTGTTTCTAGAAGTTTTCTGGTGGAGTTTCTAGCATCCCTTAGGTAAACTATCAAATCATCTGCAAAAAGGGATAGCTTAACTTCTTCTTTTCCAATTAATACTCCTTTAATTTCCTTCTCTTGTCTTATTGCCCTGGCAAGTGTTTCAAGCACTATGTTAAAGAGGAATGGCGATAGGGGGCAGTGTTGCCAGGTTCCCGCCTTTAAGGGGAATGGTTCCAATTATTCTCCATTTAGGATGATGTTGGCAGTAGGTTTGCTATATATGGCTTTGATCATGTTGAGGAATGTTTCTTTCAGTCCTGTTCTCTCTAAGACTAAACATGAAGGGATGCTGGATCTTGTCAAAGGCTTTTAATGCATCCATTGAGATGATCGTGTGGTTTTTGTCTTTCAGTCCATTTATGTGTTTTGTGATATTTATTAATTTATGTATGTTGAACCATCCCTGCATCTCTGGTATGAATCCAACTTGATCATGATGGAGAATCTTTTTAATGTGGGTCTGTATGCGATTTGCAAGTATTTTGCTGAGAAATTTTGCATCTATATTCATTAGTGAGATGGGTCTATAGCTTTCTTTTTTTATTGCATCTTTGCCTGGCTCAATTTTACAGTCTTAATCACCATTATATCTGCTTCATCCTTGGCAACCCCCCCCAGAGTTCACACTTTCTGTCATTCCTGCTAGAGTCCACTGTGCCAAAATACTCTCTCTGCTCACTCCTCCCCTGAGCTTAGTCAGTCTATCTGGGGAGGCTAGGTCTTCCTCACCTGACCACCATCTGCTGTCACTATTTCCTCAGCTGGGGTTGGGATTTGCTATGCATTTCTATGGTTCTGTGCTGGGTCTTTATCTAGCTGGGCCTGCATGGGTCCTGTGCATGCTGCTACCAACACTGTAAATTCACATGACCTGGGTCCCAGGAGATTGTAGGATCCATTTGGTTTGGTCTTGTATCACCTCCTTGGCTGTTACAATCTTTCTGCCCCCTCTTCCACAGTGTTCCCTGAACCCTGGGTGGGTGAGGTTGAATATAGACAGCCTGTTCATGGAACCACATTTTGTAGACTCCTAATCTTCACAGTTTAGCTATTCAGGCCCTTTTGGGTTCCTGGTCTCCTGTTGCATGGAGGAACTGCCTTAATGAGAGTTAAAAGGTAGTTAATGTCTTCTTGGGCCCTTGTTCTAAGACACTTGGGTCTTGTGTGTAGAGGCTGCATTGTAGATGTGTAGCCTAGGCATGAGCCATGTTTGTGTGTGTTCTGTGCTATTCTGTCCTGGTCTCATCTAGAGCAAAAAAGAAGCTTCTTTTTTGAATGGTGTCTGTGATATTTGTCTGAAAATATAAGGATACTTCTTTTGGAGTTAGCAAAATATTACTTTAGCCTCGGGATGTGTCTAACGTGTGGAATTGTCTAAGATCTATGACCTCTCCAGATGTGTGCATCTGGCTACATCAACATTACCACGGAAATGTACTTTTTTATTTTAAAAATTTTTATTTATTTTTTATGTATATAAATGTACTGTCTGCATGTAGGTTGGTGCACCTGTGTTGTGCAATGCCACGGAGGTCAGAACAGGGTGTCGGATTTCCCTGGAACTGGAGTTAAAGATGGTTCTCAGCCACCATGTGTGTGCTGGGGATCGAACCCGGGTCCTCTGCAAGAGGAGTTGGCACTCTTAACCACTAGGCCATCTCTCCAGCCCCTGGAAATGTATTTTTTTTAAAAAAAAGGAAATGCATTTTAACTCTACCATATTTTGTGTCATAATTTTAAGTGAAATGATGCTATTTTTTGTAGACATGTAGAATTGAACCTTGGCTTTGGATCAAGTTTTGTACTGGCCATAAAACAGTTAACAAGATAGATATGATGGCTACCTTGAAGTGGAGTTCTTACTACTGTTATACACAGGAATTTCAAGTTTCTTGAATTGTTATGTCTTGTCTAGCTGCTATCCTACTTCTCTGATCTTCATGAATGGAAATCTACAATGTGTTCTCTATCCTTCCCCTAACATCTTTCTCTCTTCCCATCCTCTGTTTACCTAAACCAATGAAATGCTTTGCATATCATTTCAACCAAGTTCCATGTCCGTCAGTAGCCTCTACGCTGCTAGGTCAATGGTCAATTCCCAGGTGATATCTTCCCTCACCTGTTATTAGGTACATACACACAATCCTTCCCATCTCCTTACACTCATGTTCTTTGTTTCTAGTATCCCTGTTTTTTGCCTTTCCCACAGGCTTATCTTCTTAGTCTGTTTTTTTTTTTTTTTCTTGACTTTTTGATACAGGGTCTCCCTTTAGTCCCAGCTGGCCTGGAGCTCTATATGTAGACCAGGCTGCCCTTGAACTGTATGTTTTTGAACTGCCCAGAAATAAGTTCTCAAAATCTATATTTATATCTTTTCATGGTCCAGGTGGTTTAAAATGTCATCTAGATGTGGATAATTCTCATATTTACATCTTCATTCTGGACTTTTCCAGAAGGCCATATGCAGCTGTTAACTCCACCTCTTAATTGATGTCCCAGCATGTTCAGAATCGATATTCTACAATGTTGCAACCCCTTCCCCTACATTCTTCCCAAATTGAAGCTTTATTCTTGTAGAGACTTAGACCAGACTCCACATTCATCATATTCTCTTTGTTTCTCTCAAATTCTCTGTCTACTATTTCACCAAATCCTTCTATCTAACTTTTCTAAATCCATATTGAATTGGCCCAGTTTCACTATCTTCTCTGCTACGACCTTGATCCCCACTACCATCATCTCTAAGTCTGGAACATTTTAGTAACTTGCTGGATAATATCTGTCTATGCATCGCCCTATGCCAAGCACAGCAGAGTGAGCTTATTTAAGGATCAGTTGAATCAAATAACTCTTCCACAAAATCCCTCTCAGGGTGCAGTATCTGAGAATAAAAAATAAGTCTCTAAAGTAGCAAGCCTCAGCCTTCTCTGTTTCTTTCCCATACTTTCTCATCCTTCTCATCTCTTACTGCCCTATCCATACCAGTCAAAATTATATGAAGTAAAACATGTTTATCTGTTTAGTCACTACTGTCTCTTATCATAGCCTACATGAAAACCAAGTCAGGAGTCAGAACTGTTCACTCTTTCTTTACTACTGCATCACCAGAACACAGAACAAGGACTGAAATAATATGGAATCTTAATCAATATTTCTTGGTAAAAGGCAAGCTTCTGAGGATGTCTGTGATGGATTATCTAGATTAGGCTAGTTGAGGTAGGGAGACCCATCCATAGTCTGGAGTTCTAGACCAAATAACAAGGACAAAATGAGCTGAGAATATACCTTCATTGCTCTTTCTTCCGTAGGATTATAGACAGAATGTGACCAGCCTCAAGCTTCTGCCACTGTGACTCTTCTCCCACTGAGGACCATACCCTCAAATTGTGCACCAACACAAATCTTCCTTTCCTTAAGGGGCTGTTGTTAGGTATTTTGCCAACGAGAAAATAATACTATCAAGTAACAAAAAGTTCATAAAAACAAATTAAACTGGAATAGGCAATAAAGAATGATGGAGTCGAAGACAGCTTTACATATGGTTAGAAAACACTTCTGAGGAGGTGATATTTCAGGACAGACTGAATTAAGTTCAGAATAAAGTTCTTTCTGAAGAAAGATATTCTAGGCAGGAGAATAGCAAATTCAAAAGAAATTCTGGCATTAAATACATTACTCATATATCAATAAAATGATAATCAAATATAAAAATCAACAAATAAAAGACTTTTTTCACAATGTTTATTGATAGATGCAAGTACATAAAATCAAGGTATGAACATGATTTGATAGATTAAGTAGACTTAATTTCAATACTGTAATAAGGGAACAGTTAAAATTTTCACCATTTGTTTCACACCCATAGAAACCACTTCAAGGGCATTGATGATCTCTCAAATCTGATCAGTTTTGTGCAAGTAAACCATGTTTCTTTTTAAAAAGACTGTGCACTTGCCCAGGCTCAAGGATATTGAAATCTAGCACATAAAGCCCATTACTAGGGGTAGAAATACAGGCAGTATACTATTACGGCAACAACAGTTAAGGATTTTCTGTAACAATCAAATGGATAGTCTAATATTACAACAACTCAAGTATTACTAAGCAAAGTACCTTTCTACAATGTTCAGTGTTTCTACTCAGTTTTCTAACTTTAAACAGCCTATGATAACTGGCAGTAGAGAAGGACCTTTCAATAGACTGCCTCTGCTTGAGAACCTATGATGTAATTATTGCATGCTGTTAATATACTATCTAAACGTTAAAGATATCCCTAAAATATTTGATGGTAGATTATGATTATGACATTACATTAAAAAAACCTTATGCAGAAGGAAACCCTTACTGAAGTGCATCTGCGTCTGCTTTAAATACTGTGCCCCCAAGTGATGCCGGACATGGTGGTAGATGACGTTAATCCCAGCACTTGAAGGCAGAGGTAGGTGTATCTCTGTGAGATCCAGGCCAACCTGGTCTATATAATGAGTTCCAGGTGGTCTGGGACTCTAGGACACATTAACAAATGTATTTAGAAAAAATTTAAAAATGTAATGACAAAGGGAGCTGGAGAAATTATAGAAAAAATGTTCTAGATAAATGCCACAGGATGACTACCCTAAGAATGATGGACTTTGGGAGGCTATTGAAAGTCCTAAGGGAAAGTCCTAAGTCCTATCACATAATCAAATCATTGTCTTAGAAAAATGAAAGCTGAAAATAGCCATGGATATTTTAATACTTAAGCCACAAAAGCATCTGGTTAAGGTCAAGTCATTTCAAATATAAAGCTATTGTGTAGCATCACTTAAAATAAAATTGATGCTGTGCTTTTTAAAAGATGGCAAAAGTTCATTCTTTAATCAAGAGAGATTGTTACAGACAACCTTATGTTGACATAAGAAACAACTGTAAGAGCTTTTCAACAACAATACAAATTACCCAAATGGAAAGGAGGAAATAATAAGAACACAAATTTTGTGAAATGAAGCATGAAATTGACACAAGGGAAAAATTATATATAAATCTTTAAGTTTTTATCAGTTCATTGAGATTTAATTTTACCCCATTCAGGATTGCTAATTGCAAAAATGACTACAAATGCTGGCATGGGTGTGGGAAAAGGGGACTATTTATTCACTGCTAATGGGAGTGCAAATAGATATAGCCACTATGGTAATCAATGTGGAGCTTTCTCACAGAGCAAGAAGTAGATTTACTATATGATCCAACTAGAGTACTATTTGGCATACACCGAAAGGAGTCTGTATCCTACTACAGAGACAGCTGTCATCCATGTTCACTGCTGCTCTATTCACAATAGCCAGGAAATGGAAGCAATCTAGATATCTAGATGTCCATAAACTGATAAATGGATAATAACATTTGTATATTTATACAAGGGAATATTATTTAACTGTTGAGGAAAAAAATGATATTATGAGATTAATTGATGGACCTAGAAATAATTATCCTGAGGTAACCCAGATCCAGAAAGACAAACAGCACATGTTCTCTTATGTATGGATGTTAGCCTTGAAAAAAAATATATGCTTCATTTGGAACACACATAAAGGTCATGAATTTAGTAAGAGGTCACGGGGGAACTTCTAAGGAGGGAAGACATGCAGTGGTATAAAGGAGAAAAGGGGAATGGAGCAAGAAGGGTTAAATGGGGTAGAAGTTGGGAAGACAGGATAGTGGAGATAACGCAGGGAGAGATTATTAACACCAAAGACCTTTAGCAAATGTCACATGGCCACCCACTACTGTAGAAAGTTCCTAAAACATGCATGCACATACAAAAAGAGATGTAAATTGAGTTATCCTATAATGGGGTGCATCCCTAGTCGACACCACTGGCTAACAAATAAAAAGCCCAGTGACAGGAATGGGTTATCTCTTTGGGAATTATTGGCCAGTGATGTCCTATAGATCCCTCAATATTGCAGAGTGTTGTCAATGCTTACTGTTGCAGATCTTCACAGTAAGAACCCATTTCTGCAGATACAACATACTTGAGGCATCGAACATGGAGAAATCAAGATGCCACTGACTTACATGCTTCGTCTGTACTGGACAGCTTGCGTAATACAGGAAGGGGGTATGCTTTCAACCAGGACAGAAAAGTAATAACGCTATCTGCCTATGAATCATACAAGCTATAATAATGACTGGCTTGACAAGAAATACCTACTGGTGCAATAGCAGCAAGAATTTCATGGGAGTAAGCAACCACGTTTAGAATGGATTTAAGGTTCACTCTACAAAATGAGACTCATACCTGTCATTGTTATCAGGGTCAATAACCTGTAACTAGATAAGTCATAGATTGTCTTGTAAAATCTACTCCTATTATTCTGCTAAATAGAATTAAACTGATTCCTAATGACTCATTGTTATATCCACAGATTAATTTATCTCTCAACCTTCATCATCAGAGTATCTTCTTTTTGCAGTATATGGCTAATAACATAGAAGCCTTCGACTGGTTAAGTTTGGAACGTGTTTGGAATGTTAATATGCAACACATGTTTATTACCATTAGACCCTCAAAACAAAAGGGAAAAACACAAAAATGCACATTTTTGACCACACACATGAAATATTATTTATAAATATTAGTATGATTATATAAGATAAAATCCTGTTAGACGTTTGGGGGTAAATAAGCTTTTTAAATAAAATCATTACAGATTTTTGTTAAAAAGAAAAGATGCAGAGAATAGAGACTGTGCAATGCTCAATCTTAAAATGGATCCCTATATCACACTTCTCTGTCCAAGGGATCTTTTCCAAGAAGGGACAGAGGGACTGTGAGAGCCAGAGGAGGTGGAACACTACAAGGAAACTGTTCTCTGGGTCCAAACGGACAGTTGCACGTATGGGCTCACAACAGTTGTGCAAAACACCTGGGCAAGGTCAAACCAGACAAAATCCCAGCATGGAGATGGAAGGTAGGTACAATATCCCACCCCTAGCTGAGGAGCTGTGGGAAACTGATAACTGCTGGGAGTGGAAGATTACATCTTATTTAAGAGTGTGTTCCCTGACAACTCGACATGCTGGAGCGCGAGTGGATGTCCCCATACTCAATAGTTTATGGAGGGCACAAACTGGACTTGATGAGTGGGTAGGAAAAGGGAAGAAAGGAGTGTGTTGGCATATGATCGAAATACACTGAAATTATCAACATGAAATTGATGCTGTTTAAGAGGATTTTGTTTGCCATGTAGGATTCCATAAAGACAATATTCCATAAACTTTGTAAATTTTTTAAATTTTAACATAAAATTTAATCTTATATGAAAGCATCTTTTGGCATCCTTTTGTATGTGTGTGGTATGCATGCATTTACGTATGCATGTTGACATGTTTGTAGGCACACATATCTCTCTGTACATATGTGTTTCATATCGATATTTCTTATTATTCCAAGGTTTGTGCATGCTCTACAGTTTTTATGATTTTAAAGTAAGCATTTTTATTGATAAATATACTTCTGTCTCTGGCTTTCAGTTTTTTTTCAACCATTCTCCTGCTGAACTTACATTCCTTCTGCCTGTATCACAGGCTCATTCATGTTCTGGTTTTCCATGCACTGACTCATACCAATGTTCTCTCTTCATCTCATATGTTTACTTGTTTTAATTGTGAGCCACTCAAGGCAGGGATGTTTGCAGGGTATACACGCCAGAAGCCAGTACAGCCAGATGTTTATCAAAAGCACCACCTTCTCTAGTCTACCCTTGCCTAGGAATTGCTTGATGTGAATTTATTGAACAATGGTTTCCTATGCTGCACTGGTGGCATGTAGTGAGACTCCATGCTAAGAGATACAGTTTGTGTATGGGACTGTGCGGTTCTAGTGTTTCGTGCATCCAGTATGAAGCTTATTTCTAAGTCTGGGGCCACTTGAAGCCTGTTTATCTCCCTTCCTCTATTTCTGCCCAAGTGTTTACTTAACTCACACGGATATCATTAAAGCCCTCACTTTTTCTCTTAACTTCTATCACATGGAGATTACAATTCATTTATAGTTCAAGGCAGAGATGGTTTTTTAATCGTTAAATTTTATCAAGCATATTTTCATGTTTGTAATGAGAGAGGTCCTGTGTTAGCTCAGTCTGCCATGTTACAGATTCACCTAAATTAGTCTTTAAATTGGATTTTAATTTGAAATATGAGCAACAACATAAAAATAGTCTGGATAATAAAATAGTGGCTCAGATGTGAAAATAAGTTCCCAAATCAAACGGGCTTCAAAAAAAAATGTTTCCAGTCTGTCTTCTTAGCCTGGAACACAATTTTTTCTTTACTCTGCTACTTGTGGATAAATTATGGCTCACAGAGGATAAGTTAACTTTGTAAAATAGTAATGGTAAATAGTATAAAAACCATTCCAAGCAGAAATGAGAGTCACAGATGAGTTTTCCATGAAGTTACAATGAGTGAGGAGTCCATCAGGGCACAGGGCTAGAAACAAAGACAGTTTGCAACTGGGAGGCAACAAGAGGCCTCTATCTAGTGGGAAGGTGGAAGGGAGGAGGCAGAAAACTTCTCTGGTTCTCAGACCCCGTGGCAATACTATCAGAGGCTTCCAAGCACTAAGAAGGGCTAGGGAACTCCACACAGACACTCCCCACCCAGAAGGCAGAATTGTTACTGACTGATAAAGGAGGTAGAACTAAGAAAGTTTCATCCCTGGGACCCAGGCATATAGAGCCTTCCCTTCAGAGGCTGGGACCATGACAACTGAGAAACCTCTTTGTCCCTCCACAAACTAGTAAGGCCCAAGTAACAAGCAATAACAGTCTGTTTCTGTGGGAAGGCAGAAACCAGAAAGAGAGGAATCCTCTGTGGCAAGTGCACTGTGAAGACCAAAGGCTGAGGATTAATGCCTCAGTGGGCTAAACTAAAAGTAAACACAGAATATGTTTGCTCTCTTCTACTTTTTTAAAAACAATTTTCTATTTATTATTTTTATTTTATGTGTATAGGTATATTGTTTGAATATGTCCACTGAGATCAGACAAAGAAGTTGGATCCCCAGAACTGGAGAGTTGTTGGCTGGCATGTGTGTGCCTGGTATCTAACCTGGGTCCTCTGCAAGACCAATCAGTGCTCTTGACCACCGAGCTCTCTCTCTAGCCCCTCTCTTCTATTTTTTTAATGCAGGAGCTGACAAACATTATGCAGAAAAGGACCACACAGTGAACAGTTTAGGTGTTGTAGAGTGTTTCATCCCTGTATCAACTACTAATATGCAGCTATCGTGTAAAAAGTAGCAATAGACAAATTGTGACTGAGCAAGCACAGCTGGGTTCCAATACAACTTCACACATGGACACTGGAATGCAAATTTAATACAATTTTCAAGTGTCATGAGATACTCTTAGTTTTTCAACCATTAAAATACATAAAAGCCATTCATAAGTCACAAGCTAGATGTGATCTAGGACTGAGGTTTGTGAATAAGAAAAAAATTGGAAGTATAATATACATAAATAACATTATTTTAAGAAAATCCAGGTAAATCAATACTATATACTCTAAACCCCAGGGCTACCACCACAAAGAAAAAAACATACTGTGAGATAATATTGGAGCAGTAATGCTTCACTTGAATATAAGGCAATTTATTAGGCAGAACTCCTTTCCTTTTGGAAAATTACTCATTTATGTAAAGAAAAATTTAATCTCATAGTAAAGTAACAAACTTTCCTCTCTTTCTTTCTTTCTTTCTTTCTTTCTTTCTTTCTTTCTTTCTTTCTTTCTTTCTTTCTTCCTTCCTTCCTTCCTTCCTTCCTTCTTATCTTTTTTCTACAGTACAAGGATTTGAACCCAGAACCTTCCACGTGCCAGGCATGTAGAACCGAGCTAAATTCTCCGCCCCCTTGGAAACATCCAAGAAGAGATATGAAGAGCATTTCCTTTTGAAGCTTTGAAAGTAACAGAGTGGCCCAAGGGAAGAAACTTCTCCAAAATTGTTAGGCATGCATGATGGTTATTTCTAAGCCCAGAGGGGAGAATATAAAGTCAAACAGATGTGCTTTAATGTGTACCCATGTACAGTTCTATTGCCCATGGCTAATCTGCTCAGCTGTTTAGGCAGGAGGACTGCTGAAGCTACCATCGCAAAATGCACAGAGCTTTACCTTAGCTCTAGCCATGCTAAGTTCTCAATATTTATGTCTCTCCAAAATCTGTGCTTTGAACCCAGTCACCAGTGTGAGGTTATTAGAATATAAGAGACTTATGTTACTATTAAATCAAAAGAAGCCTTAATTGATGGAACTAGTGCCCTAAAATGGGGGCCTCAGAGAGCTGTATTGTTCCACCAAGTAAGGACATAGAAAGCAAATGTCATCTGTGAACAAGGAAGCAGGTCATGCCTGAGTTCTACACCAATACATTGACCTTTGATTTCCCAGCCTCCAGAATTATGAGATAAATGTAGATTTTTATAAGGTACCCAAATTTATTGCAAATTGTAGCAACTTGATGGACTAAAGTAAAATTTTGTAATCAAACACCACAGTGCCTTAAAGAACAGAGGAACATTTCTCATAGTTATAGAACATGGGATTTCCCCCAGACCAAGATTCCAGCAGGTTTGGCCTAGAGTTTAAGCAGCCTTGTGATTCTGTCCTGACAATGTAGAGTCCAGGCAGAAGGAGGTAAAACGAGGTGACAAGGGGGAAAATAGAGAGAGAGAATGGAGAGAGGGATAAAGACAAGATGAAATAGTTAACAAAATAACAAAATAGCAGCAGAAGAATATAGGGAAGGAAGACAGGAGGGAGGAAAAGAAGAAAGGGATGGAGGGAGTGAGGAAAGGAAGGGAAGAGGGGGAAGAGAAAGAGAAAGACAGAGAGGAGGCTATTCCTCTTGTTATAAGCACAGTAATCCAGTCACAGAAGCTCCACACATCATCTCAACCAAATTATGCCCCCCCCAAAAAAACCCACCACTACAAACACTATAGAATTGAACAATTACAATTTCAGTGTATGGCATTTTAAGGCGACAAAAGCACTCAGCCTAATATTGTCTCATCTTAACGTTTCCCCAGTGGTAGGAAACTTTAAGGTGCCTATGTAGCAGTACTTGGATAATGCCTGACAGGAGAATTAATGTCTGGGTGGCCACAGAATACACCATTCATTGAGAGCATTTAGCAATCTCAACTCACTAAAAGAGGTCAGAGAAGCTGGAGGAACACAAAATTTCCCTTTCATCTTTCAAAATAATCCCATACACCCCTTTAGTATGGTACATATGGCTTTGCTGCTTTATGTCCATCTAGGAAAACTCTATTTGCTAGAAAGCATATGTTAGAGTACAGAAAGAAAGGATATAAATCCCACAAGTGTAGGATAAAATGGTTAAAAACAAAAAATAGTTGAAAGTAAAACTGGATGTGGTAGCCCATACTGGTAGACCCAGCACTCCAGAGGAAGAGGTAGGACTCTGGCTCATTTGAAGCCAGCCTGGGATACATAATGAGTTTCAAGCAAGGCTGGTTCAGAGGAAAACTCTCTCTCTCTTGGAAAAACTAGTCCAAACCAACCAGCCAGAAAAAAAAACTGCATGAGAAAAAAACATAATGTTTTAGCTATCTGTAAGTTAAATAGAACATCTCTTCTATATTTAATGTTAGACAAATTTATACTTGGGGCATGGAAATCTGTACTATAAAGCCAAGACATATATCTCAGTGATGATGAGTAAACAGAACGTGTTTATGCTCCCTGGGGCATTCAGCACTGATCTTGAAGGGAAAGAAGAATTCTACGATTTTCATCTTATGTGTGAAGTTGAGGTCATGCTGCATCCTCAGTTCCTTTCCCTCTTCCTGGTGGGAGATAATGGCTGCGGGGCACTGATGGCCGCTTGGGGCACTGTTGTTCTTTTCATTCTGCTGAGTGAGCCTGTCAAAATCCCAAACTACAGAGAACTTTTGTTTGCACATTACAGATGACTGAAAGGTAGTCTGAAGGTCATAGTCATTATCTCTTGCTTCATTGGCAAAGCCTGAGTAAAAGACGGAAGATATTGTGGGTATATTCCTATAATTCTATCTGTAAATTTGTTTTACTAATAACCACTATAAGCAATAAGCACAACCACTTATTAAGCACCAGATATTTTCCAATATTTGTGCTACAATTTTTTTAAAATGCATGGTTTAAATCAATCTTTACTAAGAGAGTAGTAAGTCTATTTTTTGTAATCTGTGTTCAGTGCTCTGCTCTTTTTTGCTGGGGCTGCTCTGCCCTCCTCTATGCTTTTGATCTGTCGGTATTCTGAAGACTTTGCAAGCATATCTGTCTCTATTTTCCCTTCAGGTTCCTTAGGGCATGTTACAGATCTATGCATTTGCTCTTGACAGTGTAGCACAGCCATTAAGCTTAAGGGTCCAAGAGTCGATCCACCTGAGCTAAAATACTCTTTATTTAGCCTTTTTATGCCTCAACTCCCAACTATCCCAAATAACAATCATGTCATGTTTACCTCATAGGTTTGTTGTGAGAACTGACTGAAATGAAGTATGAAGAAAGCAAAGGACAATGCCTCGCCTGTAGTTTGTATTCCTGTGTATGATCTATAAAGCATTATCACAAGACGATCTCAGATGTTATCTATCAAATGTCTCTTTCCTCCAGACTCAGTAACTGGCACACAGTAGGCTTTCATTTACTTTTCCAAAAATGACTTAAGTGAAGGAAGACTCAAGGAAATGTGTGACTACGCAAGTTAGGTGTTAATTGCTTCTATCAAAGGATGAAAGAGATGAGGGAAGGGATAACATTTTACTACTAAGTACTTCCATATAAGGGTGGTCATGTTTGTGCATCCAGCATGTATATGCTTGTCTCTGTGTATTCTCCCAGTTAATTTTTACCACAACCTTATGAGAAGGAGACTCATTATTTGTTTTACAGAGCAACACTAAAGTAAAAAGAAGATCACAAAAGACCGAGGAGAGTGAGGTCAAAGTTATATGGCTAGAACTGAGCAGAGACTGATTGAATTGAGACTCAGCCATCTGGTTCTGACTTCCTGCCTCGAGCTGTCACATATTTGCCTCTAGCATCATGTGATGTTTTGGAAGTAAACAACACTACAGTCACTGTTTAAATTATTCTCTCAGTTACTTGGTTCCTTTTCTATGGCAGTAGAAGCTAAACTTGCATTTAGGAAACAGACAAATGAGCACACACTCTGAACAATTACTGGACAAATACTGAGTCTTTAAGTCTGTTTTTCCAAAAAAAATCTAGTTTGTCACTCATCTTTTCCCTATACAATTTGCATGAACAAGCCACTTAACTGATTTCCAGAAGACACCATTCTAATCTTGAAGAAGCTAAGCATGGGGATGTTTTTCCTTTTTCTTTTTAGTTTTTTAGTATTTTATTTATTATTTTAATTTTATGTGTATGAGTGTATTGCCTGATGCGTGTAAGTGCACCTTTGTTGTGCAATGCGTGAAGAGGTCAGAAAAGGTTGTTGGATCCTCTGGAATTGATTTAAAGATGGTTGTGAGCTGTGATATGGGTGCTGGGAATCAAACTTGGGTCTCTCTGCAAGAGAAGTCAGTGTTCTTAACTGCTGACTCCTAGATATTTTTCTTTAATAAAAATCTATCACCTGGCATTCCCTCAGTTTCTTAGCTTTACTCCTTGAAAGTATGCAAACCAAAACAATAATTTATTCAGCAAATGTTTAGGGACATACATCATGCACACCAAAAATTTAAAAAAAACAACATCTAAACATATGTGTTTGAGACAATAGCTAGGTAAGAGAGTAATTTCTTTAAGTGTCCTAACAGAAGTGTCAAAATCATTGCTGTACCAAGAAATAAGTGATTTGGGGAAATTTTGTGAAGGCAAGCACACTGCACATACAAGAAAATTCAGTGTGGATCTATAGGCATTTCTAAATGCATCCTGAAACTTTGGAATCCCAGAGTAATCATGGATTCTGCCTCTTCATGTAACATTAAGACATGAAGAACCATGCTCTGTGCTTTCCCTGTCGGCGCTCTTAACCGCTAGGCTATCTCTCCAGCCCTTATATGTGATTTTAAGATACACAACTTTTAGTGATCTTTTAACAATGGGGTTTTCTTAGCATGTTACAGACTAGCCAGCAAATGCAGTGTGGAATGCTAGATTTAGAGGCAAAAGTTGGAGGATTTCCAGGGGATGTACCTACACTAAAGGGCATTTGGGAGCATAAACTTGGCTCAATAGGCATATATACATATATGTATATTTATGAATATATTAGAATAAATGAAATCTAGCAGAAGATTTTAAGGAGTTCACATAGGAGATGAAGTCTAAATGTGATCAAAATACATTGCATGAAATTCTCAGACATTCAATAAAAAAATGTTAAAAATAAATTTGAAAAATTTTGAAAAAATGGAGCATGATATTTAAGTTCATGAACAATACAGAAACTATTTAAGAAATACTATAAAATAAAAGTAAGCAAAAAATATGAAAGCTGCCAAAGGTACTGGGGAACTCTTTTAATCCCAGCAATGGAAGCAGAAGCAGGCAGATCTCTGTGAGTTTGAAACTAACCTGATCTACATAGTGAGTTCCAGGCCAGTCAGTACTACATACTGAGACCCTGTCTTTTAAAAAAAGGAAAGCAGAGTTGTCAAAATCACCTTCTTTCAGAGTATTCAGTTGTCAGCTGAGAAACTGTTAGAGGGTATAAATGAATCTCCCAGAGTGACATAATCACTGACGCATCCAAGTAGTACTTAAAATAATCTCATATCCAAACTGTAGGTTATGAAACTTGATGAAAACTGCATTACTATAATGAATATGCAATAAAAATGCAGGAACTGGAAAAGTAAACTGAAAAGGTAAAGACTGTCCATTGCTTGGCATTCCTGTGATGTAGTTAGAAATAGGAGAGGTAGGGGCAGACATGATGAAGTTCTCTCTTAAGAATTCAAGGAAACAGCAGATGGCAAGTGCTGTGCAAACTATAAGGTGACATTCTAATGCTACTTCCCTCCAGTTCCTACTGTTTTCTGCATCACTGGAGTACTTACTTGTTTAGGAAGCCACATGGTACTTAAAACTTTGTCTATCAGAGATGTCCTGCCTAAATTGAAATCCTTTTTTCTACTTACCAACTCTAGAACATCCATAAATTACTCAATCATTTTGAGTCTCAGTTTACTAATATGTAAATTACAATTTTTATGACTAATACCAAAGATGTAGAGTTGTTGATATTAATGTTTCAATATGTATAAAATAGACTAGGTCTGATGCATAGAAATCATTCAAAAGTGATTATCATTTCTTTCCCTAGTCCTGGATGCCTATAACTCCACCCTTCTGAGAACCGTCTGTAACTCCAATTCCAGGAGAACTCCAGTTCCAGGGGAATCCAACACCCTCTTCTGACCTCCGCGGCATTGCACGACATGGGTGCACAGACCTACAAGCAGACAGTACACTCATACACATAACTAACTAAATAAATAAAAAAATCACATTTAAATGTTACCTTTCAACACATATTTTGATTGGTATATAATGACTTCTCCCTCTAATCTGTTGATGTTTACATCAACATCAGCATTACAATAAAATAGCTATTAACACTGACCTCTCATACTTTCTAGAACTCAGTGGTTCCCAACAGAGCGGGATGGTGGTCCTTTCTCCCAAGGGTAAATTAGACTTTTACCACCTATTCCTGGTTAACATGGTAAGAGGATTGGTTACTTTTAAGCTGGCCTTAAGTGGTGAGAATTACAAACACTAAAACTATCTACAGAACAAATGAGTTTAGGACTACAATCCATTATATCTCAGCTGAAAAGCATTTCGAACTTCGAATTTAGTAGTTTTCATGGTTTTTCAAAACATTACTAATGTGAAGACTGTGCCAACGGAAAACAATTACTAACTTGGATGAAATCTAGTATTTTTAAAAATAATCACTCTTGGGCTGGAGAGATGGCTCAGTGGCTAAGAGAACCAACTGCTCTTACAGAGGACTCAGGTTCGATTCCCAGCTCCCACATGGCGGCTAAGAACCACCTTTAACTCCAGTACCAGATGCCCTCTTCTGACCTCCCCGGCATTGCATGACAAGGGTGCACCAACCTACATGCAGACAGTACACTCATACACATAAAAATAATAATAAAATAATAATCACTCTTGAGTCTGGAGAGATGGCTCAGTAGTTAAGAGCACTGACTGCTCTGCAGAGGACCCGGGCTTGATTCCTAGCACCCACATAGTGGCTAACAACCATCCATGACTCCAGTTGGAGGGGATCCAATGTCCTCTTCTGACATCCATGGATATTCATGACAATTGTGCACCTACATACATGCAAGCAATACACCTGTACATATAAAAAAACTATCCCTCTGCCAGGCGTGATGATGCACATCTTTAGTCCCAACACTTGGGAGGCAGGGGCAGGTGGATCTCTGTGAGTTCAAGGCCAGCCTGTTCTACATAGTGAATTCCAGAACAGCTGGGGTACAGAGAAAGACCCTGTCTCAAAAGAACAACAAAAAAAATCCCTCATTGATTATGGTGATTAGATGATTAGAGCCTTATTACATTATTTGTACTAGTTTTACATTTAATTTTAAAGAGCTTGATTTTTAATAGCCTAACGATTTAATTACACAGCTCTTTTGACTTTATTAAATAAAATTATCAATATTTTTCCAAATAAATTACTGTTAAACCATATTTTCCTGGTCATATACGATGTAATCAATACAAATCTGATCCCATTCTGACATGATTCCATGTAATGAATGAAAACTACATTCATTTCCACTAAATTTTGTGTTTTATTGTTATTAAATCTGCCATTTAAGCTAGATACAGTTTTAAAACCATGTTAATGTTGGCCCAATTATTTGTTATTTTTCCTAACTGAATGCCATCAATAAATTTCATTAAAATATAATCTGTGACACTCTGCTAGAATCTTGGTAACAACGGTGAGCAGGATTGAGAGCTACTCATTCGTGGAGCAGCATCTCAAATCCACTTCACATAATTCCACATTTTCAAAAAGGCCACTTTAAGACTCATGGAATCATGAGTGTAGAATCCAACAAGACCATTCTCAGTGACCTCATTTACCTCTGATGAAGCCCCATTTTCCTTTATAAATGTCAATATTTCATTCTTTTAATATTATGCTTTATGTTTTTCTCCTAGAAGACAACAACCAATGTTTAGGTCTATTATTTCCTAAATTGTTTTTGTGGTTTTTTTACAAAGCTAGCACTTGTTCAACCTGCTTTCCTGTCATTTTTTTTCAAGCATTACTCTCAGTAGCCCCTCAATCATATCCAAATATTCCATCACTGTTCAATAGACTAATCTGCTACTTAATGCTCTTCTGTCTCCCATTTAACTCGGGGGTTTAAATCTTATGAACATGATCTTACTCCCATCATTAATCTGTCCTTTTTGCTAATGGAGATTGTTTGCTAGAAAAGTGTATACTGAAATAATACAGCTACTGCAATGCTGAGCTAGTAAACAAAAGGAAAGAACCAGGTGGACTTGAAATAATTCCAGTGTTTCTGGATGCTATGAATAAACTAGGAGCTGTGTTTTCTGCTCAACACAGACAGCTGTCTGAGTATAACTTCAAAAGAAGTTATTTAATCCCATGTGGCTTTTAAGGGTTTTAGTCATATTTTTTACTAGGCTTATCTTCAAGCACAACTAGCAGAGTGCTTACCAAAGCCAACCATAAAATTTCTCTCATAGACTACAGATAATGAATTGGTGGAATTATTATGTCTTTTAAAGGTTTGTTAATATTTGTCAGTGCAGAATTCCTTCAAATTAAATCTTGTCTGTCAGGTCATAGTTTTATCATTCATCTACTGATAGCTGTAAAAAAAACACCAAATTTCTCATTTATGTCTACTGAGGTGGGTGATTCTGCATCCTTCTCTCTATATGAAAAAATCTTCAGCTGAATAACTGTCAGCAGCTAATCACTGCTGGGTAAGGGAGAGTTAGTCTCCTTTAGGGAATGACATTAGATGGGCTGACCAGTCTCCAGTGGATGAACTCACAGAGAAGGACATCGGAGGAAACAAACTTGACTCAATAGGATTTAACATATATGACAGAATTATAAAATCTGGTGAGGAGGGGATATGTGATAGGTACAAGGTAGAGGAGGGGATCTAAATATGATTGAGGTGTATTATATAAAATGCACAAATATTCAATAAATAAATATATATAGTAAAGAATTTTCATAGCAATATTATGAGATTCCAAATTGAAACAGCATGAAGAATGGAAATAATGGACATAAGGGTAGGAATAGCAGCAATACTTCCTCCTGCCCTTTCTGGCTGCTTGTTGGGCCTCATATAGACACTCATGCACACAGGGAAGGTGAAACGCTCAGGTAGCCACTACATGTGCATTATTTTAGCTTGTTATTCACTAAATGTTCCTTATGCTTTATTACATAGCTAGGACCACATAGTGATCATTGAAAACACATTCTAGGAGCAAAAAAATGTTAATTTTGTGAATGGTAGGATCACTCCAGTCCCCCAAAATGTTAAACAAAAGTAGCTTTTAAAATGGTTATTGGAGACTTCTGAATATTTTTTTTCTAAAAAGCAAGCAACCACTCAAAGTTCATGAGCTAAAACATAGGGCTCCTGATGCTGGGAGGCTTTGGGGGGTGGTGTATCTAGTCCTCAAGCCTTCTCTTCTTCTCCAACCAAGATTGACAGGCATACAACTTTGAAACCACATTTGAAATCATCGTGTTTGTTTTTCTCTTTCCTTAATTTTCCTCCTATCAGAAAATCTCAAATGAAAACAAAAGCAAAACACAGGGGTGCAAAAGAAGAAACGGGACTCTTTGCACTGTGAGCAAAAGCAATTTTCAGGCAAATACAGATTTTATAAAAACAAGTGAATGCTGTTGATTAGAAAGCCATAGGATACCCAGGACTTGAATTGGAAGATACATAAAGTAATAGGCTCTGCATGCCTTAAAAAGTGAAAGGAAAGAGAAAAATTTAATATATTATAATTTGCATGAAAAGTGTGGCCATAAGACTCTCATTAACATGAAATTTTTTTCTCATATCATGAAATCCATAATATGAAACCTCTTGGTTTTATATTAGAATGTTTCTAAAGGGCAAAAGTTTGATATTTTAAAATAAGGAAGTACATTAAGACTAATCAATACTTTAAATGATTTAAATTGTGATTTAAAGAAGTCAAGAAATGATAGTTTCCATTTAGAATTTTTGCAACTTATCCAAATGGAATTTGACACTCAGAAAGTTAAATGATGAGAGTCCTCACATTTTACCTTGTGTACATGCTTCAATAGAAGCCAGCTAATGTCCATATTATCAAATGACAAATACTTTAAATTACATACTTTTAGTTAACAAAAAGAAATGTTTCTTTTAAAAGATTTATTTTAAATTGCCGGTACGTGTATATGTGTGTATACTGACATGTGCCCATGAATGAAGGTATCTGGGGAGGTCAGAGGCTTTGGATCCCCTGGAGCAGAAGTTAGATAGTAGCAAATAGCCTGATATGGGTGCTGGGATCTGAACTCAGGTCTTCTGCAAGAGCAGTATGAACATGTGCTCTTAGCCACTGAGCCATCTCTCTAGCTCCATAGAAGTGTTTTAAGTATTCATTTTCTTCACAGTACATTTTCTATTATTCCATTATGGGCCATAATTTTTAAAATGCTGCTCTAAATTTAAGGGACAAGTTAAGCAAGAGTAAAATTTTGAAGAGATGTTATTATCCTTCCTGTCCTTGAAATTGGATGTGGAGAGTTTAAGCTTCTATACTTAAAAGTTCCTGAAACTACATAGTCTTTAATAGAGTGAAGCATTTCAATGTTCTATAAAATGAAGGTATTAAGTATCATAAGTTGTCCTCTGCTCTGTTTCCTTGAGTGTAGCTGAAGGTCATTCCTGGTTTTAGAGATTAAAATCTGGGCAAGCAAATCTCTGGTTTCAGTGAGAGGGTCCATGAACATTTTAAAGCTTAGAAGGAAAGAATTTCATGCTTAGCTATTTATCAACATCTTATTTTGCCACAGGGTAATCTGCATCTGCTACCTTCCTTACACCACTGCCTAACAAAAATACCAGATAGCCTATATTAGGACCACTTGGATTCAAGATGTAGAATTATGCATAGCAACATGTAAATTACAGTGCCCAATATACCTTTGAAAATCGAATTATCACATAGGATAGTTTAGCTTAGGGACAAAAAGAAGTTTAAAACTGATCTGGAGATTTCTTTGGCGTGTACAACCAAATTAATACCCCAAGATGCATATTTGCTGTGTAATTGTTGGAAGTTTCAAGTTTTGACAGTTTTCTTTTTTTATCGGTGTGTTAATCAGATGTTAACCAAATTTTAAATCTGGAGCTGGTGTTATATAGGCACTTCCTTTCTTCTGCTTGCTTTCCTTATAGTGATACATAAAGACCAAGTATAAATTTTGCCTTCGCAACAAGTCTTTCTTGACCAATGCTAACCAAATAGCTCCCACCCAGTGAATCTCTTTCTTATTCATTTTCTTCAGAATACTGCATAGTCTGAAGTAATCTACAATCATTACTATGAGTCATATCATCCTTCCCCTGGCTACCATCTTCACACTTCTCTTCCAAAACTCTTCTTTTTGGCTCAATTTTTTGATGTTCTTTGATGCCCACAGAAGTTCTTCCTCCCAAGCATATTTCCTCAAATACCAGCAAAGTCTGCTTGCTTGCTTTTTGCAGAGACAGCTAGTCTCTAATACAACAAGCTCAGGGGGTCTCTCCTTGACTATGTATCGAAAACAGCCGAGCTTTGCCAGTCGCCTTTATCCAGTTTTGTTTCTTCTCCCTTACCACTTATATTTGTATGCAATGTGCTCATCCTGTCTCCTCATTAGCATGTAAACAACATTAGATTTCTTTTTTTTTCTTTTTTTGAAACAGGGTATCCCTGTAGCCCCAGCTGGGCTGGAACTCACTATGTAGACCAGGCTGCCCTTGAACTCACAGAGCTCTGCCTACCTCTGCCTCCTGAGTGCTGGGATCAAAGGTAAGTGCCACCTTGCTGGGCTAAATTTTCTATTTTTCTTCTTAGTACCCCCAAGGTACTTACAGCAGGAACAATGTTGACACTGAAATCTTCCTTGGTAAATTAATTAATATCTTATTATTTGTCTCCCTAACAGACCCTTAAGCAGTTTTATATAAAAAGAAATGACCTTTCTTATGTTCCCACAGCATCTTTTATGCAACAGGTGACAAGTGAATATTCAATGGATGCATGAATGAATTACTGTTTGTGTGGATGGCTTTTATGAAATCTTCCTCAGTAGCCCTGAATTGTGAATGGAAATTAGGATTATACCTGTTTAGCTTCTCAATGAATGGAAAGTGATTCTACAATAAGGTCTGGCTTATGGTAGTCACTCAATAAGTGAAAAATGTCAACTGAATAGGAATCTGCTCTGGCTAGAGACATAAAGACATTTGCATGGCTAGTGTGATGTCTTAATGGCAGACAGAAAATAATTTTGCATATACACAGAGCTATGAAAGTCTTAAACCACCCTGTCTATCCCATCTAAAAGAATCTTAAAGTCCTTTTCCCATAGAAAATAAGATGAGAGTGATAGGGTTATAAGAGTCTTAATTTCAGTTTTTTCTTTTTAATTTGAGGTGAATAAATCTTAATTTCTACCTATAGCTTTAATTTCTTTCCTTAAAACATTGCCCTGAAGATTTCAAATGTATACAAAATTGTGCTATCACATGACACCAAGTAAAAATTAGATTATAACATAGAACACCCACTTAGTGCTAGAGTAGCTTTAAAAGCATCCATAAGCATTTCTTTCATGTGTTCTATTTGTAAAGAAAATACTAGAAAAGACCAGGAAACCTAAAATCATAGCCTTCTGATTTCCTTAGATGCTCATATGAGTTGAGCTGAGATGAAAACCCCTAAGAAGCATCTTATTTCCTTTTTTTTTTTCTTGTTGTCCACTAGACAATCCTGCCTGTTTAAAAAGCATGGCCTTGATGAGCAATTGTGGTCCATGGTAATCCGACAAGTGACTAGGGGAATGGTTCATGACAGCTGCTACTATCTTCCCAGCTCTGAAATATTGTGAATCTGTGAACTGTATCTCAGTTATGTCTGTCTTTACTTCACTAACACTACTCTACATTAATATTTTATTCTACCACAAGCCAGGGCCTATTGGGAATTCAAAGCTGGATTCAGAAATAGCCTTATTTCTCAAGAAGCTCTGCCCACTGGGGGGACAGATGCAAGGAAGGGTGATAAATGGCTTTGATGAAGCAAAAGTCAACTGCAAATTTAGAGTGTATCAAAGGCCACCTCAGCAACATGGAGTGATCTGAAATCTCCCAGAAGGTTATGATCAGTAAAACCCAAGTTAGGTAAACTGAATTACAGCCTTCTAAAGAGTATAAGCATCATGTAAATCATACTCCTGATGTTAGGAGGTTAGCTGATGCAGACAAGCTAAGTCCTTTTCTTCTCAAGGAAATATTTTAAAACCCCGCATTTCATCAATCTAATAATGGAATCACCCAACTAGTCATATTAAGGTATTATCACGATAGGGAAGAGGAGCAAGGTACTTTTATCAATTGACTTTACACATGGCGGTGATGCCAATAATCCATTGCTTGTGGGTTGAAGCCAGTGAGGACTGGCGGTGAGCTCATTCACATGTTGGCACAGCTAACCAAGCTTTCTTCCTTAGCTATTGCATGAGCCTAATCACAAAATAAAGACAGGTGCCATTTGGATGAGAACAAGAATAAACTTTAAATCTTGGGCTGGTTAGCCCCTCCTCTGAACAACAGACTAAGGCATCTAGAGGCTAAGATAAAACCCCCAAAGTAGCAGGAGATCACATACTCTCCTTGGAGTTTTTGTTCCAAACTAGTTGTTTTACTTGGGATGTTTAATGACGGTAATTTAGTAATGGGGCGATGTGAGAGCTCATCACATTAAAATAAAAATACTTGGGAAATCCATCGTTTTTAATAGCTTGCCATCTGTCTGGCCCTTACCAGCTATGGATTTTCTCCTGCTTAGTACAAATGATATTGAGGGTAAAATCACAGATTATACGATGGATTTCTGAGCTCTTTAACTACTGTCATTAATTTGCTAGCTTATAAATCAACATTTCCCAACATAAAAAAAAAACAAATTATTTTTCAACTCTTACCCCAATTAAGGTTGTTATGGACTTCACATAATAACTGTTCTGGCGCCAACGTATTAGAGAGTTAAAGTCACCCTCAATAGTTGCAAATTTAAAACCTCAAACAGAGTTTACCGGCTCCTCCACTGTACTCGCAGCAGGATGCGTTCTCCTTGCTGGGCCATCTAGTTTAATCCTCTAGAAGGAAAATTTTTGGAGGCACAAGGACTAAATCATTTTCTTCTTAGCACACCATTTCCAAATGGCCGCCCCGGGTCCTAAACCCGGCCGCTGCGGACCTGAATTAGAGGTGCCCTCTCTCTGCAAAGCAGGGACACTGGCGCCTTCGGAACTGGACGTGGGGAGACAGAAAGGAAGCTCCCACTCACAGCCAGGTACTCATCCGAAGGCCGGAGTCCCAGTGGAGAAGCCGGTCCCCAGGCTTGGGAAGGTTTAGGGAGGAAGCAAAGAAAGACTGTTTTCCATTCAAGCCAAAGGCCAGGACGCACACAGGTCACAGGTGAGAAGTTAAACTGTTACCTAGCCTGCGCTTTGTCCCTGCCACACTTGGCTGCTGAAGAAAAGGTGGGCTGGAGCGGGAGACCAGAGTTGCCACCCTCCCCCCGCCCCCCAGGAGCTCCAGGCTAAGGGAGCAGCGCGACCCCCTCCTCAGCTCCGGACTGGAAGCCAAGGGGAGTCCCTGTGCTAGCGGGATGCTGAGTCCAGGACCCCGCCAGGCTGCAGGCTCCGCTCTGCCCTTTCAGTAGAGGGCAGCGCCCTGTCGCCGCAACCCAGCCGCTGTGCACCCCACCACCCAGGAGAGCGCCCTGCGCGCCCCAGGCGGCCTCACCCGCACCCTCGGGGACAAACTTCCTTCCTCAGGGTCCCCAGCAGGCAGTTGGCAGGCGGCTCCCCAGCCAGTCTTTTAGGTCTCTAGCCCGGCTAGCTTTCTCTGCCCTTCTCCAACCTCCAGCCCTGGGCGCCCAGCGGTCCCCGCGCATCCTTTCCAACAAAGCCAGGGGCCCTGAGAGGACTGGAGCCCGAGCGTCCGAGCCTGGCCAGGGCGCGTGGGCGAGTGCAGCGTGAAGGGGCAGAGGAGATGAGGAGGAGAGAGAGGAGAAGAAAGTGTCCTACTCCGGGCGCGAAAGCCTCCTGGGCTGGTCCTCACTCTCCCGGGTTCTCCAGCTGGAGAGCATCCTGCCTTCCGGGTGGGACTGGGCAGGGCACAGGGGGGAAGCAGTGCGGATGCAGTGGCCTGGCTGGCAAACCGCTGCCTTACCTCTGTCCAGAGTAAGCGGCTGGACCACTGTCAATGTCGCCATGTCTGCCGTGGGAGCCGAAGTGACGCTCGGCTTCAGCATCAGCAATCGCTTGTAGTGAGAAAAAGAGGAGGAGATTGAGGGCGGGGGTGGAGAGGGAAGACGGAAAGGAGGGGGAGGAGGGGGAAGCAGGAAGGTGGATATAGAGGAGAAGAAAGCTTGGGTGGGTTGGCAGCCAGATGGAGACGCAACTGTTCCACGGAGAGGATCTTGAGACACAGCACCAAGCGGGGCAGGTATCTGAAGGCGCCTGTGTAGCCAGGCGTTGGGAAAGGAACGCGCCGCTTCGATACCAAAGTTCCACCCCCAGGAGCACCCGCTGTCTTTCAACTTTCCACTCAGTCAGAATGATCTGAATGTACTTATGCTGAGGAAAAGCGAGAGCAAGGAAAGGGGGAAGGCATAGGGAGGCGGGGGTAGAGTTTTCTCAGATGAAGAGAAATTGTCAGAATAGTAATCTTACATACCCCTTAAAGAGAAAGTGCTGTTAGAAATGGGAAATGTTGGGATATCATTGTATTTGATGGATGCTAATATCAGTTAAAGGTTTTTAGAATGTCGACTTCTAACAGTATACAAGATAACTGACAGAGGGCCCGGATTCCATGCCTTTATTCAGGAGTTGTGTATGTTGTGTAGGAGATAATCTGCGTTTAAAAACAAACTTTTAAAAATGATTTAATGAACAGTTTCTGCAACTGAAAATATTTATCTAGAACTTTTCGTGCTAATCCATGAACAATGTTTATTCAGAGGTGTCACTTACTGATTAGCATATGTGACAGGAATTGAATCAGGAATATCCCATGTCATGTACGACATCCTAATTTGGAGATTCATTACTCTCCCTGTGGCCTCTGACTGAGTGGGAGACTATATGAAAAGGCTTACTACGGAGTCAGTTGCCCTAGGTTCACGTACCAGAGTCTTTAAGTACTTGATGAGAGTCTAACTTTCACTAAGCTTTAACCAAGCCTTGTTTTCGGATCAAACCATGAAGAAGCATCGGGAAACCTCCTCTAACTATTCTATAGATGAATGGGTAGAGGGCTGGAGATGACAAGGCGTCTTCTCTATCCTCTCTCTTCTCTGTGAGAGTCCAATCCTCTGGGCTGCCCACAAACTCTCAAAGGCAGACATTATTACAGCAGGGATCTCTCAAGCTACTTTCCATCTTATGATTCAAGAGGAAAAAAAAAAAACCCTGCGACATTTCACTTGTGACTGAGAAAGTCAAATATGATTGGCCACCCATCCATTTGATAGACCCTAGAGACACACATACCTCAGTAGCTCTGTATATCCATCTCATCTTTAAGTGTGTTAGGAAGAACCCTGCCTGATCTTGAAATTCAAATCTTTGTCATGTGATCTGCCAAAGTCAGTCTCTCAGGAATCCTGTTTCCTCATCTCTCAAACAAAGGAAAGCTCTTAATTCAGTCTCACAGAGATTCTGTAATAGGAGGAAACTGATTCTACTTTGCAAGCTCAAGGAGATCTGTGAGCATTTTATAGGCTAATAGAAATGTATAGACTTTGTGGGGCTGGAGAGATGGCTCAGCAGTTAAAAGAAGTGAGCCTAGGTTCAATTCTCAGCACCCAATTGGGGCAGCTCACAGCCACCTATAAGTCCAGCTCCTGGAGAGACCCAACCCTCCTGGCCCCCACAGGGACCTACACTCACATGCACACACCCACATATAGAAGTAGATGCATAGACACACATGCACATAATTAAAAACCAAATAAATACAAAATGAATATATCTGAGAACGATAAAGAGCAAATTTGTTAGTATAAGCTGGTAGCTACCCAAACAGACTACCAAGAACTGTGCCAGGGGCTTACCATGCAAACGTTAACTAGACTTAGCCTTCTCTCTCCACTCAATTCTGGGTGGGAGACAAGAAATGAAAAACCATGGAATTCTGTGCAGGAAGTGCCCTAAGCAGCATAGAAGGAAAGTACTGTGGGAGGCCAGAGAAGGAACCAGTAATTCTAATTGATTATCATTATACACATGTCCTGAAGGGAGGAACAAACAGAAAGTAATGCAATTGTGTGCCTTGATAGCCCAATGTTTTGCATGGAGTTTGTACAAAATGTTGAAGCTTTTTCAATGATAGAGGCTGAAAAAAAGCATACAAATCCCTTGGCCACTAATGTAGTCCTTTAGACAAAAATACAAGATCGGAAGTGTGTATTTCAACAGCTTGATTCATAAATCTAAAAGCCATAATTATACTTATTACAGCACAAATTCCAGAGTGTGAAGTTTATGAAGGCAAGATTTCTGGCTTTTTGTTTCCTAATGGATCTCCATCACCAAGCATTTGATTTCTTGACTGATATCTTGCATTGTTTAATTGAAAATTTGTTATACATTTTTTCTGTATATCTCCTTTTTTCCCCAAGGACTAAAAAAGAATGATTTTTGTAAAATGAAGCACAATTTATTATGCATTTAAAAGTTATTTCTATTATTTTATTGGTAAATTCAGTGCTTTTAACTTATGTCTACACATTTGTAAAAAATGATAAATCACCATATGTAAGAAGTTGTTTTGTGAAACGTATTAGTGAGCTAATGTCAGTCATTGTCTTTCTGAGACCTGTGGAGATACAGGAGATTCCTTAACTTCTTCTTGTTCTTGGATAGATGAGTCCATGCTTAGGTCTCATGCACAAAGGCCTGATCACTCCTGTTCTAACCACAGTTCATGGAGGTCAGTGTATTTGACATTTCCACATACTGTTTCTTTTTTGTATATTAATCAGGGTTGTTAAGATATATGTAATTACATTTTAACCTTACTTGTTTGATTATCCAACTGCCATATTATTTCCTTAAAATATACATAGTGTTTAATTGGTAACTATATTTTCAATATAATTAATTACTTTGATAGATACTAATTAAGTATCTTGTACATTCAAGGGGTGGTGCTAGGTTTGGTACTGTCCCGGTATTTCGAGTTCTGAAAAGTAGATATTTTTATCCCATTTTGGAGATAAGTAAACCAAAGCTCATAAAAGTTAAGTGACTTGCAGCCTGGCGTGGTGGCTCACGCCTTTAATCCCAGCACTTGGGAGGCAGAGGCAGGGAAATCTCTATGAGTTCAAAGCCAGCTGGGTCTACATAGAGAGTTCCAGGAGAGCTGGGGCTGCAGGGAGACCCTGTGTCAAAAAAGAAGAAAAAAGTTAACTGACTTGCTTAGTAATGCTAGCATCTAGACACAAGTGCCTATGTTTTCTGGAAAGAAGCATAGCACTTTATCTTATCCCTTTATTTCATAATTGTGTGAGTGTGTGTATGTGTGTGTGTGTGTGTGTGTATTCTCTTGTATCTTTCCTTCTCTTTCCCTCTCCATCTTTTCCTCCCTCCCTCCCTCCCTTTCTCCATTTCTTGAGATATAGACAGAGGGAGGAATGTATTCCAGAAAGCATTTTTGGTTTAAATCTGAAACAACAGAGCTAATATTAAAAACTGCCTACTTTGAAATATAAAAGCTGTTCTTGTTAGAAAATTCATTTAAACATAGTTAAGGTCTTCTTCCCTTAATCAGATCTTTTAAAATCATGTGGTAGAATCAAGAGAAGGCTTGCAAAAAGCATTAGCATATCCAGAATATGTGTTTTGTTAGATTTTGAATGGAATATAGTAAGTACAGCTTCATGTGATAAAAACAGTACCTTCAAACTGGAACTCTTTCAGGGTGAGTGTCAGAAACGATTTTTGCCTGATTCAAGATGTCATGGTACTTTTTTTAGTTCACATAACTTTGTCAAAATAGCATTAAATTAAGATGAAGAATCAACCTACACTTCAATATATAAATGTTTATGTTTTTGACTGACCGTATGTCAAGTATCTTACCAGATTTTTTCTTATATTTGTGTTCATAACTACTCATTTATTGTTTCAACAGATTCCTTGTTCACTTACTATATGCCAGACACTGTTCCAGGCACTTGGGTTACTGAAGTGTGTGCAAGAAGCAAAGCCTGAGGAAGATAACTGAGAATCAGATACATAACTAGCAGAAATGTGATGAATCACCATTTAAGCCAATCATAAAATAACTGCAATTAATAATGAATGTTAAGAAAAAATATGTTGCAGTTTCTACAATAAAAATTGCTAACCTCAGAATGAAACTAAAATCTGCTAATTCAGAATTGGATATCAGAAAATTAAAGATGAAATGAAAATATGAAAAGTCAATTCTAATTATTTTTGATTTACTTCAGATGAAATTAAAAAAAGAACTTTGAAGGGGGAAAGCTGAAATTTGGAAAATTATTCTTCTATTATAGAATCTGATCTGTACTTTTTCACATTGGCAGTTATACAAATCATAATTGTAATATTTAATTTTATTCTATTTCTGAATGGGCAAAAACAGAATTGATGGCTGCAAAGCCTTTTTTATTTGCAAGTATTTTGTGTCTATTTGATGCATAAAATAGAAAATGATATTTTTCCTTTCATTTTGAAATGGGCTTCTTTCTATTTTCACAGTTGGAAGTCAAGGGTGATCTTTTGGTAATGGACTTTAAAATCAAAGCTTTTGAGTTTCTTTCTTTTTGATTATGTGTCTCAACCTCATATTTCCCTAAATTCATATTTACATTCTTAGATGGCCTACCAGATAAAAGAGATAGAAAACAACTTTTAAAGCTTATACAACTCATCTCTCCTCATGCTTCTGTTGGATATATTTCCCTTATTTTCGAACCCGCAACATTTAACAATTTAACATTTATGGTTATTGTGATCTTGTAAATTTTAGTAGACCCTAATTTGAGCCAAAGATTATTTTTGTTTGTTTTGGCAGCACTGGGGTTGAGTCTCACATATGCCAGTCAAGTGTTCTACCAACTAGCTTCAGGCCCAAGTAGCCCTGAGTAAATGATTGAACTTTATTCAACTAATGTACAGTAAGCACTTGCTGTATGCCAATCACTATTCTATGCCTGGTAATTAGTTTCCTTAAAGGGAGACAAATGCGATATAAACAAACAATAAATCAGATAATCTTAGTTGGAGGGGAGCACAGATACTTGTAACACTGTTCATACTGTTCTGTGAGAGCTGATTTTATGTATCTTGTTTGGAAGCATTTCCAGCCATGTCGCATTGGTATCTTTCCATTGACCATGGTAAGAACATACATTTAGGATTAACAAATTTTGTATGGTATAGTAATAGCTCCTTTTTTTCTGGAAAGCCAAATTTTATGCATTTACATAGTTCATTAAGAAAATGAAATAAGAATTTGTAATCAAATATGCATCAGAGGAGGAAGCTATTTTGGCATGGCTCAAAAAAAAGTTGTATTGTACTTGATAGCATTACTTTTTTTTTTTTTTTTTTTTTTGTCTTTTTTCTTTTTTAAGGGTATCCTGTTTATCCCAGCTGGCCCGGAGTTCACTATGTAGAACACGACTGGCTTGAACGCACAGACTTATCCTCATGTGTGGGTTATAAGGATGTACCATCTATTCCTAGCTTGAATAAACTACTTTTTTTTCTAGGTTTTCTATTTAAATATCAAACTTATGTAGATCAGTATACAATGAATATAAAACTAAATATTATTTTAAAATATATCTTTGAACACTTACAAAAGCTGACCACAGAAGCTACATGTTATATACACAAAGAAGGAGTCAATATATGTGTGTGCAGATATAGACAAGAATAAGAAATATTCTCTAATTCTAAAGCTTCAAATGTCTTTAAAGCATGGTAATCTTCTTAATTCTGCATCATCATTTTCCATGTTAGGTTATTATTTTTAAATTAAACCACTGCCCATTTATTATTTTTTGATATGGTCTTTTTATTGTTGTTAAACTATTTACCATAAGTCATAAATCATTTCTCAATCGAATCTAGAGTGCCTTCCGGTTTCCATGACCCGCCACCCTACCTGAGTTCCTGCACTTGACCATGTCCTGCCTCTTTTTCCTTGTCTTCCAGTAGTGTTTTTCCAGTTCTTTTGTTGTGCTGTACTCCAACTTGTTTGCCACTGTATGTATGTATTATAATATACTATATATATATATATATATATATAATATATATACATATCTATATATATATATAATATATATAGTCTTTATATACATAATACATATATACACATATCACTTGAATTGGAGGATTTTTTTTTTCCTAAAAGATGTCATGTTTTCCTTAAGGAAGTGCTTGAATGTTCCTCCTTGGCAATCCCAAACAACCATCAATCCTGCACTTTTGCTCCTCATTGGGGTCTTTTCCACCCATGGTCCCCCAAATGAAGTCCAGTAAGCATGCATCCCGTCTTGATCCCCCCTGTACTGGCCTCCATGATACAGCCCAGGGAGTCCAACAATGGCAGTCTACATTCTGACTGACGAGGCTGAAATCCACTTAGCTATTTAGTCCACAAGCTGGGTATCTCAGCACTCCCCACCTGGCATTGAAGGTTTGGAGGATTCTTGGAGAGTCATGAGTCTTCAGTCCATATTGGAAGGTTCAAAAGCTGTGTCTCATGTCTTTGAGGTGTGCCAAAAGCGGTGGCAGCCACAGAGTAGATGCACTTGCCAATAAGAATTGAAGACAGGCCAAACAAGAGTACTTGTTTTTCTTTTGGTATTTTTACTAAGATCTCAAGTTTTATGTCTGCAGTACAGTTTCTCTGGTCTTACTGATTATTTATTTCTGGTTGTGCTTTCCTTTTGGATACTTAAGGCCACACAGTTAGCCCAGATTAATCAAGGTTTTTGTTTTCTCAAGGTCAGTTGAGGATCTGGTCCTCAGGTGTCTCTCAGGATTTTTTTTTTTTTTGGGGGGAGGATGGGAGCACCTTGCTCCTTTCAGCTTTTCATGTACCAGTTCCATCCACTCGAGGACAAAATCAGGTCTTGCTAGGTCAGGCTTCCTCTTCTGAAGCATGAGCAGACTTTCCTCTTTATAGACTGGATGCTGGCTGAAGTCCCATTAGTGGCTCTCCAAGATCTCCCTGAACAGGAAGACTGGTGACCCACAGTTTTAGGACATTTCAAGAGATGCCCCCATGCATTATTCCCTAAGACTTGGTTGACCTCTGAGGGCAAGGAACAAAGTTATCCCTTAGGTCCCTTGGTCAAATTGGTATGGACATTAAGTATGGTCGTTAAGCACCCAGAAAGGCTAAGTTGCACCAGCCTATTACATTGCACCTATATTAAAATTGTATCCTTTGGAAACAAACTGTGTGTTACTTCCATATCATATTTCTTGATTTGCATCTTTCCATTTTAATCCCATATCACTCTAAAAGATGCACACATACCCTCCATAATATTCCAAAAACCCAAGGTCTGAAAATCAATGTTAGGTCAGATCTAGAACCTGTTTAGGGATTCACAATGCAAGATCACACTTGTATTTAGATCATGAGGAATATAGCATAAATGTTGCTCAGTTTGTCCCACAACCAGGCACTTGGTACTAGCATCCACAGATGAGGGAAACCATTCTTCTTTTGTTTTTCTGGGATTGTGTTACTTCACTTAGCATACAATCTACTAGTTCCATCCATTTACCTGCAAATTTCATAATGTCATCTTTATTTACCACTGCATAGAATTCCATTGTGTAGATGTACCACATTTTTTCTATCTACTCCCCAGTTGAGGGGCACTTGGGTTGGTTCCAGATCTTCTCTATTGTGAAGATAGCTACAATAAACATAGCTGTGCATGTATCTCTGTGGTAGGAAGAGTCTGATGGATATATTCTCAGAATTGGTATGGCTGGGTCAAGTGATAGGCTCATTTTGAGTCTTTTAAGGGTTATCCATACTGCTTTCCATAATGGTTGTACAAGTTTTCATTCCCACCAGCAGTGGATGAGTGTTCCCCTTTCCCTACACCCTCTCCAGCATTTGGTATCATTTCTTTTCTTGATCCTTGCCAGCCTTATCAGAGTGAGATGATATCTTGAAGTGGTTTTAATTTACAATTCCTTAATTATTAGCGGTGTTGAACACTATTTACAATGTTTCTCAGCCATCTCTATTTCCTGGCTTGTAAAGTCTTTGCTCAGCTCTTTACTCCATCTTTTGAGTGAATCGTTTGTTTTCTTACATCTTTGTTATTTGAGTAGTTTATATACTCTGGAAATCAATGCTTTGTCAGATGTATCAGCAGTGAAGGTTTTCTCCCATTCTGTGGGTTTTCTCTTCACTTCTCTGATTGTTTCTTTTGCTGTATAGAAACTTTTGAGTTTAATAAGGTCCCACTTGTCAATTGTTGACCTTATTTCCTGTGCAGTTGCTGTCTGATTTAGAAAGTCTTTTCCTATGCCTATGTCTTGTAAATTGCTGCCAACTTTTTCTTCTATTACCTTCAGAGTTTTGGGTTTCACATTGAGGCCTTTGATCCATTTGGAGTTGTTTTTGTACAGGGTGAGAGTAGGGGTTGAATTTTATTCTTCTACAAGTGGTGATCCAGTTTTGCCAACACCATTTCCTGAAGATGCTGTCTTTCCTCCATTGAGTCTTTTTGGCCCCCTTGTCAAATATGAGGTGGTCGAAATTGCATGTGCTCACGTTTGGATCTTCATTTCTGTTCCATTGGTCTACAGGTCTGTTTTTGAGCCAATACCAGACTGTTTTTATGACTATAGCCCTGTAGTACAGTTTGATATATAGTATAGAAATTCTCCCTGTATTGCTCTTTTCACTTAGGTTTGCTTTGGCTATTCAGGGTCTTTTGTTGTTCCAAATGAATTTAAGAATTTTTTTTCCAAGCCTGTGAAGAACGTCCTTGGGATTTTAATTGGAATTACATTGAATCTGTATATTAACTTGGGTAGAATGGATATTTTTACTATACTAATTTTTCGAATCCATGAGCATGTGAGGTCTTTCCATCTTCTGATGTCTTCTTCGATCTCCTTCTGGAGTTTATAATTTTGTTGTAGAGGTCTTTGGTGTTTTTGTTTAGATTTATTCCTAGGTATTTTATTGTTTTTGAAGCCATTGTGATTGGGAAGGTCTTCTTGTATTCCTTCTTTTATAAATTTAATTTTATTATTTTTTTATTCCTTCTTCAGTTGCTTGTTGTTGGTGTAAAGAAAGGGTACTGATTTTTCTAGGTTAATTTTGTATCCTGCCACTTTACTGAAACTCTTAATCATTTCTAGGAGTTTTCTGGTGGAGTCTTTTAGCATCCCTTAGGTATACTTTCATATCATCTGCAAAAAGGGATAGTTTTACTTCTTTTCCAATTAGTATTCCTTTAATTTCCTTTTCTTGCCTTATTGCCCTAGCCAGTGTTTCAAGCACTATACTGAAGAGGAGTGATGACAAGGGGCAGCCTTGTTGGGTTCCTACCTTTATGGGGAATCCTCCTAACTTTTCTCTATTTAGGATAATGTTGGCTGTGGGTTTCTTATATATGGATTTGATTATGTTAAAGAAGGCTCCTTCCAGTCCAATTCCCTCTAGTGATTTAATCATGAAGAGATGCTGGGTTTTGTCAAAGGCTTTTTCTGCATCAATTGAGATGATCACGTGGTTTTGTGCTTCAGTCCATTTATGTGTTTTAGGATAGTTACTGATTTTTGTATGTTGAACCATCCCTGCATCTCTGGTATGAATCCGACGTGATCATGGTGAATGATTGCAAGTATTTTGTTGAGAATTTTTGCATCATCATTAATGAGATGGGACTGCAGTTCTCTTTTTTTGGTTACATCCTTGCCTGCTTTTAGTATTAGAGTGATGATGGCTTCATAGAATGAATTTGGGAGCGTTCCCTCTGCTCGTGTTCTTCTGAACAGTTTGAGTAATAATGGTTGTAAATCCTCTTTAAATGTTTCATAGAATTCTCCTTTTAAACCATGTGGACCTGGGCTTTCTTTAGTTGAGAGGTCTCATTATATTTTCAACTTCTTCATATATTATGGGTCTGTTTAAGTTGTCAATCTCTTCTTGGTTTAACTTTGGCGATTCTCCGGATTGTAGATATTCATGCATTCCTCTTAGGTTTTCAAATTTAGTAGAGTGTAGGTTTTTGAAGTATTCCTGTATGATTGTCTGGATCTTTTCATTTTCTGTTGTGATATTTCCCCTTTCATCATGAATTCTATTGATTTGGAGTTGCTCTTTCTTTCTTTTGGTTAATCTTGTTTATTCTCTCAAAGAACCAACTTTTGGATTCGTTGATTTTTTTGTATTGTTTTCTTTGTTCTATTTCATTAATTTCTGCTCTGATTTTTGTAATTTCTTCCTGTCTGTTGTGTTTAGGGTTTATTTGTTGCTGTCTTTCAAGTGTTTTTTAGCTGCAGTATTAGCTCATTTATCTGTGATCTTTCTCTTTTTTTTATATGCACCCAGGGCTGCAAACTTCCCTCTTAGGACTGCTTTTAAAGTGTCCCATAGGTTTTCTTGTGTTTTACTCTCATTTTTGTTTAGTTCTAGGAATGCTTTTATTTCTTTCTTTAATTCCTCCTTGACCCATTCATTATTTAGGAGTGTGTTGTTCAGTCTCCATGTGTTCATGTAGGTAGCAGGGCTTATCCTGGTGTTGGTATTGAGATTTATTGCACTGTGGTCTGATAGAATGCATGAAATTATTTCACTTTTTTGTATTTGTTGAGTTTTTTTTTTCTGTGTCCAGTTGTATGTGGTCAATTTTGGAGAATGTTCTGTGGGGTGCTGAGTAGAAAGTATATTATCTGATGCTTGGGTGGAATATTCAGAAGATGTCTGTGAGGTCCATTTCCTGTATTGTATTGGTCAGTTCAGATGTATCTCTGTTTATTCTTTGTCTGGTTGATCTGGTTGATCTGTCCAAAGGACTCAGTGGGGTATTGAAGTCCCCTACTATGAGTGTGCTGGGGTTAATCTGTGCCTTGAAGTCCTGTAGAGTTGTATTTATAAAGGTCAGTGCACCAGAGTTTGGTGCATATATATTCATGATTGTGAAGTCTTCATGGTTAATTTTCCATTTAATAAGGATATAATGGCCCTCTTTGTCTCTTCTAATTGCTTCTACTTTCAAGTCTATTTTATCTGATATTAAAATAGCAACTCCTGCTTTCTTTTTGGTACCATTTGCTTGGAATATTTTTTTTCCATCCTTTCATCTTGAGTTGGTGCCTATTCTTGAGGTTGAGATGGGTTTCTTGTAGACAGCATATCTATGGGTTCTGTTTCCTAATCCATTCTCCCAGTCTATGCCTTTTGATAGAGGACTTTTGTCCATTAATATTTAAGGTTATAATTGAGAGGTAGGTCTTGCTTCCTTTCACCTTATAATCCATTTGCATTTTTATCTAAGTTTCTACTTCTGAATTTCTGCTTTTATTAATTTCTCTTTCAAGGTGCCTGGGGGTAGTTGCTCCTCTCCTCTGTCCTTTGAATTGCTTCAAATATTCTCTGAAGGGATGGTTTTCCAGATATATATTCTTTCATCTTGTTTATGTCATGGAAGATTTTTCTCTTTCCTTCAACTAGAATCAACATTTTTGCTGGGCATAGTAACCTGGGTTGACATTTATAGTTGTTTAGAGCTGGGAATGCTTTACTCCACATTCTTCTTGCTTTCATAGTTTGCACTGAAAAGTCAGCTGTAACTCTGATATGTTTCCCCTTATATGTAACTTGTTTTTCTCTTGTGGCTTTCAGAATTTTGTCTTTGGGTGTCTAGTGTTTTAACTATGATATGGAGGGGGGAGTTTCTTTTCCTGTCTAGTCTATTTGGTGTTCTATGAGTTTCTTATATTTGTATTAGTTTGTTTTTTTTTAATTTGGGGAAATTTTCATCTATTATTCTGTTGAAGATCTGTTCAATACCATTCCCTTGGGATTCTTCTTCTTCCTCTATCCCTATAATGCAGAGGTTTGAGCTTTTCATAGTGTCCCACGTTTCCTGGTTGTTCAACTCTTGTGCATTTTTAAATTTTTCTTAGTCTTTACTTGAGCTGTTTAGTTGTTCTGTGTTATCTTCTAGGTCAGATATTCTTTTTTCTGCTTCCTCCATTCTGCTTCTGAGGCTTTTCCCCATTCTTTCCTTTTGATTGGCTGACTGTTTGACTTCCTTTTTCAATTCTTCTTGTGTTTTCTTTACTGTTTCCACTTCTTTTTGGAGCTTCTCAATTTTTTCTTGTAGCTCCTTGTTTCTCTAGTTGGTTTCCTTTTTCATTTCAGCATGGGATCTTTTCAGTGTTTCCACTTCTTTCTGGAGTTTGTCATTTTGTCCCTCTAGCTCTTTCTGGTATCTGTCATTTTCACCTTTTAGTTCTTTCTGAAGTTTGTCATTGTCTCCCTCTAGGTCTTCTCTGACTTTTTCATTCTCTCCCCTTAATTCTATGATTTCTTTTAATATATCTGTGATTGTTATTCTACGATCTGTGTCCTGGGTTACCTCTAGGGAGATCCCATTGTAGGAGTCCTCCACAAGCTCTGTAGAGTTTGGTGTGGAGTTATTCTGCGTTTTTCCGATATTGCTCTTTCATTATGCTCTTGGCATATGGTTTGCCTTTTGCCTGTATTCTGATGTGAATCTTGAATGTCTCTTCACCTTGTTGAAGGATTGCTTTCCTTGATTCCTTCAGATGCCTTTGTTGTATTCTCCTTACATATGGAGTATTTACTTGTCTTGGTTTCAGGCTTTCAATTTTGGTTATATATTGGAAGGTATAGTTCACTCTTCCCTTTCTGCTCCACAAGGGCTGGGTGGGTAACAACCCAGATGACACCTTCTGAACACTGTATTCCTTCTGTTGCCCCCCACTCTTTCTGGAGTTCCAGTTGGGAAGTGTGGGTTGCTTTTACCCTCTGCCCCACCTGCTCAGGCAGCAGTCGCCCCAGCAGTCACCCACAACATGTGTTTGAGCCTTAGCTCCCAGCTCCCAGAACCTTCTGTGCCAAAACACCAGTCCACACACACTCCACCGCAGAAGTTGCCCACAGCTGTATATCTTACTGACCAGAACACTGAGTTGAGATTTTGAAATAGGAGATCTTCATGTTATTTTTGAAGAGTTTATGAAACAATTGGAAAGGAATTAGAAGCACAGAATACAAAATGATGTATCTCCAAGAAGAAATGATATTGCTTATTTGTATGTGTTGAAGACATATAAAAGCAGGGAATTGAGTAATGGCTCAGCAATTAAGAGCACTGACTTTTCTTGCAGAGGACCTGAGTTTGTTTCTGAGTGCCCACTTGGCAGATAACAACTATCAGTAAGTCCAGTTCCAAGGCACCCAATACCCTTTTCTGGCCTCCACAGATATTTTATTGCAATCATGAGAAAATTTACATACAGTCCAGCAAAACACTCATAAAATCTTAACAAATGTTTAAAGAAGACGTACAAAAACAACAAAAAGGAAACTCTGTTATGAAGGGTTGCTGGAGGTTATCTAATTTCTTTAAGAAGAAACTAGGGACATTTTCTTTCTTGTATGTTGATAAGATGCTTCTACCTTTGAGCTTAAGGAGATTCTATTTAAACTTTCAATCAGAGTATTTCTAAGCAAGTGGGGCAGCATATTCTAAAAAATTTCATGGAAAATTGAAGGAAGGATATGATAACTCTAATGAAGAGTTTGTGATACTGGAAAATTTACTATGGCAAATATCACTACCACTATGACCACTAACAAGGAACCTAAAGACCCTCAGGAATTGTTTTGGATTTTAAATTTATTTAAATTAAAAATGTTAATTCTTTGATAATTTAAAACACATATTTTGATAATATTTTCCCACTCACCCCCAGCTACTCGCAGGTTCGACCCCCCTTACATATCCACCCAACTTTGTGTCTGCTTTTTCATGTTTTTACCCATCAAGTTAATTTGGTGTTGTGCATATGCTCCTGATATGTGCCCATCAGTGGCACATATCAGGAGCATATGCACAACAGCCTACCACTAGGAGCCACACTGCTAAAGAAAACTAACTTTCTCTCTCCCAGAAACTAGTGACTGCTAATAAATACACAGCAATGTTTGAAAGAGTGCCTGCCTCCACACTACATGCTGGAAATTTTTTCTGAGTTGAGCTTGCACAGGTATTTTATCCCCATTTAAAATAGGTTTCAGGGGCTGGAGAGATAGCTCTTTGGTTAAGAGCACTGATTGCTTTTGCAGAAGATCCAGCTTCAATTCCCAGCATCCACAGTACCTCAAATTCCAGGGGGACCTGACACCCTCTTCTGCCCTCCATGGGCATTGCATAACTAGGGTGCACTTATGTACATGCAGGCAATACATTCATACACCAAAAATAAAAATAATAAATAAAATATGATCCAAATGGCTTTGTCTTAAAAACACCTCAATATATCATTTTAATGTCTTTAAATCCAGCTAACCCTATTCCATCCAGCAATGTATATTTTTTTTTAATTTTGGTGCTATAGAATTAATTAAGGATATTAGGGGGAAATGGACAAAAAAAGCAGATCTGTAAGTTCTTCACACATTCTTATACAGTACAGTAATGGGCTGGTCACAGAATTTACTCTAGGCATGCCGAGAAACATATACGTCAGTAATTAGCAAGTTTAAGACCTAACTGTGTCATTAACATGGGCAACACATTCAGAAGAGAGCCCCGCATCTTCATTTTTATTCTTCAGTGCTCTAATTTAGAGAAAAATGCTGCAGTTTTAATTATTTCACATTCAAATCTGATCTGTTTGGTCCCAACCAGAAGCATAAAGCATTTCTCAAAAGTTTTTAGTGGGAGCAAATTATGTTGCTCTAAAATGGAGCTTGTTTCTCTGCCTTGCCTGCTTCCCAACTTCTGTGCTCCTGACTGAACTATTACCACAGGGGCAGACCTTTCTGTGGCTTGATTCTACTGAGTTTCAGACCTCTCCTGAGTCTTCGGGGATATACAAAGCAGATCTGCTTCCTGGAATGCAGTGTCTCTGAGAAGATTCCTCTTTCAACAATTCTTTTAATGTTCTTCTAATGGATCCAGTTACGACTTTATTATGGCCTCTTGAGAATTTGACTAAAAAGGTGGGGGGGCGGTGAATGAAAGTGTTAATTCTGCATGAATGTCTTAAGGTACATATCATGTAGGATATTGTACAGATCGAGTGGCAAATCAAATAGGATAAGTTTTTTTTTCTTGATTGCTAAATCAAAGCTGTCCTCCCACATGGAGAATAGGCAGTTCTCACCATCTTAGCCTAGAAAAGATAAGACAGTACAACATTACATTAAGTTTATTATTTAGGCTACAAATTTTTTTTGACAAGGGTTTTGTTTTGAAATTTGAAGGACAAGAAATTGTGCTCATTCCAAAAGTTCACTATCAGAAATGAAGTTTTCTTGGTATATATGTATATTGTATACACATTTGTATATTTGTACAAATAAGGTATATTTATAAATGTGTGTTAGACACATATAGACACTAGCTCACATATTTTTAAAAACATAACTAAGATGATCCTATAAATCAAATTTTATTTTATTGCAGTTATATTTCGTGGACATGGATCTATATAATCTTACCGGTGTCACTATATTTCATTGAAATAATGCCTTGTGTTTTCAGATTATTACTAGGTATTCACTATTTATTATTACTAGTACTCCCAAACACTGCTATAAAAATATCTTTCTTATTTATATGAATTCAGGGGACAATTCAGTGAAAAAAATTACTTGCACACACATGGGAATCTGAGCTTGGATCTCTAACACCCATGCGAGATGTGTGGAGGGGCAAACACTTATAACTGGGAGAAGGACGGAGACAAAAAAAACCTGTGAGGCTCGGTGGCCAGGAGTTCAACCAAGAAACAGCACACACTATATTCAATGAGAGACTCTGCCTCAAGGGAATTGGTTAGAGAGTGATAGAGCAGGATTCCCAACACCTTCCAGCTTCTGCACAAGTAAGTACTTGCCTCCACCCACTCCTAAAGTCTTATTTATATTTATGAACATGAATTCTATTCAGTTATAGTATTATGTATTTAATCACTCAGTGTGAATGTTGCTATTTCCACACATCTAGTTTAGGATTATATCCATGACCAGTTTAAACCTGCCTTACTGTATGCATTTTATCATATGTCAATTGATTCCTCTTATCTATATAAATTTCATAGATAGTCTAATTTTTAAACTCTAAAGAAGTTTAAAATACTATTTATCACAGCCTGATCCTACACTTTATTCCCAGCAATATAAAATGATTACAATAATTTTCTATTAAGAAACCAATAGTATAAATGTCAAATTAAAAGCCTAAAAATTCAGTTAATTTGCTGGGCATGGTGGCACATGCCATTAATCCCAGCACTCAAGAGGCAGAGGCAGGTGGATACCTATACAATCTACCTAAGTAACAAGTATGCATTGCCTCACATAGTATTTTCACAATAAAAACATTCTACATTCGCTCTCTCTTAGCTGTTTTTTGGGAAAATATATCATATCAAATATAATCACCAGACTGTACAAAAGACTCATGGATAGAAGTGTGTGTGTGTATGTACTTGTGTGTGTCTGTGTGTATGTGTGTGTGTTGTATGCCCATGTATGCATACATGGGGGTGTACCTGTGCTTGTGTGTGGAGGGCAGCAGAGGCCAGAGGAGGACACTGAGTGTTCTACTCTATCACTCTTTGTTTTGTCACCTTAACACAGTGTCCCTAAGTGAATCTGGAGCTGGACTAGCTGCCAGCAAGCCACCAGTCCTCCTGTCTTTGTCCACAAAGTGGTGGGGTTGCTACATACATGTGCATGACCATACCTGGCTTCCTCTGTGGCTTCTGGGTCCTCAATCTTGTGCAGCATATGGCCCTTTTGATGTGGATGCTGGTTTCTGAACTCAAGCTCTCATACTTCTTCAGCATGTACTCTTACCCATTGATTCACCGCCTCAGCACCTAGGTATTAATTTTCTTAAGTGTGGTACTTCCACCGAAACAAATAATATAGCAGCACAAAGGACAGAAAAAAACACACTGAGATGGTTAAGTACCTTAATTTTCAAGTAACGTTAAGTCTGGATCATTCACAGGCTAACAATATACAATTAAAAATAATAAATAGCATGGTTTTATTAAATTTTAACAGTAAGCCAAAGAATATTTTAAAAGCTAGTGCATGCAGTGCTCTCTACTGGCCTTACCATTATTGCAACCATAACCAGTGTCAAATGTGTAGCTATATAGAGTTATGAATATTATCTATTTCAAAAGGCTCCAGTTGGGGCTACAGGGAGACCCTGTCTCCAAAAGACAAAAAAAAAGTCTCACAGAATTTTAATTCTTATTGGATTCATAGTGGGGATGTATGTATGTGCATAATCCACATATTTGAATTTTTTTACTAAAGTTAATTAAGAAGTCTGTAAATAATGTAGTTGGCAAACATACAACAAAATATGTACTGAAGAGAAAATACAAAATGATGTACGTAGACCCTGAGCTTAAGGCATAATGTTTTTCAGCTCAGCTAATAAACCAGGGCAATGCCCAAACTGAGTGCTTTCCCTTTCTCTGGAGAAGATGGTGAAGGCCTCCCAGGAGCAGAATCAATGGCTGTGCATGTTCAGCAATTTACAGAAGCAGTGGCCACCATAGTGGACTCTTGTTTCTCCCTTTCTGTATCACCCCCCCCAACACACACACACACACACACACACACACACACACACCTCACTGGTGCTCTTTGGAAGCATCTAATTTACTAGGATTGCTCTGTGCCAAGCAGTGAACATAATATGATAGTCAACAGTAATACAGGATCTCAATATCCCGATGGAATTATTGGTAGTTGTGAATTTGTTTCTAAGCTAAAGCAGTTGCAGCTGCTATTAAATAAAGAGGAATATGTGGTGTAATTTAAGCTACTGTGTAAATTGATCTGAGGATTCAAAAAGAATGTCTTCAGAGAAGTAATAGTCATGATATCATATAATGAATGAGTCTGAGACATCAGTCAAAGCAACTGTGGAGATCATTGGAAAAATCAAGTATGCAGAAAGACTGTGCAATATGGCTAATGGAAACAGCCAGAGGGGCTACTAAATTAAGGAGAAGATGACAGGTTCTGAAAGACACATGAGGGATTTGGGATTTCATTCCAAGAGAAATGAAAGATTATAATGAAGTCTTAATTAGAAGAATAACTAAAATCTACACATTTATATTTTGAATATAATATGAATATAGAATTGTTGGGACAGAAAAAGAAGGCTTAAAACTGAGATAAAATTGAGGATAACTGTTTAAAAACCTTCTCAGTAATCCAGGAGAAAGCACGAGAGAGAGAGAGAGAGAGAGAGAGAGAGAGAGAGAGAGAGAGAGAGAGAAAGAATTTGAGGAAAAATGATGGAAATCGACTTTGGTGAAGTGAACAGATCCCAGAGAGACATGTTTGGAGTTAGAACTGACAGCCCTTGGCAATAGCTTGATATCAAGAATGCCTCATAGGGTTTGTGACATGTATGAATGGGTAAATGTGTTACAGAGCATTTAAGAAAGAATCTTTTAAGGAGAAAAAAAGATGGTTTTAGTGAAAATGGAATAAGACATGGCTTTGAGGTATAAAAATTATTATGTCTTTTGAGTCATTGGCCTGGGTAGTCCAAGAGACTCTCCAAATTACACAGACTAGTGCCACAGCCCTTGATTGCCTCCTAGAGCCTGAAGGAAAGAGCATATTGCTGAAGACAGGACATACTTTGGAGACCAGATCTTGAACAATGGAGCTGGATCCAACATGGAATCCACCATCCCTGAAGGCTAGCTCTTATAGCTGTGGAGAGCACTGTGAAAGCCACTAAGGGAAAACATCAATCAATGGTCCAACATCAGCCTCAAGACAGATATCCACATCAATGACCAGCACAGCATATGGAATCAGTGCAAGAGTGGTGCTTCTTTCTTGGGGAAATCAATGGCTAACCAATTGGACCTAAAGCCCACTCAGTGGAAAAGAAAAGCCATGTGTAGTAATGTTAATGTAGCCAGATGCACACATCTGGAGCAGTCATAGATCTTAGACAGTTCCACTAGGTAGACAGATCCTTAGGTTAAGGTAACATTTTACTAACTACATAAGAAGTATCATTATATTTACAGACAAATATCCCAGATACCCCTCAGAAAAGAAGCTTCTTTTGTCTCAGATGAGGATAGTACAGAGTCCCACAACTGGACACGCACAGACATGTTCTGTGAATGGCTCATGCCTAGGGGATGCAACTACAATGCAGCCTCTACACTTAAGACCCAATCATCATAGAACAGGGACCCAAGAAGGCATTAACTACCTCTTAACTCTTGTTAGGGTAGCTCCTCCATATAATAGGACACCAGGAACCCCAAAGTCCCTCAGTGTCCAAATCATGAAGGTTAGGAGTGTGGTTCCATGCACAAGTTGCTTTATATTCATCTTCACCCAACCAGGACTCAGGGAACACTGTGGAAGAGGGTCTAGGAAGATTGCAAGACCAAATGGAAATGAATCCTACAAGCTCCTGGTACCCAATTCATATGGTATCAACATGCACAAGACCCATGCAAGCTCAGCTAGGCAAAATCCCAGCACAGAACTGCAGAAATGGGTAGCAGAGCATAACCTTAGTTGAGGAAATACTAGCGGCAGATGGCGGTCAGGTGAGGAAGACCTGAACTTCCTTAGAAAAAAGACTCTGGATAGGATGACTATAGCTCAAGGAACAAACTGACACTGAGGAATGAGCGGGGAGAGTAATTTCATGCAATGGACCCTAGCACAAATGACAGATGTGAACTCTGGGGGGGTAGCTGCCGGAGGGTGCCAAGGAAGAAGGGGGTACAAAGGTGATTAAGACTGATTGAAAAATTGTGTATGAAATTCATAAAAAATTTTTATAAAAATGTTAAAAAATTATTATCTCATTGAAGATGTATTCAATGGTAGTTTAAGAATTCAGAAATAGAGTTGTAAATTAGAAAAGAATATTTTGATTACTAGTGTGATGAAAACCACACAAAGACTGCTAAATGAGAAAAGGACTTAAACAAAATTAATCTATTCTAAAGCAAAAAAATATTAAGTTATAAAAATATAATAAAGAACCACAAATTTGTCCAAGAATAGAAAATAAGGACCAGAGAAATCATATTAACTGTCTACCTTTTCCTAGCTACAATGAAACAGGGCTGAGAACATGTTAACTAATTTAGTATATTTTCTATTATACAATTACTACACTACATTGTAAATTATGTCAGTAGGAAGACAGTGTTTTCCTCTATATGCTCAGAGCATGGCATCAAATTAATTTAATGTCTATTTTAGTAAAAGTAGGTTCAAAACCAATACCACTTAGCAGACTGTAATAATATAGGGAAGACTATACTTTAAATATTTTCTATCATGAAAAACTAGTTGAACATCTCGCTTGCTCATTATGCTTGAGGCATTTGCTCTATCTGTGGATATCTACATGAAAAGGATAGAGAAAATGTGGCCACTCCCTGTTCTGCTTGTGTTTACAAGTATCTACAAAACAGGGTTAGGCAGGATAATGCCACAAATTACAAGGCAGATAGAGCACTGCATGAATTATATAAAATGGTGTCATTTATACTTAACTAGGTCTTTAAAATCAGAATAGTTTTTAGATGAGGGTAGAATAGAAAGACATTTCGACTGACCTGAACAAAACGTAGAAATGTACAGACAGGAAACTGTGGCAACTACTTGGACTGGGATAGAGCAAGAAGGAAAGTAGAAATACAAAAAGTAGAATGAGGCTGGTAGGGAAAGGAATGGCAGGTACTGGAGGAAGTTTGGGAGAAATTCTAAAGTGCTTGACATTCATTCAGAAGGCTGTAAGCTTAGGTGTAGAAAAGTGGCATGGAGTTCGCCTTGGCATCTTAGGACAGTTCATTATAGAGAAAGAACTACAGTTATAAATAGACATAGCAGAGTCAAAGAACTGACTGAAACAATAAACTTCAGCCCAAAACAATAAAGCTCTGCATAGAAAAACTTTAAAAAGACTGAAAAAATATGCAAGACATCTGTGGCCAACTACATGAACTTGGGTGGGGTGGGGGGCATAGAAAGGGGAACAAGTCTGAATTGGAATGAGAAATGTATGAATTGCATAAAACTTCAATAAAAATGTTAAAAAATAAATAGACATAGCAGAATTCCAAATTATCTGCATGAGCTAATGATGATATTTTAATCAATCATATGGGATGAGGACAGATCCATTCTCAGGCCATGAAATCAAGATTTTAAGTTTAAGGAGAACTTGCTTCATTGGCCAGATCATAACCAGCCCCATTTTATTCAATGTTCATCATAACATGAAAGTGTACACAGTTGTCTGCCTATCCTCAGAAGATGTGAGATACTAAAATTCTTTTGATGCTTAAGTCCTTTATATAAATTTGAATAGTGTTTCCATATATTCTACAAACTCCAAAATAAACTTTAAAAGTATTTTATTTGTTATCTTCTTATTTTATCTGTACTTGCCTGCACGTATGTTAGTACACCCATGTCATGAATGCCAATGGAAGTCAGAAAAGGGCATTGGATGTCCTGGAACTTGAATTACAGATGGTTGTTAGCCTCCATGTGGGTGCTGGAAACTGAACCTGGGTCCTCTGCATGAGCAGGCGGTACTCTAGACTGCTGAGCCATCTCCCTAGTTCCCACCCATATCTTTTAAATCATCTCCAGATGAACTTAATATATACCACAATGAAAATGCTATTATATGTTTAAGGAATAATGGCATGTCCAATACAGATGCAATTTTTAACATGTATTTTTTTCCTGTGGTTGGTTAAATACACAGCATGGAATTCAATAAATCTAAAGAGCCAGCTGTATTATATTTTTGGTGGCTATAGAACAAATTGATAATAAACAGGAAAAGTGCTGAGGCCTGAGTCTGAAATTCTGAACACACTCTGTCTGCTGCGTGTGTTCAATTGTGGCATGATTATTATGGGGGTAACTAACCACTTTCTAATTGGATTTAAGATCTGCTTCATAAGATGTAACTCATACCTGACATTGATACCAGGCTTAGGGGCCTGAGGTTGCTGGACATACGGGAGAGCCTAATAATAGTTTTCTGTTAAACTGATAAAGGATTAAACTGACTCTTATTGACTTATTGTTATACTCACAGATTAATGCATTTCTCAACTCTCACCAGACGTTTCCTTATGCAATAGATGGTGATAAACATAGAAATCTACAACTGGCCAACTTGCAAAGAACAAGAGGCTACAGATTGCTTATCCCTGAATATGACACCCCTATTAAATTTCTGCCTCCCATGTCTCAAGAATAATTGCCAAAGAGGGGCCAGAAAAATTGTAAGAGCCAGAAGTAGTAGATGAGCACAAACAAGGAAATAGAATCTTGTTCAGAGTGCTGGTGCATTACTCCTATTAATTCACAGCAGTGATGTCAGCCTGCATAAGGCCTATGCGATCTCAAACCAGAAAGAATCCCAGCATAGACATGAGGAAGTGGGGAAAAAACCAGAACCTTGCCCAAGGAAGTATTGAAAACCAATGGCTTCTGGGAGATTATCAGTCGCTTTCAAGAATAGGCCTCTTGGTAGGTTAGCCAGGTTCCAATGGGTGAACCCACACTGAAGGACATTTGGGGACAGAAATTATACTCTACGGGCCTTAATATGTATAGCATAGAGTACATGAAATTGGGTGGGGAGTAAAAAGGGGCTCTGTGGATAGGGGATGGAATCTAAATATGATTAAAATATATTGCATGACAATTGCATACATTCAGTTAAAAATTGGGAAAAAAATAAATTGTGAACACTCCAGATTTTTTTAGCCCCTTTATCTCTCCTAAAATATTCCCTGTCTATATCTTGAAATTAATCTCCTTTGAAATCTTTCTAATTTTAGCTTTTCTTATTTTCAAGTAGTAAAAACCTGGTAACAATTCAGTCTCAGCATAGCTTAAGTAATATAGTCTGGTAAACAAGAAGCCTTAAGGGATAAAAAAATGATTTGTTTGTGTGTGTACATGTGCTTGTACACGTGTGTATATGCGTTCACTGTGGGGTGCTGGCTATTGAACCAAGAGACTTACAGATGCTAGATAAATACTCTACTATGGAGACACATTCCTACTCTCAAATGGGATGTTTCTTCCATGGATAAGAGGATAGCACAGAATCAAAATGCTGAGACTACATCAAGAATAAGGTGTTCATTAGCACAGTCTTTAGAGAACTATTGAGGAGACTTCATTTCTGATGAATGAAGAGTATTTCATTTTTACTGTAGAATGAATTTGAATTTGAAAATGATTTGTTCATTCAGTTAAATTTTTTAAAATATTTACGGAACTGATAAATGAAAAGCTGAAAGGAGCCAGGGGTTCCCCCCCTCCCCCCCAACTCCCCCCAAGAGACCCCTGAGGATCAGATCCTCAACTGACCTCAAGAAAACAAAAATCTTGGTTAATCTGGGCTAACTGTGTGGCCTTAAGCATCCAAAGGGAAAGTACAAAGAAAAATAAATAATCAGTAAGACCAGAGAAAGTGTACTTCAGATATAAAACTTGAGATCTTAGTAAAAAGACAAAAAGAAAAAAGAATGTAAAGTTATAGTTCTTTTTACCTGCATGCAACTTTACTGTTAAAATGTGACTCTCTAAATGCGTTTAGGAATTAACCTATAATTTACTTTCAGAATTTGTAGTTTTGATTTATGTGTGGAGTGTATACATGCATATTTTGAATAATATAACATTAAAGGGAACAAAAAAGAGAGAGAAAAACCTATTCAAAGAACTGACCCAAACAGTAAACTTGTGCATTGAAAAGGTTATAGAAGACTGAGAAAAAGTTGCAAGACAGGACTTAACATGTAGAACAGAATCCATGAGCTCTTGGGGAGGAGGGGCTTGAAGTGTGGGCATGGATGGGGGAATGAGTCTAAATTTGATTAAGAAATGTTGTATGAAATGTGCTCAATAAAAATTAACTTAAAAAAAGAAAACTTGTCTACCGAAGAGTGAAAAAATATTTTACTTATTATTTTATTATATGTGTATGAGTGTATTGTCTGCATGTTAAGTGCACCTGTGTTGTGCAATGCCTGAGGAGGTCAGAAGAGGGAGTCAGATCTCCTGGAACCGAAGTTATGGATGGTTGTTAGCCACCCCGTGTGTGCTAGGATTTGAACTTGGGTCCTCTACAAAAGTAGCCAGTATGCTTAATCACTGAGCCATCTCTCGAGCTCCTCAGTTGAAATGTTTTGAGGAAATGAACTAGATGGAGAAAGACAGAAACTGAATAAGAAAGAAAAAGAGAGAGATACTAAGTATTTAAATGACAGTACCTGCACTGAGTCACTTACAGCATTTAGGTAACATTTACTATTAACACCAAAGCCTGAGGAAAATGCAACCTGCCCCTCACTGAACCTGCAGAAAAGACATTATTAAATGGGAATCATTTGGTTTGTGCACCCAAATCTTTTAACATAGCCACCATAAAAATCCTGTATGTTTTGGTGTACAAATGACTGGCGTTTTTATCAAAATACTGGATATTTAAGTGAATGATATAGATGGTATAAGCATATCTTAATTGTATATGTGGGACTTAGCTTTCATTTTCATGTGGGAATATATGTTCATGTCAGCACCCTTGATACAAAGCATCTGCATCTTCTGTCACTGGGATTTCACTTTAGTTGATGAGATAAATATTTAAGTGATAGGAGAGATGGCAAATGAACACGTTAACAATTCTGTGTTATGTGCAACTCATAATTGCAGCTGTGTGAGGAGTTCTGTGTGGGGGGAGGTTAGTGCTGGGTTAATTGTTACATTCAGTATCATTCAGGAGAAAGAAGGGGAGATAAGATTGCAAAATTTGTATTTTTGCCTTTCAATTTACTTCTCTATACTTTTTATATTCTCTCATTATTTATAACCCACATTTAATTTTACCATTCCTTGTCTACTTGTTATTTTTTTGAGATTTATTTCATAGAAATTTTCCAGACAATTTATTTTTAATTTTCCATATACGGTTGGAAAGATAGTTCTATGGAAAATATTATCCTAAGTAATTTGATTGAAAAATAGATGTTTAGTGGAGGTGGATATGTTACTAGGTGTCTCCATGGCGTGCAAGGGATTATAGTAAACCAATAGTACCCTGCAGGTAATTTTCATTATCATCTGACAGGTCATTTTTCTTTCTTAGGAGTTTTCCAGCCCTTCAGGATCCTCTCCCCTGAATGACTGTAGTTGCTTCTTTCCTGTACAGAAAGAACTTCTAACTTCAAATACGCAGCTTCAGAAACTTGGTTTCCATATTCTTCAGCAATGTTCATCTTTACACCATGTTTCAGGAATAAATTAGTGGATAATCATGTGTTAACAATACTCTATGGCTTAATACACTATTAGCTCTGGGTTGAAATCCCCCTTAGGAGGATTTCAAATTTAGGTCTGAGACTTCAAATTACTACAAAAATCAGTTCATTCAAAAAAATGTAAATTAAATAGTTGTACTTATTTATTGCATATGCATTTTTTCTTCACTCTATCTCACTCACTGTATCCTTGGAATTAAAATTAATATTGACTTTCCAAAATTTTGCTGTTTGAGATATTAAACCGATTTATATGAGAAACACCCCCGTGGGCCATATGCTAAAGTTTCGGTGGTCTGATCCAATCTTTTCGGGAGTGATGGAGAAATAATGTCTTTCTTACCATTGCATCACTCCATTGATGGAGTTGTTATTAATGGATTCAGAACTTAATGACTTTGTTCAGAGGTGGTAGAAACTAGAAGACTGTACTTACATGAAAGTAGGTCATTGGGGACATAGCTTTGAAAACTATAACATGCCTAGTGTCTCTCTTGTATGTTAGTGGGGGAGCTTTCCTTTATCACGCCCTTCCCCCAGGATTGCTTCAGCTTGTTTTGGGCCTAAAAGTAATATATTAATGAACTATGGAGTAAAACTTTTGAAATAGTTAGCACAAATCTGGCCTCTTGAAAGTTGTTTTCCTCGGTATTTTAACATAGCAACAGAAAGCTAACTCCACATTCCCTTCTTGTATTTGGAAAGAACTTACACAAAGAGGGAATTGAAGTTATCATAGCATAATATAAAGTAACCTTTATGAAATATAAACTGCCATGCTCATAAAGTATAGATAGCATTGTGGGGGTGTCTTCCTAGCAAGCATGAGGTCCTGTATCAGTTTTCTTTCCTTTATTTTGAAAATCAGAATCTATTAAATTTTTGTGAATTTAATATAATATATTTTGAACGTGTTTAGAACCCCTCCCATGTCGTCTCCCCCTTTCTAATTCTACCATCGTGTTTTATATATTTGCCCATATTCGGGCAGAATCTATTTTTAAAAACTTTGAGAGGCCATAGCAGACATGCTCTCCCCATTGCATACAGGTTAGATTTTTAAAATTTAAATTGTAGCTTAGTTATTACATGGTTTGACTGCTGACATCCCTTTTAGGTTTAAATTCAAATAAACAACATATTATCAGTACTGTGGCTGACCATTAGCAATATAGTAGAGCTGAATAACTTCCTCCCTTGATAAAAAGAAAAAAAAAAGAGAATGTTTTTTTTCTGCAAAATCATATGACATTTCTTACTGTTGTTAAGAGATAACTCAGACAAATGTAATTTAAGAAAGAATTTTAATTTGGTTCGCAGTTTGAAGGTACAGTCCATCATGACAGGAAAGGCATGGTAGCAGGAACAGGAAGCCCCTAGTTACATTGTGATTTTTTTTCTGGGCAAAATTGGATACTTGTTGAACTCACATCAATTAAATATACATTAATTGAATATACACCCGTGTCCCTCTCCCCCCCTCCCGCCCCTCCCAATTCACCATTTCAGTCAGTTTTCTGATGCAGTCTTTCTGTTGTTGTTCTTTTAATATGCATCCCTCTCCACAAAAAATATTTATAACTGGGTTATTGGCTCTAGCATCCACAGATGAGGGATACCATTCATTGTTTTTCTGGGACTGTGTTACTTCACTTAATATAATATCTTCTAGCTCCATCCATTTCCCTGCAAAGTTCATGATGTTGTCTTTCTTTACCGCTGCATAGAACTCCATTGTGTACATGTACCACATTTTCTCTATCCACTCATCAGTTGAGGGGCATTTGGGTTGGTTCTAGCTTTTTGCTATTGTGAACAGAGCTGCAGTAAATATAGCTGTGCACGTATTTCTGCAGTAAGATGAGTCTTGTGGGTATATACCCAGGAGTGGTATGACTGGGTCAAATGGCAAGCTCATTTTGAGTCTTCCAAGGGTTCTCCACATTGCTTTCCATAGTGGCTGTACAAGTTTACATTCCCACCTGCAATGGATGAGTGTTCCCCTTTCCCCACAACCTCTCCAGCACTTGATATCATTTGTTTTCTTCATCCTGGCCAGTCTTATCAGAATGAGATGATATCTTAGAGTGGTCTTGATTTGCATTTCCCTAATTATTAATGACGTTGAACAGTTTTTAAGATGCTTCTCAGCCATCTCTAATTCTTCCTCTGCGAAGTCTCTATTCAGTTCTTTGCTCCATCTTTTTTTTCACATAAATTTATTTTTATTTTTTTAACAAATCTAGACACGTGTTCCCACCCATTCCCCCACCCCACCAGAGCTCATGCATTCTGCCAAACATGCTTTTCATCTCTTTCTCAGTCTTTCTCAATATTCTCCATGAGGAAGTTGACTGTTTTGAGCAAAAGTTCACTGTTTCAGTCAGTTCCTTGATGCAGTTGTTGTTGTTGTTGTCGTTGTTTCCAATATGCATTACGCCCAACTGCTTTGGACAAAAGCTCAGGGGGCCCTACACAAGAAATACTTACAACTAGGTAATTGGCACTAGCATCCACAGATGAGGGATACCATTCATCGTTTGTTTTTCTGGGACTGTGTTACTTCAGTCAGCATGATGTCATCTAGCTCCAGCCATTTTCCTGCAAAGCTCGTGATGTCGTCTTTCTTTACTGCTGCATAGGACTCCATTGTGTAGATGTACCACATTTTCTCTATCCACTCATCACTTGAAGGGCATTTAATCTTGGGGCTTCAGCTTGCTTTCTCCTTTTCATTCAGTTTAGAACTACAGCTGTCCATTTAGAATAGTCTGACCTCAGTTTATCTACTCTAGAAAATTTCCTACAGAACGTCATAGAATTTGTGTCCTCTGTGACTCTAGATCCTGTCAAATTGAAAAAGCAATATTAACTTTCATAGGGCCTAAGTTCAGTTCTAGGCATTATAGTTTTAAATGTTTATTTAATATAATTGTATACATGTATGGTCTAGATTCTGATGTCCTAGTACATGTATCATCCATTATTTAGTGATCAAATTGAACTATTTAGCTTTTCCACAATCTCAAACCAAGCAATACTTACTGTTTCTTTGCACCTCATCCTTTCAAAGAAGGCTTGGAAAACAACTTTGCATCAAATTACAAATTTTGGGGTATATTTTATGGAAAGAAGCCTCAGAATAAAGTTACAAGTTTATGACATCACATATAGTTAAAAGTAACATTACTTCAAAATTACATTTTGACAAAATAAATCCTAGTTTGATAAGAAAATCATTTAAAATTGTCATTCAGTTTTTATAACTCTGAATGCTTTCTGTAGCTGAAAAGCTTACTATTATATTTGGTCATTAAGCTTATGAGCGACTTTGGAAACTATTACTCAGTCATTTTTCCTGATATACAAAAATATAAGTGCATTTTACAATTTATGTTATGAAAATATGTTAAGATGTCTTTCTGGGGACTGGAGAGATGGCTTAGCTGTTAAGAGCACTGACTGCTCTTGCAGAGGACCCGGGTTCGATCCCCAGCACCCACATGGTGGCTGAGAACCATCTTTAACTCCATTTCCAGGGGATTCTGACACCCTCTTCTGACCTCTTCGGCATTGCATGACACGGGTGCACAAACCTACATGCAGACAGTACATTCATACACATACAAAAAAGATGTCTTTCTGAACCTTGAGAATATTGTTATTGACATGGGACAAGATCTTTTCTGGAGACTAACATCTAGGTTAAGCTTCTTTGTTTTCTTGGCATGAAATTCCAACTTTCTCAAGTATTTATTTAATAATGTCATGGAAATCCTCCTGACTTAGAAGTTTACATGCTTATGAAATACAAACTGGGCATCACGGCACTGCCCTATTGTGTACAATTGCAACACTGGAGAGTTAAGATACAAGAATTTTTATTTGAAATACAAAAATGTGAAATAAATATAAACATAGAATAGAGAGACAACCTCAACTGATAGTCTAGGTTGATGACAAATGGAAAAGTTTTAGAACTAAAGATATCATTCCTATTACCACACAATGTAAAATATCATAATTACATATTCAAACCAGATGTGTATAATTCTCATCTTATATAAGAATTAATTCAATTTCTAAAATCGAAATATCAAAACAATCCAGTTCTATACATCTTAATTTTATCTATAGACTTAAGCAAAAGAGTTCATTGTTTTTCATTTTTGTGAGTATATATGTGTGCGTGTATGCTTGTGTATATATTTGCACATACATATTCAGTGCATATGTGCAGGTATGTGAGGTCAGAGGTCATCCTTGGATATCATTCCTAAGTTATAGTCAACCTTTTGTGCACATGTATGTCTGTGTGATATGTGTGCATACCTGTATGTATGCACCTAGAGCATGAAGTTGATGTTGAGTGACTTCTTATTCATTCTCCACTTTTTATTTATTTATTTTTTATTATATATATTTTTGTACAAGATTATGTTACTAATCAAATCCAGACCCGTGTCCCCCACCCTACCCCTGCACCCCACCAGAGCTAATGCATTCTGCCAAATATGCTTTTCATCTCTTTCTCAGTCTTTCTCAAAATTCTCCATGCAGAAGTTGACTGTTTTGGGCAGAAGTTCACCGTTTCAGTCAGTTCTTTGATGCAGTCCTTTCTGTTGTTCTGTCAATCTCCACTTTACAGACTGAGACAGACTCTATCGACTGAATCAAGAGCTCCCCAGTTTGGCTGGCCTAGCTAGCTAGCTTTGTTCCAGGGCAGATTTCATGTCTCTGCCTCTCCTGAGCTAGAACTATAGGGAAGCTGTCTCTTACCTGCTTTTTATGTGGGTTCTGGCCATCCAGATTTCAGTCCTCGCGTTTGAGCAGGAAGTACTTTACCAGCAGAGCTATCTGCCCAATCTCTTCTCCTTTCCCCATACTTTTTTTTTCTTTTAAAGCAAGGACTGTTAAGGAAATGTGATTACAATGCATGCCATATGATCTTGCTACTAAAGACTTAGCTGTGGGCTGTGGAGAAAGCTCGATGGGCAAAACGTGCTTGTGCTTGCCACCTAAGCATGAAGACCAAGATTTGAATTCCATGAGTAAAGCTGGGGGTTCATATCTATTACCTCAGTCCCCCAGTGGAGAGATGGGGAGTGGAGCTGGAAGAACCCCAGAAAGCTCTTGGAGCAGCAAGCAACAAAGACACCCAGTGTAAGCAAGGGAGAAGGTGAAGACTCACACCCAAGGTTGCTCTCTCTCTCTCTCTCTCTCTCTCTCTCTCTCACATACACACACACATTATATAGACACAGAATATTTTAAAAAGCTAATTCTACTGATTAATATTCAACATGCTCATAAATTAATCCAATACTGAGCATAAGCTGCTCATAGATAAGACCATGTTTAGATTTTGTTTTGTTCATGAATCTAATGCATAGTGGCGAATGAATAATGAACAGATGGAATGAAAGGAAACAGGAAGGAGAAAATAAATGAATATATTAGAGGAGTAGTTTAAAACACCAACAGAATGTATTAGACAGACTAATTTTATCTATCTAAAATGTCTGAGCCTCGATGAATCAGTAAGTTATATATGATTAACATATCCAAGCACCCTGCTAAAGAGATTTGACTTCTATGTACATTACACTGGCTTTACAACCTGTATGTGATTTTGCAAATTACAGAGATTACTTCTTCCAAAGGATAAGTTCTAAAGTCGATCAGGCAAAAATTATCCTTGAGGTCCCTAGTTTTACTGATGAAATTAGTTGGATGTCTACACTTTTATATAGAAATTTATAAATACACTAAAATATTAAGAAGTACTGTAATAAACTTAAGGCAAAACAAAGTCAAAACTCTCAGCAATAATTTCCCTAGTGCTCAGTGACAGTGAAGCATCAGAAGAGATCTTGTTTGGAAACCAGCCTGCTAACCGAATCCCTCAACCATAGCTTAGTAACTGTGTAATCTTGGGCAAATGATTTAATATCTCTTGCTTCATTTCCACATCTGTAAAATTACACTATAATTGCACCTGAAGAGTGAGTTCCACTGGATCAAATAAGATAACCTGTGTAAATGGTTTGAAACAGTTATCTGGCATGCAGTGTGTTTGCTATTCCTCTCAACTTTATGATAACTATAAAATTACTAGTAGAGAACAAATGATGGATGAGAATTATAAAATGTTTCTGATGCCTGAAGGATTTACTTCATTCTATTTTAATAAATCAGCCTCTGTTAAACATAGTGAACACAAATAAATTGTTTCCTGTGATGAAATAGGAAATAAATGTCACCAGGAAGACGTAGGCAAGGTTTACTAGGCTTTAATTTACATCTTGCTTGAGTAGAATGGTGTGTATGTTATTCTTGGAAACAAAGAAGAAATGACCTTGGATGGTTGCCTCTGAGTTTTCCAGTCTCTGTAGTTTTGGAGGATCTACTGAAGAGGTATCAGTTCCATGGTTTTAGGTATAAAATGAAAATTAAGTCAGGTTTAGGTTTTCATTGCAGCTCAAAAAATAAAATATAACTCTAGAGTGACTATTTCCCCAAGACTAACCAATTATGCTATACTGAAAGTTTTTTAGCTCCTACATCAATAGCGCACCCAACACTGGTTTAATCCCCAAAGGTATGATTCCTCTACTTGTTCTGCTTGGGGACCCCAAAGTCTACTTCTAAGCCTGCACACACCACACACACACACACACACACACACACACACACACACACAAAATCCCTCTTGTCTCACCAGTTGCTGAAATTTCTACCTCTTTGCTATCATATCTACTGATCTTGTCTCTGGTAGAGTCACTAGACATTTTGTGTATCTGTATCTCTTTACTGAAGGGGAAGCTGTCTCTTTTCCTGGTGAAGCCCTGATGAGAAGTGTATTAGATTACTGGTTGAATAACTCATTCATTCAATATTAGTTGAGTACTGAAACATCAGGGATTATGCATCATATTATAGGTGAACAAGATCCACTTATTTCATGACACTTATGATCTGCAGGAGAAATGAAAATTACATTACAAGTATTTGTTTTACTGGATGCCACTGTCACAAATATAAAACTAACCTACTTTGTAGATTGCTAGGAAAATTGTATATCCTGTACAAATTTGATATATATGTGTGTGTATGTGTGTATTCAAGTATATACAGTATTCTCATTTGAGTGACAAGTGCAGTTACTTGAACAATAACCATTTTCCCCTTTCTCATTTTTCATCTGTGAAAGAGAGGTCATCAAGAGTTGAACATTTTTCATTTGTTTTTTCAATCTATCAATTTCTCACATGATCTCTTTGAGGTCAATACTTCTTTATTTTCTTTTTTTAAATTTTATTTATTTTTTAATTTGTATTAATGTACTGCCTGCCTGTAGGTTTGTGCACCTGTGTCATGCAATGCCGCGGAGGCCAGAAGATGGTGTTGGATTCCCCTGGAACTGTAGTTAAAGACAGTTCTCAGCCAACATGTGGGTGCTGGAAATTGAACCTGGGTCCTCTGCAAGAGCAATCGGTGCTCTTAACTGCTAGGCCATCTCTCCAGCCCCAATACTTCTTTATTTTCAACTAACTCTTTGTCATACTTAAGTACAGATGGTTATTTTTATCAGTTTTACTCATGTGATTGAATATGACATGATATTTTTTAGGCCAAAGAGTATTGTTAGTAAATACTTGGGCATTTTATAATGTTCCATTATAAAATTTTTTTAATCCTGATTTTCAATGTTATCTTGCAAAATCAGATTCATTACTGATTCAAAATGAGGGTAACAGAGGTTGAGGATTTACTGCATGTGCCAAAGACATAATTACTTCTTAGTAGTATTGTTTTATTTAATCGTTCTTGTAACTCTGTGAAAAAGATAGCATTCTGTATTTACATGTATGAAAATCAAAATGTGGAGAGGCTAAGGGAATAGTCCCTTTTTCTGGTGAGTTAGATTCCAAAGCTCACCTTTCCGCTCATACTTTCCTTTCACATGTTTCAGAAAATTACTCTTAAAAACCTATTGTGGACTGTATGAGTCAGGGCTCCCTAGAGGAACATCGCTGACAAAATGAACACATACATTACAAAAAGTGGGTTTATTAGATTGGCATAGAACTTGCAAGCTGGGTTTCTGAAAGAGGCCACCCACACACACTGGAGAGGCCAAGGACCCAGTAGCTGTTCAGCGTATGTTGCAGAATTCCTTTGCAGTCTCAATATGGCCCTGGTGGCCTGGGGATTCCTGGGGAGCTGGTGGTATTCAGTCTGTGATGGAAAACAAAAGAAACTGAGTCTCAATGATAGTGAAGAGTGCCATAGACTAGATGTAGTCGCCATGAAGGAAGGAGAGCAGGCAGGATGCACTGATTTTCCTTAGGCATCTTTATATTTCGGCTACTCTGGGAAGGTGCTACGCAGTCTGGAGGAAAGTCTTTCCTGTCACAGTTAATCCTCTCCGGAAATGCACTCACAGGTCCATCCAGAGGTCTATCTCTTAGCTGAATCCAAGACCAATGAAACTGACAGACTTGCACCGCATCAGCTTTGCAGCCATTGTTTAAAAAGCCAGTCTGTCTAAGCCATTCCAGTTTCCTTTCGGTTAGTATTCAGACATGAACGTTCAAAGCTGCCAGCTAGTCACCTTGCTTTGCTAAGAGCTTTTGAATTGATATGCATACATTTTGATTGAAATTCTCATGCCAACAAAACAGATTATGACACTATTACTAGAACAATGAGACTCCAATTTGATTTATTGAAATATGTTACACCATATTTCTTGTGAAGTATAACACACGCAAATGTTTCGTTTAGCTTTTCTCATAAGTATGTAATTGCTCTGAGAACGAAGCAGTTCTTTGAATGTACAACACGTGAAGAGAGATGATATTTCTTTTTTTGATGATGATGATATTTCTTTTTCATGAAATTGGACCTGTCTTTAGGTTCCCTTGAAAAAGCTTTCAGAGTTCTCAAAGCAGAGGACCACTGGGTTTAGTATTACTTTCACTTTTTAGTTGGCCATTTCCATTACAGAATGGCTTCCTTAGTTTCTTTGTCTTCATACTTTTTTCTGCTATCCAAATGCCTTTGAAAAGTTTGAGAAGTTTGGAAAATAACAAAATACCACAAGCTTTAATCTTAGCTGGCTCCTTTTATCTTAGTAATATTTTTTGCCTGGTTTCAAAGGAACTTTTGACATATTTTTGTTCTCTAAAATGATAGCTTTAAGCCAGAGTAAACCAGGGACATAAGTGCCCTATCTCTAAGAAGTTTTTGCAACCATTTCCCTGTCTCTGGGCTCTATCTGTATCTTTTCAATTTTATTTTTAATAATATTTTTTAAAAACTGTACCTCATATCTTTATTATAAAATTTCATAATTACTAATGTTAAATAAAACTGACAGAAATTTTTCCAGTTCGTACCTCAAATTATTGTCTGTAAACTTCATTATTCTTTCTTAGTTTCATTATATTTATTGAGAAATAATGCATAAGCCCCTAACTTCACTTAATTTTAAGTACACCTGCAAACTTGAAAAACCATTAGTACATTTAACTTTAGAAATTTCATCATCCCAAAGGAAAATTCTTGCCAATTAACAGTCTTTGTTTTTGTCTTTCTGAGACAGGGTTTCCCTGTAGCCTCAAGTGACCTGCAACTCACTATGTGGATAAGGCTGACCTTGAACTCACAGAGATCCACCTGTCTCTGCTTCCCAAGTGCTGGGATTAAAGGCGTGGACTAACATGCCCAGCTCAACAGTCATTTTTTTATTTCAACAGAACCTGCTACCTAACCAACCACTAATCTATCTATATTTACTTATCCTGAACATTTGCTACACACGCAACCCAATATTGTATAACTTTTATGCCTGTTTCAACATATTGGCAATGTATGCTTAAGAATTTAACATTTTATAGTATTTATAACTACTTCATTCTTTCTGTGTTCAAGCAACATTCCCTTGCACAGGTATATCATATTTTTAATCAGTTGTTTAATTGATGTATTTTTGGTTGTTTCCAAGTTTTTGCCATCATAAATAGGCTGCTATCAATATTCATGTATGAGTTTTCTATGGATATGGGTCTTCTTTTATTGAACATGTAACTGTGAGTGAAATTTATGCATAGCATTAAGCAATTTGAGGGGCTTTCCATTGTTTCAAATTATTATATCATTTTACAATATCACCAACAATATATATTATGTTTTTTCTACTTCTTAGCCAATATTTGTTAGTATTGTCTACTTATTTTAGCCATTGCTGTGAGGTTGATGTGAAAGTGATATTTCACTATCCTTCTCATTTGCATTTTTCTAAAAGCTAATTATGTTGAGCATCTTTTCATGCACTTATTGACCATTTGCATATCTTCTTTGGATATATTAAATTGGAATTTCATTTTGCTTATGAGGTTTTTATAATATAGCCCAATGCAATTTCTTTATATCATTTTCAAATGTTTTTCCTATTTTGTGTGTTATTTTGTTTTTACTTTCTTGATATCTTTTGAAACAATTTTTTTTCCTTGTTCTTGTTTGTGGTACCACATCTAAAACACCATTTCATAATCCAAAGTTATAAAGATTTACTTCTATTTCCATAAGAGACTTAGATGTTCAGTTGTTGAATTGAGCTCTGTAGTATGAGAGCATTATTTGTGAGGTTTGCAGGGGCTCCTCTTGATTTTATGTGAACTTTATGCCTAATGTTTAGAAGAATTAAAGAACTATTTTCCAAAATGACTTTAATATCTCACCAGAAACATGTAGTATTCCAACATCTCTATATATTAACAAAGCCTTGTTACTGTCACTGTTTGTCACAGACAGAAAAGATTGAACATTGAGTTTTTCTAACACTATTTGTTAAAAAGAAATTCCTTTCCATTGAATTGTCCTAACACATTTGTTGAAAATAGATTGCATGAGTCTGAAGATCTTGTTTTCTAGACTTTCAGTTCTACACTTATCTGTATTTCTACCTTTAAAAAAAAGTAGCACACTGTTTGATTAGTATATAGCTTTGTAGTGAATTTTGAAATTGGAAAGTATTTTTATCGACTTTGATGTAATCAGAGGTGTTAAGTAGAATTTGTACAGAAATTTGGGGAATATTTTTATTTCACAATAACAAGTGTTACAATCCATTAAGGTGAATATATTTCCATTTATAACCCATAAATACAGTTACATACAACCATTTCCTTATACAGTCTTTGGGTGCTATATCTTCCTCATTTTGATCATGCCTTGTAATTTTATTATGAAATTTTCTATTGAAAAGTATATTAAATAACATTGCCAGAAAAATGTCTAATTTGTACCCCGTTATCATCTCGGCTTTACCAGGTGTCTCTAGCCTGTGGCCCAGAGCAGGCCACGTGTCCTAGAATAGCCATCAGTGTACCCTAGCAAATCTGAAAATAACAAAGTCATGCTGTATGATGAGTAGTTTTACTCTTCAACTTGACACAATCTGGAATCCCCTATGAAGAAAGCCTTAATAAGGGATCATCTAGATCAACTTGACTTATGGGCATGTCTGTGGAAGATTGTCTTGATTATGTTAATAGACATGGGAGAAGCAGGCATATAGCGGACAGCACTAATCCTAGGTTTGGGTCATGATCTTGTAACAGTGGAAAAGAAATCTGAGTGGAAGTCATGGATACAGTCTCTGTTTGCTCTTGCCTGTGGATATAACTAGCTGCTTCAAGTTCCTGTCTTGGCTTCTCTCTAACGATGAACTGCAACCTGGGGTTATAAGATGAATGTACTGTTCCTTCCTTAAAATTGATTTTGTTAGGGTATTTTATCACAGCAACAGAAATCAAGCCAAGATATGCAATTTTATAGTGCTGTACACCTCTGCTAAACCTTGTCTTCAATGAAATAATCGTTTTTCTTTATTTGTTACAGGGCCATTCAAGTTTTCTTTTTTTGCTTGGGTCACTGTTAATAGTATATATGCTCCTGGGATTTGTCAATTACAACTATGTTGCTTTATTTTTTAGTATCTCATTACTTACAGTATTTCCTGTTACCTATTTATTTCTATTTCTGTGAGGTAGGTGGTAGAATATCTTCTATTAATTTCTGGTTTTAACACTTTGACTCTTTTTATGCTTTCATCTGGATAGAGTTTACAAATTTTATTGATCTTTTCAAAGAACCAATTGTTTCATGTGTTGTTTTACTATTCTCTTAAAATTCCCACTCTAACTTCTTGTACTTAATTTATTCTACTGATTTTGGGTTCAGCACACTATCTCTCCTAGTTTCTGAAAGTGAAAAAAATAGGTTATTAATCTTAGAAGCTTATTGTTTTCAAATCCATGTATTTACAGGTATAAATGTGTCTCCAATCAGTGCTGCATCTGGGAAGTTTGGCTACATGTTGTTTTATTTTCCCATTCATCTCAAAGTAATGCCCTCTTGGATTTCTTCTGTTTCATTGGTTAGTGAGAATTTTCCTGTTTAACTTCTAATTGTAAATTTCTAAATCTGTTTTTATATTTCATTTTATTTCTGTTTTGAATTATGTTAAAATTGATACATAAAATTCATATGGTTTCAATCTTTGTAAATACACTACCTTATTTGGTAGCCTAACATATAGTTTATACTGAAAAAAGTTTGATTTTTATTTGAAACAAATGTACGTTCTGCTATTATTATGTGACATGTTCATAAGTGCTAAGGCCAGCATGTTTGTGGTGGGTTTCTAATTCTCTCCTTTACTCTCCTTGTGCCTAGTTATTACATCCATTTTTGGCAGTTGAATATTGAAGATATTATAATTTCCAATCCCATAATTTCCATTTTATTCCTTTAGATAAGTTCTACTTCTTCATTGATATTCTATTTGATGAAATATCCTCAACTTCTCCTTATAGTTCAGACATAGTTTATCTCTTGGAATATGATCATAATAATTGATTTAAAGTGACTTCTCTGTGTCCATCAGTTTTTTGTTACAGTGACAAAGTCCCTGAGATGAAGCAGTATTAGGAAGGAAATGTTTATTTTGTCTCACAGTGTCAGAGCTCTCAGTCCAGTTTCTTGACCTTATGATGAGTTAAAGGGTTGTGGCAGCAGGTGCATATGGTCGAAGTGGCTGCTCACCTCATTGAAGCAAAAAAGAGGGAATGAAAAGGGTCAATGTTTTAATGCAGCCTTCAAAGACACTCCTGCAATGACAGTTCCTCACACTGAGCCCCCAGATTCCAAAGCTCTCAACCACCCCTCAAGAGTGCCATTTGATGTGTACCAAGTCTTCAATACATGAGCTTTTAGTCTTTAAAGTCTAAACCATAACACTGCACCCTTGTTCCACAAAGGTTCATGCCTATCTCAGCCCAGCCCCAGGTGCTTTCAGTGTCATAACAGGTTAGAAAATCCAGGTACAAAATCTCTTCTAAACCACAGGAAAACCCTTATCTGTAAGTGTCCACAGTATCAAAAAGGAAAATAACACATCCAAAGATACAATATCACAAAGTAAACATCCATTTTCTAAAAAAAGAATAAAAAAACAACAAGGAGGGATTGGATCAAAACAAAGCAACAGTGTAAAAATTACATCTTTTAAAGAATATTTTATTTTTATTTTGTATGTATGAGCGTATTGCCTATCTACAGTAAGTGAACCCATGCCATGCATTGTTGTGGAAATCAGAAGAAGGTATAGAATTCCCCTGGACCTGAAGTTATGCTTAATTGTTAGCTGCCATGTGTGTGTTGAGAATCAAATGTTGGTCTTCTGCAAGAATAGCCAGTGCTCTTAACCACTGAGCAATCTCCCCACCCCCCTCCAAATTACGTATTTAGTTTTATATCCGGCATTACACAGTAGACATGATTCCACATGTGCTCCAACATCTACTACAGCCTTGCCTTTATGACCTTGCTGGCTACAGCACAAGCATCCTCTCTGTTAGGAAGACTCTCCTGACTCCCTGCTGCTTCCAGCAGGAGAAATCCAATGTTAACTTCCTGTCCTCCAGTCTCCATTGTAAGTTCAGCTTCAGTCTTACAGCTTTACACACTCGTCAGAGTCGCTGTCAGGAATTCTTACTCTGCACAGATTGCTTATTCTTCCTTGTTCACTTTTAAAGATTGGAGGAAGCATCCATTACACTATATCTCTTACATCTGTTATGCTTGCAAAACCAACATCACACAAACAAAGCCAGTGTCTGTCACCAGCTTGAACAATGTTGTCTCTGGAGTTGTTCAGGGCAGAGCCTGGCTCTGGCAGCTCTATCAATATGCTCAGCCATCTACCTTCAGTAGGACAATTAAAAAGAAAAGTAAGATTGGAAGGCAGAAAAGGGAGATTTATTTGTTGTAATCAGATTGATAAGAGGAGCAAACATGTCCAATGACCCCCCTCTGAAATCCATCTTTGGGGTCCTAACATGAAGTTTATATTTAAATAAAAGGCACAAATATGGACACTATGCAGTTCTGGCAAAGGTATGGTTTCAAGCATCATTGACCCCTCATTGTCTCCTAATCCAGTTTGTCCTACAAAGTGGTCTGAGGAATGGTCTGAGAATTGTCCTAGCATGAGATTATTGGAGACTTTCCACCTTCTGGGTATCCATTGATTTGAAAGACTGATAAATGAAGGGAGGCACACAAGGGTCTTTAGGACATCTCCATCCCTGCCTGATGGTTATAAGAATGGCTATATATTGACGAACAAGTGCTGAGGGAACAACTTCCTGTGGTAGTAAGGCACATAGAGGCTCTCCTCTCAAACAAAAATGGAAATGTTTACATTTTTATACCATTTCATCTGTAATAATTGACTTCCTGTTGGTTTGTATGATGTTATCAAGGTGAAAAGTGCTAGGATATATTTTAACTAAGGATGAAACTCAAAACTTCCTGTAAACTGTCTACACAAGTGCCCTTGAGCTACATAATCAGCCTTCTTTTTACTCTGTTTTGAAATAGAGACCTCATCATGTTGTCTAGGCTTACTTTAAACTTATTATGTAGCCTAGGCAGTTCTTTAACCCTCAATCATCTTGCCTCAGCCTCTCAGTAGCTTGAATTACAGACTTGGCTTCTTTTAGTGCCACTAATAATCCCTTTAGAAACCACATCTCCTTTGGTTTCAACACTCAAAGACATCCTATTCTGGAGAGCTCTACAAGGTTTTCAAAAATCTTCCATTCGAATTTTACTCCTGATTCTTATTACTACATGTCTAACTGAAAACAAGCAACATTTTCCATGGTACCACTTGAATGCTGTACTACTTGGAATATCCTTCAGTACATTATGTCATCCATCACCTTTAAATTTTGCTGCCCCCAAAGACTGAGGTTATAGACAACAAGTAGCCCAGTCCTTTCCAGAATGTAATGTAATATAGATGGTCTCTAGTTCAATTCATTTTTATCTGAAACTGTATATTTTCCCACTCATTCTGGTCTCCACATAGTCACCCCTTCAGCTGCCTTTATTTTTTTCTGCAATGTTCTAAGATTTCTCTAGTCTGCTGCTACACACTTCTCTAAAATTCCTATGAAAATGAGTCTGACAGTCTTTTTAAAGAAATGGTCAAGTATCATTATAGAAATGACACTATTTCTCTTTATCAAATTTCTGTATTAATTAGCTTTCTCTTGTTATGGAACCATACCTAAAATAAATAAATAAATTTAAAGATAAAATAAGTTCATTTCAGGGGCAGAAGAGATAGCTCAGTGGGTAAAAACATTAGTCTCACAGCCAGATGTGCTAATGTATATCTGTAACCCAAGTACTCCTACCTTGAGATGAGAAGTGGATACAGAAGAATGGCCCGAAAGCTTGCAGGCCAGGATCCAGGAGTGTATACAGCAAGAGGCACCCTGTCTCAACAAGATGGAAGACTAAGACAAACTTCTCAAAGTTGTCCTCTTCCACACACATGCCTTGGCACATGAATGCCCCTGCTCACTTATACACATACAAAAATAAATACTTTTTAAAAATATTTGGGGGCTTACATTTTCCAAGGGCACAATCCATCATTATTCCTGGTGATTTGTGGCTGGTGGTGAGTCAGAAAATCATGGCAGTGGGAGCGTGTGGTGGAGTAACGTGTTCACCTCGTGGCAGCCAGAAAGCAATCCATGAGAGAAAATGGAGCCAGGTACTACATATAGTCTTCAATGGCATGCCCCCAGTGACGTTACTTCCTTATAGTAGGTCCAACCTTCTGGACCTTCCACAACCTCCCAACAGCAATATCAGTCAAGCTTGTAACAGAAGACCTCTGAAGAGACTACTTTTTAAGACCCCAACCAAATATCCAAAATAATCCAGGGCAAGAAGAACAATTCTGAAGGGGAATCATCATACCAGATCTCAGATTATATTACAGAGCTATAGTGATAAAAACAGCATGGTATGGGCATAAAAATAGAGATGTATATCACTGGAACACAATAGAAGACCCAAACATGAGTTCATACAATTTCAGTGACCTGATATTTGACAAAGGTGGCAAGAACTCACAATGAAGGAAAGACAGCATTTTCTTTTTGTTTTGTTTTTTTTTTTTTTTTTTTTGGTCTTTTCGAGACAGGGTCTCCCTGTAGCCCCAGCTGGCCTGGAACTCGCTCTGTAGACCAGGCTTGCCTTGAACTCATAAAGATCCACCTGCCTCTGCCTCCCAAGTGCTAGGATTAAAGGCATGTGCCACCCGGCTAAGACAGCATTTTCAATAAATGGTGATGGCAAATTGAATCTCTACATGTGGAAGAATAAAATTTGATCCTAATCTTTCACCCTGCTGAAAAGTGAACTCCAAATGGATCAAAGACCTCAATATAAAATGTGAAACTCTGAAACTTCTAGAAGAAAACATGGGCAGTACCCTACAATATATAGGTGCAGGAAAGGACTTCCTAAATCAGACATCGGTTGCTCAGGCATTAAGGTCAATCATCAACAAGTGGAACTTCATTAAGGTACAAAGCTTCTGTACACAAAAGAAACAACCAAAGAAGTGAAGAGGAAACCCACGGAGTGGGAGGAAATGTTTACCAGCTACATGTCTGACAAAGGACTAATATCCAGAATATGCAAAAAACTAAAAAAAAAAAAATGAGAACGAAGGACCCAATAAAAAGGAGGATCTATAGACCTGCACAGAGAGTTCTCAAAGAAGTAAAAATGCCCAAGAAACACCTTCAAAAGTGCTCAACACCCTGAGTAATTAGAGATATCCAATTAAAACCACTTTAAGATTTCATCTTAGACTGGTTAAGAGCAAGAGATGGAACAACTCCAAACACTGGCAAGGATGTGGAAAAAGGGGAGCACTCATTCTCTGCTAGTGCAAATGCAAACTTGTGCAACCACTATGGAAAGCAGTATGCAGAACTCTCAAAAACCTAAAATGCATGTACCATATGATGTGGTACATATTCCAGTCATTGGCATATACCCAAAGGATTCACCCTACTGTGGAGATTCCTCTATATCCATGTTTGTTGCTGCTTTCTTCACGATAGCTAAGAAATGCAAACAACCTAAATGTTTCTCAAATGATGATTGGGTAATGAAAATGTGATACATTTACACAATGAAGTTTGACTCGGCAGTAAGAAAAGATGAAGTTATGAAATTCGCAGGTCAATGGATGGAACTAGACACTGTTAGAGTATGTGAGGTAATTCAAACTCAGGAAGGTAAGGCACATATGTTCTCCCTCATTTGTAGATCATAACAACAATCCCTTACATGTGAGTATGTACTCTGATATAACAGCAGGAGCCAGGACAATGGAAAGCAAACACAGAGGTAAAGAGAAAGAAGGAGCTCCCCAAAAGAGGGATAGTAGGGAACAGATTTAACCAAGAGGAGGTGAGGAAAGTAGGAGTGCTCTGCTTGGAGGGGAGGAGAGAGGGGCATGCAGGGGTCCATGGTGGTGGTGGAGGAGAGAACTCAGAGGAGAGGGATGGTGGGAGGCAGGTGTTATCTGTTATGGGTGAGTGGGCAGAATATGATCTCTTGGGCTGGGGAGGAAGGAGGGATGAATGGAGCTTGGGCATTAGGGAAGCCAAAGGGAAATGTGTTGCCTCCTGAATCCCCTAAGTTAAGCACGTATAGATTCTGAACATTAGTGCATGTGTATTCCTGGGGCTGTATGGCAAGGATCACAGTGTTGGACAGGAAAGACCTCCCCCTGTGTTGTTGGTCAGAGTAGTCCAAGAGACTCCAAATAATACGGGTGATTGCCAGAGCTCGAGTTTATCTCCCAGAACTCAAAGATAAGACCCTACTGCCACGGACAGGTCATACTTCAGACATAAGACTTGGAGCAATGGAAAAGGGACTGAACTGGAAGGCTTGTTCCCGAAGTTTAACTCTCATAGTTCTAGAGGATACTATCTATGCAAGCTGCTAAAGGAGAAAATGAATCAATGGTCCAACCCAGCCCCAAACCCAGAAACCATAACACCTGACCCAGTAAACCATGTCTATTGGTGCAGTAATGGCATTGCTATCTGGGAAGTAATCAACAGCTCTCTAATTGGACTTAAAGCCCTCTCAATGGGAACTCATGCATGGCACTGTAAACATACCCAAATACACATGGCTAGGGGTGTCATAGATCCTAGAGAGATCCCTGTCTCTGTCATATCTCTAGACAAAAGAAATTTCTTATTATATTCTAAATATGGATCCTTATATTTACAGGCAAGCATTCCATATTCCCCTCATAAAGACACTGCTTTTTGCCACAGAAAGAGGCTATTACAGAGTTTCATAACAGGTCACACAGTAGAGGTTATATGTCTGAGAAATGTCCAGTCCTAGGTGACATATTTTCAGTGCAACCTCTACACCTAAGGCTCATGGAACATTGGGAAACAGGGTAGTGAGAAAACCACTGACTCTCAACTCTCACCAGGGATGCTTCCTTAAACAACAGAGTGCCACAACACAGAGTGCCACAACACAGAGTGTCACAACACCGAGGGCCACAACACAGTGTCAAAACACAGAGGGCCACATCACAGAGTGTCACAACACAGAGTGCCACAACACAGAGTGCCACAACACAGAAGGCCACAACTGGCCAAGTTTGAGAGAATAAGAGACTGCAGTATGTGTGTACCCAGATAGAACTCTTATACTAAAACTCATACACCCGCACAGCTCAGGGACCATTATTGAAGATGGGGGAGAAAGATTGTAAGGCCCAGGGTTGGTCCATGAACACAGGGAAACAAAGGATTTCAAGCCACTGGAAGCTTGGACTTTTGGCAATGGTGGAGTCGAATGAGGACCCATGGCAACTCAATCAGACAAGGTGCCAGAGTGGACCAGGGGAAATGTCCAAGAGTTGGGCCCTAGCCAGAGAACTGCTGGAGACTCAGTTTCTGTGTGAGGAAGAGTAGAGCTTCCTTAAGATCTCTAGATAGCCTCACTAGACTCCAGTGGATGAAATTGTACCTGAGGACGTCTAGGTACAAATGCTTGACCAGGTAGGACTTAAAATGCATGGTAGTATATATGAGTGGAAGCGGGGTTGGGGGAGGTGTGTGGGGGTGTGGATAAGGGGGGAGTCTAAATTTGGTTAAGAACTGTTATTTGGAATATACAAAAGCTCAATAAATTTTTTATGAAGGAGACTCTTTGTTTGGTCTTTTTGAGACAGGGTCTCCCTTTAGTCCCAGCTGGCCTGAAATTCACTATGTAGACCAGGTTGGCCTTGAACTCAGAGAGAACCACCTGACTCTGCCTTCCCAAGTGCTGGGATTAAAGGTGTGTGCCACCACACCAGCATGAAGGAGACTTTTTAAAAGATATTTTTATTGAGTTTTTGTTCATTATACACCATATGCACAGCCCTTTACATGAGCATGGTCTAGATTTCCCAAGATATGTTGAATATTTTCAAATCCCTCAGTGGGCAATTCTTTCCCATTTTTTCTTTTAATATTTTGGTTAACTTCTTGTTAGTTTTAAATAGTATTATCACTTCAGCTACTTGCAATATTATACATTTCTGTAGGAAAATTTAGTTAATATGGGTAGCATTCTAAACCAATGGGACCTCCCTGGCCACACCCATGGGGTGGGACGTAGTGATGAAAAGGTTTAGTCATGCTGTCTATATATATAAACCTGACATTTTGGAATAAAGCTCTCTCTGTATTTGGACCTTAACATGCATCTGTGTGGTGTGCTTTCCTACATGTGTGCTTTCCACATGGGAATACCCCACAAACATCCACTGTTTCTTTTTTTTTTCTTTAATTAATTTTTTTATTGATGCTTTGTGTATTTCATACATCATTTTCCAATTCAGTTCAGGCATATATCCCCTTCCCTTCACCCCACCCCAACCCTACCCATCCCAGATCATGCATTCTGCCGTAACTTTACTGCATCTTTCTGGGATTTTTTGTTTTGTTTTGTTTTCATTTTTTTGTTTAACAATAAGTGATAGTTTGTGAGTACAAGCATCCTTCATGTAAAACCAATTTGCGAGCAGTTGTGCCCAAACCCACACAGCTCATGGGTCCCACCCTCCAGCAGGGGGGGCTTGTATGTTCAATCAAGTTGATCAAATGAGTGTCCAGTCTATATTGTTGTAGTTTCACCATTCACCCCAATCGCAGCCCTTGCATTCTACCGCGCCTCCTCTTCCGCAGATTGTTCCCTAGGCTTAGAAAAGGGGCACACGTGGATGAGATACAAAACAGTCTACTTTCTCTGGAGCTGATGTCTTGGTCTCTAGTCAATTCTGGCTCTTTTCTTTCATGGCACATAGGACTCCAAATAGACAAGATCAGAAATCAGAATAACGTCCACTGTTTCTATAAATGTTCTGAGATAAGATATATTCAGAAAGAGTTCTGTGTTTACATCAAATAAAGGCAAGCCCCAAGGCTAAGTTTTCACGTGGGAGTTGTAAGGGAGGTCAAATGGAGATACTGGCTGAAGGTGGGCCTTCAGGATCCTGTAAACCTCCCTGCTCTCTTTGTTAACTGCTGCTCTGCTGATGTGATTGTGAGTTTGCTGGCACTCAGAGCTACCATGGAGCTAGGAAGAAAATAACGGGAGGAGTGCATGGCAGAATGCCACAAAGCTCACATTTTTACCAACTTTCAGTCATCTTTTTTTTTTCTTTATGATTGTGGTAAGAGTTGGTTAATTTCGGAAGTGTTAAGCAGGTAATTTTGACCATCATTACTAGTGTCTTCATTGTGTCTTGAGCAGGAGGCTTTCAAAGTTGTTTTTTTTTTTTTCCACTTTGACATCTTAAAGGGCCCTCTTTTCTTATGTCTCAGTGGTATTTTAAGTTTCCAAAATAGACTCATTGTCTTTTTCCACATGGCATTGATTTTTTGAGTCTTTCTTTTTTATTGAAATTCCGTGCCTTTCACATAACATTTCTTTTTTTGGTCTTTCCGAGACAGGATCTCCCTATAGCCCCAGCTCTCCTGGAACTCGCTCTATAAAACAGGCTGGCCTTGAACTCACAAAGATCTTCCTGCCTCTACCTACCAAGTGCTAGGATTAAAAGTGCGCGCCACTATGACCAGGTTTATACAACATTTCTTAATCAAATTTATACACTTTCCCTGCCCCTCTTCCTGCCAGAGTTCATGCTTTCTGCCATACATGTTTTGCATCTTCTCAGTCTTCTTTTTTTTTTTTTAAGTTTCTTTGATGTAGAAGTTTCCTGTTTGGGGAAGTTTACTGTATGGGGCAGTAGTTTACTGTTTCAATCAGTTCTTTGACCCAGTCTTTCTTTTTTTTTTTTTGGCTGTATAATTTTTTATTAGTTCTGTCAAGTATGATTCAAAACATTCTGAATTCAATCTATACTAGGTAATATTAAACTAAAGAAAGTAAAAATCATGCTTTAAAATATTATCGACAAATGACAATTCCATATATTTGAAATAGAAATAATTTTTTTCTATCATGAACCTCATCTAACCCATACAAGCTCTTCTTTTCCTCCTTACTGCATAATCAAAAATTGCCTAGGATTTTTCTTATCCATGTTTCATATCACTATGATTATCTGTGATCCTTTTTTAGACTCAACCAATCATACCCCATCACACCTATAAATACTGTAAACTTCAGTAAGTTAAAGCAATGTATTCTGATTTCCTACACATTCTGAGATTCCACCCCTTATTAGAAGACCATGCCTTAGTTTCTTCCATCTTAATCTTAGCAATCTTTCCAAAATTCTAATTATCAAGGCAATGAAGCATAATATTTCCACCCCTGAGTCAATGTTTATTCTGAAACCTAGCAGATTTTATTACCTTCTTATGAGTTGGAAGTCAGACAGTAGCATACTTTTATCATCACTACACAATTAATGCTAATTTGATTTTTCTTCTGTTTTATTATACTGATCCATTCACAAGTTTACTTGAAAGTTAAAATCCTTAAAGTGTCCCTGTAGTACATTTGACTTCTAAGCCAAAAATGGAGAATTCTTCTCCCCAGGGCAGTCAAGGGAGAAGTCTTTTACACTATTTCCTACAATTTTTGAATGTGTAGACAAAAATTATTGTTATATATTGTACCAGAATCAAGAAACAGATGTTCCATTTGACTATATTATTTACATTGTATTGTATATTTACATTTATAAGTCTTTATTTTTTATGTTATGTGTATGAGTGTATTGCCTGTAGGTTTGTAAGTGTACCCATGTGAAGAGGAAATCAGATCTCCTGGAACTGAAGTTACAAACCGTTTTAGCTGCCATGTGGGTGCTGCAGTTTGAAATCAGGTCCCCCGCAAGGGCAGCTCTTAACACCTGAACTTTCTCTCCAGCCCTGAAACAAATGTTACATTCAAATATTAGTATTGTATTGTTTATTGACATTTATGTTATATATTCTCTTCTATATTAATAACATCCTAGAGTTCTGCATGCTGCTGGTAAATACTAAATATATGTGTAGTTATGTGTTAAGCTAAATATGCCATACATGGGCTGGAGAGATGGCCTAGCGGTTAAGAGCGCCGACCGCTCTTACAGAGGACCCGGGTTCGATCCCCAGCACCCACATGGCGGCCGAGAACCGTCTGAAACTCCAATTCCAGGAGAACTCCAGTTCCAGGGGAATCCGACACCCTCTTCTGACCTCCGCGGCATTGCACGACACGGGTGCACAGACTTGCTTGCAGACAATACATTCATACACATACAGAAATAAAAAAAATTAATAAAAAATTAAAAAAAAAATAAATATGCCATACATATAACCTTGTTAATCACATGTTTACACCATGTAATATTCTAACATGAACATATTAGTTATGTAACCATTGGAAAACATGAAATTCTTTATTTCACATGGCACACAGTTCATTTCTTTCAATAATCCTTTACCACGGTTCCACTTTCATGATTATGTTTTCCTCATTCTTTGAGGAAGCCAACAGCTTCTCTGAGCCAAACAGTTCTTACCCCTGGAACATTAAATATGGGAATTTCCATATGTGAAACTGTACCCACTCTCGACAAGTCAACATTCAATCTTCTTTTATTAATTTTTTTTATTTATTTCTGTATGTGTATGAATGTACTGTCTGCATGCAAGTTTGTGCACCTGTGTTGTGCAATGCCGCGGAGGTCAGAAGAGGGTGTCGGATTCCCCTGGAACTGGAGTTCTCCTGGAATTGGAGTTTCAGACGGCTCTCGGCCGCCATATGTGTGCTGGGGATCGAACCCGGGTCCTCTGCAAGAGCTGTCAGCGCTCTTAACCGCTAGGCCATCTCTCCAGCCCGAACATTCAATCTTCTTAAGAAAGTATTTCAGAGCTGGTTATGGGTCACAGGCCTTTAATCTCAGCACATGCCTCATTGGACTTATATGGAGGCCAGAGGACACCTTGCAGGAGTTAGTTCTTTTCTTCCACCAGTGAATTTTGGGAATGATCTCAGGTTGCCTGTTGAATCAATTTTCAGGCCTGGGAAGCTCTGGACTGAGGCTTCTGCCGGACTCCATGGCTCAAATCCCTGCTCCAACTTGAAGATCAAGTCAGGTTTGGTCATGCACTGCCCCAAGAAGTGCAGGCTGCTGTAGTTCTCCAGCATCACGTCCCTGTAAAGTGTCCTCTGGGCAGCATCCAGGTACTGCCGCTCCTGCCGGGTGAAGTTCACAGCTACATCCTCAAATGATCCCGACCCCTCTGCTTCACATGCCTCTGCGCCTGTCTCCAATCTATCTCACTCTGTGAACCTTGGGATTCCTCTTGCATCATCTTGTGTTCCAAGGAGTCTGGCTGGGTGCAATGATCCATGTCCCTCTGGGAGGTTGCTGCCTGCCTCTTCCTTTGGATCCCTGGAAACAAGCATGGGAAAGGGGACTCAGTCTTTTTTGTTGTTGTTGTTCCTTCCAATTTGTATCATTTTAAAATATGCATATATACATGCCAAGCATATACCAAAATTATGACGTGTGAAAATAAACTATAGGTTAATTCCAAAACATGTTTAGGGATTCACATTTTGAATATTGTATGCAAAAGGAAAGTTAATTTTCTTACTGCAATCTTCAAAACTCACTCGTGTTCACAACTCTCTCCTACCATAAAGTATTAACATACACTCTTTCTTTATAGAATACCCTCTTCCCTATATCTAGATGCCTTTTACTTTCTCTTTACAGTTTATCTCAAGTATGTGTGCCTCAGACAAGCTTCTCATAATCTTCTTAGTAAATTAAGGAATGCCAATTTAGCTGTCTCTTCTAGAAATTATTACTTAAGCAATTTCATATTGTTTTTCATGGTCATTTAATTACTATCAGTACCATATACTAGACACTTAGCTCTATGAAGACAGAGACCCTTTAATTTTAATTACGTTTGTGGTCTTGGAGTATTTGAATATCAATCAAAGTAACTAAGAAACTCTCATTTTGCCTATTTATCTTTCACTATTTTCCTTTTTATTGACAGAAATATCAGGCCACTTTTTATTGTCCATTTCTAACAATAAAATCAATCAAAAGCAAACATGACAAATGTTTGTCTTCAGTTTAAGTCAATAATCTTAATCATGGTTTGAAAATTATTTTGAAAATTACATGCTCTCTCTATTTAACTATCATTTTACACCATTAAAAGAAACTAATAAGTATTTTCTATTTATCAGGTATCTCAGATCTCATATTATGGAATACACAGGTCAGACCATTTTTTTTTTTTATCATGAATAGCTTGAAGGCTTGCAGTGTTTTAAAAACTATATTTGCAAATCACAAGCGGGGTGATTTTCAGTGTCGTTCTCTTATGCTGGAGAAGGTCTTTGAAAATATTGATCTTTGGTTAACTATATTCATAGCACTGTGTCTTTTGGTGGGAATGTGATCAGGCTTCTAAGTGACTAAATCACTTCTTATGTTTATACAGTTTGAAAATGAGATTTCTTGAGTATTGAATCAGGGTTTCATACCTTGCTTCTGTCATCAGAGGCCCAGAGTTCCAATGATATCCCGTTCTGACAGAACTTGACCCGGCCCTTTGTAATATGGGTTTCCACTTCAGAAAGATTTCTGGTATGCCTCAATTGGCTTGGAATTGGCATTTAATGTATGTTCTTATGGTTTAAAATGGTTTGGATGACAGCTTTGTATTGCTTTGCTTAACTTTTTAAAGCTTTAAACGTTCAAACTTTAGCAATGTTTAGGATGAACTGTGTATCAATTTTAGATTGATTCTTGTCATAGAACTGTCCACACATCATAAACTGCACATTTTCTACCCGATGATCACTATTTGTTAGGAAATATGTTGTGACTTAGAATACATTTTCCTTCACATGTATGATTTTTTTCTTTTCTTATGTTGATTTCCTTCCAAATGACAAATGAACCATCATTTCCTTGTATTGCTCACTATGATTTCCCAGAGGTTGGGCTAATGTGTATGTTGCTTTTGAATTGTTATCAAAACACAATGCTTGAATTAAATGTATCCACATTAGATTTTACTTTTTAGTCATATCCTTTTTTTGTGTACTGCTATTGCATAGAACTTCTAAATGACTTGATTGTATGCAGAGCATGGCTGTTATTTCACGCTATTTCTCTCTTTTCCTTGAAATAAAGTTCCTTATTTCTCTTAAATTTTTAGGGTAAGAGCCCATTAATTTAAAATGAGGAAGTTGAAGTTTGCAAAGGAAATGTTTTAGTACCTAAAATTGTGAGGATGACATCTTCAGGATATTTTATTCATTCCATCTTGCTTTGTTAATGTAAAATAATTTCAATCTCTAAGAACGAAAACTTTACTTATCTAGACACAATCACATTAGGTGCTTATTCTAGACTTTAAAACACAACTTTAATTTAAAAATAGCTTTAGAGGGACTGTAAAAGTTCAGTTCTTTAGAATAGTTGCTCTTTCAGAGCAACCAGGTTTGTTTCCTAGCATCCACATGGTGAGGAACAACCATCTGTAACTCCAGTTCCAGGGCACCTGATGCCCTTTAGTGGCCTCCACAGGCATTGCATGACATGAGTACAATTACATATATACAAGCAAATCATATATATATATATATATATATATATATATATATATATATTAGCAATAAATAAATAAAATAAAAAATTATTTTAGATCTACAGAACTATTTCAAGATGTCACAGACTTCACATCTCTCTTGCACTTCTCCCTATAGCATTTTATATTTGTATGATACATTCCTTACAATTAATAAGATAAAATATTATTACTATATCAATAAACAAATTTATTTTATTGTTTCTTCATATATACATATATAAATATATATTATATATTACATAATGGCTCTTTTCTCTTGAAGGATTTCCTTTTAATAAATCACTTTAGATTAGTTATGTCTGGGCCTCCCCTTGACTGTGACAGAGCTGTCATGTGGTATCTGTCCCATTTCAGACAGGTTGCTAACATGCCTTATTTGTCTCAGAATTGTACTGAATCAGGATCTCTCATTTTGGTTCTAACCAAATATAATCATTTAAATTAGAATATAGTTAATCAGAGGTTCATACTTTCAAAGATCTTTTCCAGCATGATTGAACAATATTGAATGTTGCCCTGCCTTTAAATTGAAAATACTTTTTAAAAACACTGACATCAGAGAACCAAGGTGTTGATGATACCCTGTTGTCTTACTAGTCTTCAAATAATTCTTCACAACAAAAGCACCTCATCCATATATTACATACTGCTACATTTAAGATGTCTTTCCTAGTTTGGGATGACCTTGATAATTCTGAGGAGTACTTGCATTAGCTTTCTATTAAAAAAAAATACCTGAGGGGAAAAATAGCAAACAAAAGAAAGATTGTTGGTGATTTATGGTTTCAGAGATTTCAGTTCATAGTCAACAAGCTCCATTGCACATAGGCCTTGGTAAGCCAAAAGTGTCAGGGTCTTAGTAGACAGGGTGGTAATAAATTACCACTCACTTAGTGGCAATCAAGAAGAAAGTGGGAGAAGGCAGAAAATGGCCAGAAACAAAATATTACCTTTAAATGCATCTCCTTAGTGACCTACATTCTTCAATAAATCTCCTGCCTCCTGAAGCTTCTACCAACTCCCAGAGGGACCACCTTCTAAAGACCAAGCCTTTAATACACAAGTCTTTGAGAGACACTGCAGATCCAACTGTAAGAGCAATGATCAGATACTTTGAATTCTGTTTGTCAATTAAGATCTGTCTCTCTCTCTCTCTTTTTTTTTTTTTTTTTTTTTTTTGGTCTTTTTTGAGACAGGGTCTCCCTGTATCCCCAGCTGTCCTGGAACTCACTATGTAGACCAGGCTGGCCTTGAACTCACCAGAGATCCACCTACCTCTGCCTCCCAAGTGCTAGGATTAAAGGCGTGTGCCACGATGTCCAGCTAAGATCTGTCTCTTTTTTAAATTTAAGATTATATAATTTGTGGAGAAAGACCACATATGGAAAGCAAAGCAGCAATCTCATTACATCAGATCAATAGATCTTAGCCTGACTATTAGTTGTTGTTAGCACTAATCACCTGGTTGAGGTAGTTAGTACCTTTTTCTCAGTTGAAAGTTACTCTATTTTCCATCCTGCTGGAAGTAAATGATTATGCACACTTCATACCTAAGATGTAGACAATTGTGTTTTGCCTTTCTGAACCTAGAGCAGCTATATCAACAATTTGGGCATTCTATACTGAAAATGTATCTGTGGTCCCCATTATTTCCTTACTTCGTCATTTCATGGATATTCATGGTTATGCATTTGTATTTTTAGCTATAACTCAATGTTTATGTGTTTATGTTTTCCTATGTTTCTCAACTTGGTTCAGTATGTCTATATTCATATTTGCTATTTATGTTGGCTGCATTTTTGTGGAATGTTCTTTACTTTTTGACAGGATTCCTCAGGTAGATTGTGTATACTTTTTATCCTAGACCTATAATTGCCCATTTCTCCAGGATGATCTAGTTCTTGTTCATTAAATGCTATCTAAGATCTGAGTTTTGGGCAGTTTGCCATGCTTTCTAAGCTAAAGAAAGGGACTGATATTTCCTAAGTTTCATGTATAGTCTAAACCAGAGGTCAGCACGAGTTTACTGTAAAGTTCCCAATGGCAATTATCATAGGTTTTGTGGTCTTATGGTCTCTGTCACTATAACTAATCAACTTTAGAAGCAACACGAGTATCCATAGACTCTATGCCAGCAAATGGATATCATGTATTTCAATACCATATTAGTCACAAAATCAATAACAGGCTAAATTTGACTCATGTTCCCAAATTTGGTATTCCTATTGTAATTTATTTCTATGGCTTATGTGTATGTAACAAGAAGGGAACCATGAGAATAAAAATGTGAATGACAATGAGATAGGAGGAAAGAAAAAAAAGAGGGACAGGGACAGGGATATTGAGGGACAGATGGAGAAAGGGGAGAGACAGGAAAAAGAGGCAGAATCTTCAGATCCTTAGAGTAAGAGCTATAGATTTAGTTCATGTGATCAGATTTTAAAACTAATCTTGTTATTTTGCTCTACTGTCTTCCTGTAAATGATTCTTCACATTACATTCTAGGAGGTGCATTTATTTTCTCTTCTCAGCTTTCAAAAATAATAGACTATCTAAGGATATACTAATTTGATATCCCAGGATGTGAAGCTGTAACAGTGAAGGTGATTCTGCATGCCATACTGCAATATCACATCTTTATTTGTATTCATGTATTGTGCAGCTGTACCCTATAGTTTACTAATATGAAGATAAAACACCCAAAATATATTTGTTGAAATAGATGCTGAAGGAAAGTCATTCAAAGTTAAGTCATCTTCTAGCTAAGATGGTCTGTGCTCAGCTATTTTTCTGTGTAACTGCATAATGAGAAGCCTGTTGTCTGGAAGCACAAAGCCAGCACAAAAGATGACAAGTCGCACAATGTGCTCCTCAGTGGCTACCATGGGAAGACAATGAGGACAAATGGAAATGACAATCAAAAGGCAGAATTAAACCCTTAAAGAAAGAGGAGAATGAAAATAAAATAAATAAATAACAAACCCCAATGTTAACCAGAGAGATGCTGAGATCTTGTGAGTGAAAGTCCTTGCTGGGGCTGATACGTTTCCATTATTCCAATTCTGACTTTCCTGGAACATTTTCTGAATTAATTCCCCTTCTAATCTCTCACAATTCCAAATTCTTATATGAATTTGTAGCTTGGGAAACTCAGGGCACTGTCTTACTCTGTCAGACCAGCTGTTAGAAACAAACCACTTTCAATTCAGCTGTGAGACAAGGTTATCTTTGGAGTATATATATTTTCTCTTTCAAACAGTTATAAGTCATGGATGATCAATACAGAGCTGAGAAGATAATGTATTAAAGGTAAATCATGCAGCATTTCTAGACAAGCTTGCCTTGTAGCAAGTAAGGACCCTCTTGGTTGATTGATTATCCATTTTTCTAATTGTTTGAAAATCCGAACTCCAAAATACCAGAGATCATAGACTTATTTCAAATGAACTAAATCTCTCCTCCCATTAGGCCATTGATCAGCAATGAAGATAAACCTTCAGGGGAGTTGTTAAATGAGACACCAGTTCATACAACTATCGATTACTCACTATATACACTTCTAGGCCAAGGACAATGTCTGGACAGGGCAAGATGAGAGAAAGATATTTAAAAAGCTGGATAGGAAGGTTATGCTGCTAAACCTTTCAGTCTCTGGCAAATGCTTCAGAGAGTAGTAATAATATAGCAATGCTATTGTAAATGCTACTAATAGCAGTGTTAACTGTGTGTGCAGTCAGAACAACAGAAAAGTAGATATTTCATCTATTGGAAGACTTACTGCTAGGATTTATATACTAAAAAGAACTGAGAAATATATCCCTTGGTCTGAAGCTGATATTACCCCTGGATATAGTCACATTTTGCCACTTTTTGGCTGGAGGCTCTGGCTCTCTTGCTCTTAGAGCTGAGGGTTGACCTGGGAGCCACTGCTCCTGTGCTAAAACCACTTCTGCAGAAACACTTGCCAAGGGCATAGAAAAATACTACCATTTTTCCTTCTTTCCAATATCTGAAACCAAATAATAAGAGAAATATAGTTTGTAGGCTGTCACTCCTACAGTTCAAAGGTGGGCACAGGAAGGCAGCAATAGAGCTTATAAGTAGAGAAAAATTAACAAACTGTGCTCAGTACAACAAGCATAATTTAAGTATTTGAACACACATGCCAGATATAGACAGTCACATAGACAGGCAGATAGATGATACTCATTTAATTTTCACAAAAATCTTTGTGGAAGTTGTGCTTTAGTCCCTACTCTACTGAATAGAAAACTACAACATTAAAAGAAGCTAGATTATGGGGCTGGAGAGATGGCTCAGCAGTTAAGAGCACAGACTGCTCTTGCAGAGGACCTGGGTTCGATTCCTAGCACCCACTTGACAGCTAAGAACCATCTTTAACTCCAGTCCCAGGGGAATCTGATGCCCTCTTCTGACCTCTGTGGCATTGCATGACACGGGTGCACCAACCTACAAGCAGGCAGTAGACTCATACACATAAAAAATAATAAATAAATTAAAAAAGAAGCTAGGTTATTTATTAAATTCACAACGATTTTCAGAGTGTAACTGGGATTTAAATCCAGGGCATAGAATTGTAGAGTTCATATTTCACTGAACAACAAATCATAATACATAGATTCTCTATGTTTGGTTCATTTGAATGAAGAAGATAAATCTCATCTTTTCCAGGGTCTCCTCCAAAAGTCCTGACGTGTGGCTGCACAACTATCTCACAAGGCCCAATAATTTCCATTTGCATGTTATTGGTCAAGCTGGAGTACATAGTGTCTCCATTTTGAGTACAGTGACAATAAATGATTTTGCATGGTAACCTTATGCTTCCTGTTCACCTTCCCTTAAGATTTGCTATTACCACCATACTGATCTAAGTATCTCAAAAAAATCTCTCTCTCTCTCTCTCTCTCTGTCTCTCTCTCTCTCTCTCTCTCTCTCTCTCTCTCTTTTTCCCCTTTGTAAATACCTCATCCCCAAATAAAACACATCCTTAATTGAATTTCCTATAACACCAGTAAAGAAGAGGGCATAAATACTTGACCATATTTTATTGAGTCCTGGAGAAAATAAGTCTTTAATACACACAATAAGTTATAAATGTGATAAAATAAGGCTGCTTTCGCATGTGCTGGTCCAAGTCCATCCTTGACTATCCCAGTTACACACACATATGCGAGGTGACTGCAAACACCAAGGAAAGTCTGTTTGTCATAGTCCTTGACTACAACATGCTCTAGTTAGGGAGGTCATCCTTTCACACAACTTGAAATGAAATTTCCAATACTTTATTTTCTTCTTACAAAGATACAATCTCCAAAGCTTAGGGCTCAAGAGGGTGAATATATTTTTGTTCTGTGCCCTTCCAGGGACTTCCAAAAGTGTTTTTCTCTAAGTGTATCAGATTCTCAAAAAGCTTCAGTTTTATTTGATTTACTATTTACTACTAATAAAGTTCCAGACTGTGAAATTAGATTTAACCTTTAGAAGACTGTTAAATTGCAAATGATTTTTGTCCAGTTGAGATGCAAATGATTCTGTCTGATAGGAAAAATAACCCCAAAGGTTACTCCTTCTGGTCCTGGACATTGGCTTGGTAGGTAACTTAGCAGTTCCAGCTCAGCACTTTTGTTCCTTTCTCTGAGTACGCATACTTTGCTCTTTCCTGTAATGTGTTGGATCAGTTCCACCTTTGGCTTAATCTTTCATTAATGTTTTGACACAGGCTTTTTTTTTGTTTTTATGAGTTATGTTTTAAACTTTTATAACAGTATACTTTGACTCTCTGGCTTCTCCAGATTACTAGTGAAAAATAAATACCATTTTCCCTTTGGAGAAAATATCAGATTTTGTGAGCAGGGGACATATAAATGTAGGTCCAGATATTTAATGGCTATATGGATATATAAACCAGGATTACAAGCTATTCTATGAAATTCATTCTACAAATCTGCCTTGACTTTCTTTTTAGTATTATTTTTTTTCTTTTTTAATTGTTTTTCTTTTCTCTCTCTCTTTTTTTTTTTTTTTTTTTTTTTTTTGGTCTTTTTTGAGGTGGGGTCTCCCAGTAGACCCTGTTGTCCTGGAACTCACTTTGTAGACCAGAGTGGCCTTGAACTGACAGAAATCCAGCTGCCTCTGCCTCCCAAGTGCTAGGATTAAAGGCATGCACCACTGTGCCTGGATTAAAGATGGTTCTTAGCTGCCATGTGGGTGCTGGGAATCAAACCCGGGTCTTCTGGAAGAGCAGTCAGTGCTCTTAACTGCTGAGCCATCTCTGGCCCCTGCCTTGACCTTCTTAATGTTGCTTTTAAAAAATATTTTTAAGCACTATGCATTTTCTGATTGGAGATTCAAAACTTATTGATAAATACTGGAACTTGAAATTCACAGTACAACAATAAAAAATAACTTTATGCTATTTTAATGGCACAATTCCATGCTTAAAAACATCCCATAAGATTTCAGAATGATTACAGAACTGGCCAAAGAAAAACTGTGTGTTTAAGGCAGAGTATTAAAAATTCAGGCTTCACTATGGACTAACTTCATTTTGCAAGATGGTAGTTTGGTTAAATATTTAATAGGCAGTGTAGAGAAATCCTACGAATCCCTTGTAGCAGTGGCTTTTCTCAGCATCTTTGGAGTTTAGAGTGTGTTTTCTATTACTCCTTACCAAACTTCTGTGGCTTCCCTTAATTCCTCTTGCATACCTCATTTTTTGCAACATGAAGTCAATAGTCCTATAATTTGCCCAAGAATGGCTAAAAAGTGCCATTTGTTATTAATTTGCTATCTCAAAACTATTTCCAGGTCTGGGGAGATGGCACCGTGGGCAAAGTGCATGCTGCACAGGTCTGAGTTTGAATCCCCTGCACCTATATAAAAATTGTGCCCTGTGGCAGAATACATCCATAATCCCAGTGCTAGGAGGGCTGGAGACAGGTAGGTCATTAGAGCTTGTTGGCTAGTTAGTATGTCTGAATTGCTGAGATCTAGGTTCGGTGAAAGATACTGTCTCAAGAAATAGTAAGATGGAGCACAATAGAGGAAGACACGAAACATTGGCCTCTGCCTGCCATGCTCTGCCATGCACACCTGTTCACACATGCACACAGACACAGGCACTTGAATACATACGAGAGAGAGAGAGAGAGAGAGAGAGAGAGAGAGAGAGAGAGAGAGAGAGAGAGAGAGAGAGAGAGAGAGAGAGAGAGAGAGAGAGAGAGAGAGAGAGAGAGAGAGAGATTCTTTTATCACTGGCATAGTGAATTCTTTGTAAATGTTTGAGGTTGGACCAAACACAGCACAAGATAATTATCCTCAGTATACAGGAGCAGTTCTGAATCATACAGTACTTTTTATTGTCTACACATTAGCACTATTTGAAAAGCTTCCCCTTGACAGTCTTTCATTTAATGTAGTGTTTGCATTAACCAAGATAAAATATTATTGAAATATGTTATTTTTTTAAATTTTTTCTTTTATTGAATTTTTGTATATTTTGTACATAACAGCTCAGTCTTCATCACTTTTATACCCTCTTGTCCATTGGCACCTCCCACAGCCCCCACAGTGGAATTCATACACTCCATCATTTGTGTTAAGGTCTAGTGTGCCAAATTAATCTCCCTGGCTGTTCCTCAGTGCAAGTTCATCCACTGAGCTCTTGTCAGCCTATCCAGAGTCCCTCAAGAAGACCAGTTTCATCCTCACCCAACAGTAATCAGCTGCCCAAATTTCTTCAGCTAAAATTGAGTTCTGCTGCCCATTTCCCCAGTTCATGCTGGGCTTTTGTCTGGTTGACTTTGCATGGGTCTTGTGCATACTGACACAACTGCCATAGGCTAGTTTGAGCAGTGTCCCAGGAACTTGTAGGATTCCCTTTCCATGTGGTCATGTACCACTTCCCTGGCTCTTACAATCTTTCTGCCATGCCTTCCTCAATGGTCACATTTTTTCCCTTTAATTTTATATTACTCTAGAATATGAATACACGTCTTCCACCCATATATGGTAATTACAATGTCTGAATATAAGGTCAATTCTAGAGCTTGTTAAGAGATTCACATTATAACAGCACAGTTTCTTGATGCAAAGAAATATAATAATAAAGTTGTTCAGTTTGCCTACCAACTAAGAATTTGGTGTTAGCATCCACAAATGAGGGAAACCATTCACCTTTTTTTCCCCCCTGGGACTGTGTTACTTCAATTCTTAGATCCTTTTTCTATGTTGCCTGAGCCTTAGGGTAAAGGTTGCATTGTAGATGTGCCATTTAGGCTTGGGCAACTCACAGACAATGTCTGTGTGTGTCCAGTTCTGGGAATCTGTACTATTCTTCATCTGGTGCAAAAGAAACTTCTTTATTGAGTGGTGTCTTGAACATTTGTCTGAACATACAAGAATACATATTTTGCACTTAATAAGAAGTTACATTAGCCTAGGAATGTGACAACCTTGGGAATTTCTCAGATCTAGGACCTCTACAGTCATGCATATTTGCCTATGCTTACCTTACCACACATGAGCTTCCTGCCATTGAGTGGGCCTTAAGCCCAATTAGGTAGCCATTGATTTTCCCCAAGATAGAAGTGTCAATGTTGTTTGCTGTGCCAGACATTGATGTGGATATTTGGTCTCAAAAATGGCGTTGGACCATGGATTACTCTTCTGTCTTATCACTATGAGAGCTAGCCTTCAGGTGAAGTGGCCTTCAGGTCAATTCCAGCTCCATTTCTTCAAATCCAGTCTTGGAAGTCTTTAGCAATATGGTCTACTATTCAAATTCTGGGAGTCAATCAAGGGTTGTGCAATAGTCTGTGCAATTTTGAAAGTCTATTGAACTACCCTGGCCAACAACTGAAAGGAAGGTTTCTACTGTCTGGCACTGTTTCTTGTTATATAGCTTTCAGCTATTCCCATGGACTCAATGTACAGATATTGTATGTGTAATATGTTGTTAGATTGTTAGACCAATTTGATTCCCTCAGCCTTTTTATATTAACTCTCCTCTCTTCCTGTCCATGTCCATCCATGTTTCCCCATTTAAAGTGTCCCCATTTTTCCCATTTCTCCCTTGATAATATCAGTCTCCTATGGTCCCATCTCTCTTGAGTTCTATGAAGGCTATTGAAGTGCATATTTATTTTGTGTCTATAGCGCTTTGGCTAGTGTCTACCATGTTGGATAGTCTCTATATAGATTAATCTATGCTCAGGAGAAATTTTAATATTTTCATATTTTAAAATGTTTTTGGCTTCCATTAGTGATTTGTAAAAATGCTCACATTTCAAACATATCTTTGAAAGAGCAAAATGGAAGAGTAAAAAGCAAGACAAAGTTCATTCAGTACCTCTAGGAAATGGTAGATTAGCAATATTGTATTGAATACATAAGAGAAAGGATCTGATAAGTTAGTTTATCATTCCTTTCACCTTTCAGCACTCTTCATTCCTCAATCTACAGGCAGGGTTTATACAGGTGTGGTAGCACAGCCTTTAATCCTGGCACTGGGTAGGCAGAGTAATGCAGATACCTGGGAGAGCAAGGTCGGCCTGGTGTACACAGCTGATTGCAGGCTGGTCAGGGCTACAGAGAGACCCAGTCTCAAGAAAAGCCAACAAAACAAAGAAACAAACAACAAAGGCATGCGGGGTCTGACTAAATCTTTAGCAGAAACCTAACAACACTTCTCTTCCTATAAAGGAAAAGTCTGACAAGAAGTCTTTCCTGGTCAGTGTTTATGAAATGTGGACAGCCTCCACATTCTTGAGCAGAACTCAGGTAATTGTGACTCTAAATGTCTGAAACTCAGTTTCCTTATTTTATGGAAAACTGCTCAAAGGAGAATACTGTACATGAGCAGAGACAAATGGGCAGCTGTTACTGGATGTTTTGTGGAAAGAGAGGAGAGAGAGACAGAGAGAGAGAGAGAGAGAGAGAGAGAGAGAGAGAGAGAATTTTGGACAAAAGAAGTATTCAAAAGGTTTTAACAATTGCTTCAAAGTGCTGCTCACATTACATTATATCATTCCAATTTATCATCATTTCCTTCATAAATCCCACTTTCTGATTTTGTCTGAATTCATAACCTGCAAAACTGCTATCTGAAACCATTTAAAGAAGGTTTTTCCTGAGCCCTTCGTTTATGTAAGTACATTTAAAACCACATCTGTTCCTACTCGGCTATTATGCAAGTTGGTAGTTGTAAAAGTGTACAATCTCTGCTTTTGGTCTTTTAAAATGCTACCTCATTCCTGGATTACTTATTTGTCTTGGTGGAAACACTTCTGTAGATAAGGTGTCTCAGGAGCACAGAAGGATCTATTAGGCAAAGGTCATAGCATCCATCCTGGGTCTATTTCTCCAGGATAATGAGAATTAAATTCAATTCCCCATGTTAATCTGCATTCATTTTCTGACTATTGGTGACCTTGAAACCATGAATAGCCACAATTCAGCTGGAGGGTTGATCTCAGCTGGAACTCCCCTTCAATAATGCACTAAAGCCATGGGGGGGAAAATCAACTCAGTTAACGGCCACATCTCTATAATCCTCACAACTGTCCCTCTTGTGCACAACTGTTATTCTGATGGAGGGATCAGCGGATTGTCAGGGGCTTCTGATAACGCATGTCATTACTCTTCTTTAATTAGGGACAAAATAGGGTATTGAATAATGCCATTAATATTGATGATAAACAACACAATGGTTTTTATAAATTAATGCTAGGAATATAATTTTTTTATCTCTAGAGTCATTGACTTAAGTAGGGTAGAAAGATAATTTCAGCAATCCCTGTGCCAGGGAATCCTGGCTCTTGATTACTTAATTGAGTGATGAAAAAGAATGTAATCTGGAAGAAAAAATCAGTAGCATTTATTCTGAATTACCTAGATCACAGGGTGTGCTAAACCACTGATTCCTTTATGGAAAATATTTTTTAAATTCTATTTAATTAAAAATACACATAAAAATGAAAGGTAGCAAAGCCAGTCAGCATTCAAACATTAAATCATTCAAGCCAGCAGACAGTGTGCCTCCATAGTTTCGGCTTTGAGCTCCTGCCTTGAGTTTCCTTTGTTTGTGAAAGGTGACCTGGAAGTATAAGATAAAATAAACTTTTTTCCCACCAAAAAAGAAGTAAACATTGCAGTTTTTCATTCTATACTTCCTTAAAACAATTCTTAGTCAAATTTATATGAATATATGTATGTTCGTGTGCATTATTACACTTGCCTTCATAACATCCCTAGAAGGCACAGAGAGATTGTTCTTATCACCTCTTCAGAAGCAGGGAATGTGAAGGAACAATCCGTGAGGTGAACAGAGGCCATCACAAATTGATTTACAGCTTTAAAGCCCTGCAGAAATAAAATCATGTTTGTTTTTCAATTTATTTTTTGGAAATAATGGCTTCCCAGATGTTTTAAAGGCAACATTTATCACCTTAAATTTTATCCGATAACTGTAAAATGCAATGTTTTATTTTTTCAGTTGCTCTAGGGACTCATATTTTACTTTACAAGATATACTCCATCTAGGAAAATAATGCCTGAATGATGTGTACCTAAATTCTAATAGAATTTTGATAAACAATTAACTAATGGAGAAAATTCAATTATTTTTGCATATGTATGAGTATTTGAGTAATTAATTTACGGATAAGCGTCAGCAACTCAAATCACATTTCCTGGTAAGGCTTTATTATTCTAAACATACCTTGCATAATCATTCACTTTCAAATGTGTCATATTGAGAGGTTTCATGAGGATGTAAAATGGCTCATATACAATTCAAATTACTTTTATAACCTTGATTCAAATAAAAAGTAGAGGCTGGGTAAAGTCCAATCTATTCGAGTTATGAAAAAAAGCAACGAAACCCCAGACAATAAATAAAACTGCCTCAAAACCCCTGTCTTAATAGACTGCCTGCTCTTGGGAGGCCAACCTTGGGAAACAGTTCACTTTATGTCCTGGCCTAAAGGGCTGTACTTGGAGGCTTTCAGTCTGTGTTCCAGCATGTGGTACTTTCTTTCATCCTGTCTCAGTATTGACATTCTACTTTCTTTGCTAATCTAAACATATATATATATATTTTTATAAAACAAAGGGAAGATGATAGGATCCTTCGTTTAATTGCTTTCCATGTTCTTTTCCTTCAATTTTTATTTTTTAAAGAAGAGTTTATATACAATTCAAATATAGTTAAAACATGGATTATCTATCTCTGGAACATAGTGCGTGGGTTAGAGCTATTTAAATTTATACCTTTAGGACAAAATACTTCCTTCTCTTATGAGACTGCAAATCACTGTCCTGTACTGATACTTTTTTTTTAATTTTTTTTAATTAATTTTATTTATTTCTGTATGTGTACGAATGCACTGTCTGCATGCAAGTCCGTGCACCCGTGTCGTGCAACGCCGTGGAGGTCAGAAGTGGGTCTCGGATTCCCCTGGAGTTGGAGTTCCAGACGGTTCTCAGCCACCATGTGGGTGCTGGGGATCGAACCCGGGTCCACTGCAAGAGCGGTCGGCGCTCTTAACCGCTAGGCCATCTCTCCAGCCCCCCTGTACTGATACTTCTAAGGTGTTTCCAAGTCTATTTCTCAGTAAACATTGCAGAATGACTAGGAACATTATCTGAGGCTGTACAGAAAGGCAGAAAGAGATGTCCATATGTGTGAAGTATCCTATTGAAGTATCCTATTCAGTTATCTAGGGCACAGGAGCGAGACATATCCAACACTTTCTAATGGTTTCCTTTCCGTTCCCGTTTCAGACTATAGGTGTCATCATGAAGAGCCCTGGTCTGCCTTAGCGTGTGTGGGAGGTGCAGAGGAAATTTTTTAGCCTCCTGTGCAATGAGACTCTAGAGCTGTTCTCCTGGGCATCAGTGAGAGGCTCCAACTACTGTGCATGAGGGTCATTGACTATTTACACTGGAGGCTTAGCTTCTCTAAAGAGCTGTTTCATGGTTGTCAGCACAGAACAATATGCCTTCAGTACAGGGCACTGAGCTCCATCTCATTGACTATTTAAAATGTGTTTTTGATAAGAATAATTCTCTTGGGGCTGGAGAGATAGCCTAGAGGTTAAGAGCACCGACTGCTCTTGCAGAGGACCCGGGTTCGATCCCCAGCACCCACATGGCGGCTAAGAACCGTCTGTAACTCTAATTCCAGGAGAACTCCAGTTCCAGGGGAATCTGAGACACTCTTCTGACCTCCGCGGCATTGCACGACACGGGTGCACAAACCTACATGCAGACAGTACACTCATACACATACAAAAATAAATAAAATTAAAGAAAAGAATAATTCTCTTTTAAAATCTGCCAATACAAACACTGATAAAAAATGAGGATGTTCAGTGAATGTCATACTGGTGACATTTTCAGATCTGAAGTGAATTGGCTTTACACATTTCCATGCCTGGAACATTGCTAGAGCCAAAAGCAGAGAATCAGATGGCAGTGTGATTCACCGTATTCCTAAAGCCCTGTTGCTCTCATAGAAATTATCCTAATTGGATTTGAAGCAAGCTTGAATCTCAGAGGTAGAACTTACTGGTGGGTGGCAATATTAAGGGAATTGTGCAAGTTCTTTGACTGGAGTCAATTTGGTTTACTATTTGCTTTTTTCAAAACCCACTCAACATCTTTCAAAGCAGTGTTCTATCTTCTGCTGCTTTTATTATTTTTTTTTTCTGTGTAGCATCTACTACAATATAAGCCTTGCCTGAAAGTGAGAACAAATATTTCTACATCTGCTAATCATGCTAATGAGACAGGGTTGTCCCCAAACCTTCAACCTAATTTGGCCCCTTCACCGAAGCACTGCCCAGCTCATTACTTTATTTCATTTGTTAATATTATCACCTTCTAGCATTTCCATGTTCACACCATTTTCCATTTTGTTTCTGGTGCCCCCAGGTTCAGAGCCCCCGACATGTTGTGACTGGGCAGCACTGTTTCACAGCAGACTCCCACTATATTTGGCATTTACATTATTTACACCTCATCATCCACGGTAATTCCTGAACCTTGAGGGGAGAGGATAACAGATCTCCTTCCATAATTACATGAGTCAATAACTGAACTCAGCCTACCTGGCCTTCATGGCAAGTTGGCTTTACCTGTTGAACCATGCTGTCTGTGTGAAAACTGCCTAAGTCCTGAGGGGAACAAAATACTTATCAGATGAATAAATAAAGGAAGAATGTTAACATTTTGAAGAATTTCCTTTTGGAAAAAATATTATTCTCAGGCTAATGCCTTTACTTTAGTTTTTAATTATAGATACATCCCTGGTAAATTATAATGAAAGAGCCCTGGCTTACCACATCCCATTGATTCTCCTTCAAAGGGAAAACAGAACAACTTCTGTTCTATGCTTCTCAAGAACCATGAAAAGTCCTGGTGAAACTTTAGTACCAAGAGATAGAAGTCAAAAGAAATCAGGAGTGAAAGAAACCTTAGAGATTTGACTAAGACTAAGTACAATAAGAAATAATATGAACCAAGGGAAGTTTAATGTCTTCTGAGGAGGTAGAGTTATTTTTAGAAGAATGATGGACTAGAGAAGAAAATGTTTGATTCATTTGAATCCATCATTTATTAGTAGGAGAGTGAAAATAGAAGTGGAGACTATTCTGGTTATCTCAGCTATCCACTCACTGTGAGGTATGTACCTTAGAAGTTCTTGCTCTTAATTTGGAAGTGTGGACATTGATTAAAGATACATGCCAAGATAATGAGATATTGAATAATAATGATGTGAGGTTAGAATGAAACTCACTATAGCCAAAGACCTATATAGCAAATGACCAACCGAGAGAGAACTAGATGTACAGAAAGGTCCTCCTCTCTTTGTAAGGTGATATGATGCAACCATTTGTGAGACTGAGAGACCCAATGCTTGTTTCAGATCTTTGTTTCTAAAGAAAAATATGTATGTGTTAGTCAAAATATTGATACAGATATATTCAGAAAGCTTTATTACAGGGGAAAAATGACAAAATCTTAGTTGTGAAACTTCTCCCTTATGTTAGTCTCACTACTCTGAATACCATGGTACCACAAAAGTCTAAATGGAAAGAAGTTTTCATAGTTTGCTAGCAAAGTTGATTTCAATTTGATATTTCTATATGTGCCTTTTAAAGAAGGGAGAATACAAATATTTGCTCTCTAATCTGAAATTCTTCCATCAAAATTAAGCAAAGATACATTCAACTTCTCTCATAGTTACTGGAACTAGAGAAGTTACAAAGACATTCCTAGCTTTAAAAGGTTTGTATTTATTGGGAAAACAAATATAGTAAAAATGTTCATTCTACCCAAACTCGTGTACAGATTTAATGCAATCCCAATCAAAATCCGCAAGAGCTTCTTCACAGGCTTGGGAAAAAAAATCCTCATTTTCATTTGGAAAAACAAAAGACCCTGAATAGCCAAAGCAACCCTGAATAAAAAGAGCAATACAGTAGGGATCTCTATACCAGACATAAAACTATACTACAGGGCTATAGTCATAATAAATGGCTTGGTACTGACACAAAAATAGACCAGTTGACCAATGGAATAAAACTGAAGATCCAAACATGAGCACATACAATTTCAGCCACCTCATATTTGACAGGGGGCCGAGAAGACACACTGGAGGAAAGACAGCATTTTCGGTAAGTGGTATTGGCAAAACTGGATCACCACCTGTAGAAGAGTGAAATTAAATGCCTACTTCTCACCCTGTACAAAAGTCAATTCCAGATGGATCAAAGACCTCAACGTGAAACCCAAAACTCTGGAGGTGATAGAAGAGAAACTTGGTGCAGACTACAAGACATAGGCATAGGAAAATACTTCCTAAATCAGACAGCAGCTGCACAAGAAATAAGATCGACAATTGACAAATCGGATCTCATGAAACTCAAAAGCTTCTGTACTTCAAAAGAAACAATAAAGGAAGTGAAGAGAAAACCCACAGAGTGGGAGGAAACCTTCACTGCAGATACATCAGACAAAGCATTAATTTTCAGAGTACAAAAGCAACTCAAAAAACAAAGAAGAAAGAAAACAAATGAATCACTCAAAACATGGAGCAAAGAACTGAATAGAGACTCCTCCTCACGGAGGAGGAATTAGACATGGCTGAGAAACATCTTCAAAACTGTTCAACATCACTAATAATTAGGGAAATGCAAATTAAGACCACTCTAAGATATCATCTCACTCTAATAAGACTGGCCAGGATCAATAAAACAAATGATATCAAGTCCTGGAGAGCTTGTGTGGAAAGGGGAACACTCATCCATTGCTGGTGGGAATGTAAACTTGTACAGCCAATATGGAAAGCAGTGTAGAGAAGCCTTGGAAGACTCAAAATGAGCTTGCCATTTGACCCAGTCATACAACTCCTGGGTATATACCCACAAGACTCATCTTACTGCAGAAATATATGCACAGATATAGTTATTGCAGCTTTGTTCACAATAGCAAAGAGCTGGAACCAACCCAAATGCCCCTCAACTGAGTGGATAGAGAAAATGTGGTACATGTACACATGGAGTTCTTTTTTTCTTCTTCTTCTATTATTTCTTTATTTTTTTTTTCATTTTTTAACAATAAGTAATAATTTATAAGTACAAGCATCCTTCACATAAAACCAATTTGCAAGCAGCTGTGCCCAAACCCACACAGCCCAAAGGTCCCACCATCCAGCTGGGGGGGGGGCTTGTATGTACAATCAAGTTGATCAAATAAGTGTCCAGTCTATACCGCTGTAGTTTCACCATTCACCCCAATCGCAGCCCTTACATTCTACCACGCCACCTCTTCCACAGATTGTTTGCTAGGCTTAGAAAAAGGGCACAGGTGGATGAGAAGCAAAACAGTCTACTTTCTCTGGAGCTGTCGTTTTGGACTCTGGTCAATTCTGGCTGTTTCCATTTCATGGGCTGACAGTTTGTCCAAGAATAACCTTTCAATCCTACTAATGAAGCACAAGCAATTAGATATATAGGTATTTAAACAGTACTAAATGTTATGGTAGGTTACTTTGGTATAGACACAGATGT
>VZQC01015656.1:1169771-1222766 GCA_009823505.1 Rhizomys pruinosus
ACCTTTTTGTCAAAAACTTTGCAGTTTAAATCTTAAAACTAACTATGGGAAAAGTTTGTATTTTCCCACAGGTCAAAATGTCACCAACTCAATGGCTGAGAAAGAAGAGATACAGTTTTGCATTGTGTAGGATGTACCAGGAAGTGCCAGCAGAAACGTTGGCCCATCTGAACATTGAAAGGAAGAAAATCCTCAGACTGCTACAGGCATCAAATCCCTCTATTGATCCTACTTGTAACAACTGTTTATAATGAGTCCGAACAAAACTTACCTTCTAGGTGCCACAAAGTTTTAATACAAGAAACTTTCTTACCTCCCCTTCATAGAACAAGGAGGAATATTATGATGATGAGGTCGTTCTCTAACTGAAAATTGGACCCAACTGTTATAGAGGTAATCTCTTATAAAACCTGCAAAACTGGCTTCTTTAATTGACTAATAGACATAGGAACTGTGAAAATGATTATTCTCTATTCAGAACCAAATATAATACTAAAGTCTCCTTAAGCTATGCATTTAAGCAAATTATATTAATACAGGAGAGCTCTGATATCAGCAATTGATTATTCTACCAAGGAGATATTGGCCAGGGGATCCAAGCCCCCCAAAAGGTAAAGGCTTCTTGCCTGTAAACTGGGATACCTGCAAGAAGAGAGGCGATAAGGCCCTGCTGTCAAAGACATGATGTAAGTATGGGAAAGACGTATTGAGACCACACTTGCAAGTGTACAGATGGTCTCTGGAATACCAGAGAGTGTTACCAAAGGCCACTAAACCAATAAAGCAAATATAGGTCTCCTTGAGTCAAGCAAGACTCCTCCATCAGCACCAGCTACATCTCACCTGCCTGGAAATACTGTGCAGCAGTGGCAGTCATATGTCTGTATATCCCAAATCTAATTGGCTATTAGCTCTCTCCTTGGAGGAATAACCCATGGCTGATGCCACAAGCTTACATCGTCTAGTGGTTAGGAGATGTTATAAGCCCCAGTAAGACCCTGTCATATTTTACAGAAAAAATGTAATTCATGGATTAACATACCATCCAAATATCTGTGTCTATACCAAAGTAACCTACCATAACAATTAGTACTGTTTAAATACCTATATATCGAATTGCTTGTGCTTCATTAGTAGGATTGAAAGGTTATTCCTGAACAAACTGTCAGCCCAGGAAACGAAACAGCTGGAATTGACCAGAGTCCAAAAACGACATCTCCAGAGAAAGTAGACTGTTTTGATTCTCGTCCACCTGTGCCCCTTTTCTAAGCCTAGGGAACAATCTGTGGAAGAGGGGGCATGGTAGAATGTAAGGGCTGCGATTGGCGGGAATGATGAAACTATAGCAGTATAGACTGGACACTTATTTAATCAACTTGGTTGTACATACAAGCCCCCCCCCCCAGCTGGATGGTGGGACCCTTGGGCTGTGTGGGTTTGGGCACAACTGCTTGTAAATTTGTTTTACATGAAGGATGCTAGTACTCATAAATTATTACTTATTGTTAAAAAATGAAAAAAAAGAAGTAATAGAAGAAAAAAATGGTTCATATTTATGTTCTTGTTCACTTCCACATTCCCCTTCAAAATACAGAGCTGCTTAATTTGTCACTCTCACTGAACTCAAATCATCATCCATTCTGTTAATAATGATGGCAAGAATTAGAAGTAGAATATTCACAGACTTTTAGTCTTCATTTTGTTGACCTTTTATTGCTGCTGAAGAAATTATGTCCTCTCTAACACATAGTGACCACCGTAGAGTTTGTTTGGCACAATCAGACTATCTACAATACAAGCTGTACACCTCTATCTTTTAGGAAGCTGAGCAATAGAAAAGATATTTTTTCTTTGCAGTCACTAAAGATGATCAGATAATTCATTCCACTTCTTCCAACTCAATTCCACTTAATAAGTACACATGGCAAATTATTTTGAGGACTAAATTATTTTTCTAATTTGGTTTTATAAGTACCTAAACAGTGTTTACCATATGGTAAATATTTGTTAAGGTATGGAATGAATAGTCCTAGGGTTTTCTCTGATAATAAGCTGAAAGCTTAAATAAAAGAGTTTAAATGTATAAAAGTTAGAATTATAAAATGAAAGGATAATAATGAAAACATTATAATATACTCATTTTGTGTCTTTGAATAAAAAGTAATGAAAATACAATGAGTGGCAGTAAAGGAGCATTCCCTGTGTGACGATGTCTTTTGCTTGGATGCCTTATTTAATGCTCACAGGATACCCAACTCTAAACCAACACAGAGTCAGTTTCAACTCTCAAAGTGAAGAAATAGGAAATGAAATATCTTTTCTAAGAGTTGGTTAGAGAAACCTCCTCTTTGATCTTGGCAGATTTGTTTTTACAGATGATCAAGAGACAATTAAAATAGAAGTAATGTACTATAGAAATCTCCCTGAAGAAATCAAATCAATATAATCCTCAAGGATTAGATGAAGTGTTAAGGCTTAAAAACCATTGGTGTCATGAGAACTATTAGGACTTTCCAATCTTACATTCCAGGCAGAGATCAAACATATTAAAATAAGTTAAATCTTAAAGGAAGCGTAGGAAACTGACTCAGTAAGTAACAAGGGTAAAATTATAAGGCACATTTTGAGACATAATTTTTTTATTCTAATTTGCAGAGTAGGTGATAAGGAACTAAAGGAAAATTCCCAACAGAAGGTGATGCTCCAATAACTAGTTATGAAAAGTACCCCATGCCAATGAAAGTTAGATTGTGGGTGTGATGGCAATACCTTTAATCCCAGCACCATGGAGACAGAGGCAGATGGAACTCTGAGAGACTGAGACCAGTCTGGTCCACATAGTGAGTTCTAGGCCAGCTGGGGCTAAAGGGAGACCTGGTCCCTCCAAAAAAAAAACCAACCCAAATCAATCAGTTATTATTGTTGTGAAAGTGCTTTGTATATATTTGACAGATAGTATGCTTTCAGGTTATGGTAGCTTTTATCTATATGGATCCCAACATGTTCACCAGTCTTCTTAATTGTATAACTCAACTATAGAAGCACATTGTGTTGAAGAGAAAGCTTTCAAACACTAAGCTGGGAAAAAAAAAAAAAAAAAAACCTGACATTATTTTCCTTACCTGAAAAAACTAGAAACTTAGATCCTGTTTCCTACATGCTGCACTACAAAGACCCAGTCTTCCCTCAAAAAATTAGAGAAGTTTTAATTTATAATAGAAATTAGGTGAAAGCAAGATTTGGTAGCATGCGCCTCATCAGTGGGTGTGGAGTAATAAAGCTCATTAAGTCATGGGAATTGAGATGGTGGCCTGGGAAACAGCCTGAATGAACATCTTTCCCTCAAGGCAGTTATCCCAGATAAAGCAATAGTAATAGTAAGGTGAAGAAGATAGCGCTATGAGAGAGGAAATAAATTTTAATACCTTCCTGTAAAAGATAATTCTAAAAATTTGATGTGTGGATAAAATTTCAATCCTTTTTACTTAAAGATAATCAGGTGGCATATAGTCCAGCATAAACATACCAGTTGAGCCTCAGTTTGAAAAAAAAAACAACAGGAAAACACTCTAAGGAATCTAACAGAAAAGTGATTTACCACAAAGATTTAAAATCTTGGAAACTCATTTGGGAGGAAGCATTTAAAATGGGGGAAAAAAAGCTATGAATGATGGTGTACATGAGTTCAAAGTCAGCTTCGGATACTGTGTTAGTCAGGGTTCTCTAAAGAAACAGAAGCAACAGGACGAATATGTAGCTATATACAATTTATTGATTTGCTCACGTGACAGAGTTCAAGGAGTCCAACAGTAGCTGCACCACACTGGAAAGGCAGAGAATCCAGGGAACTGCTCAGTCCGCAAGGCTTGGATGTCTCAGTAGTCCCAATCTAGTGCTACAGGCCCGAATGGATTCCAGGAGATCTGCCAGTCTCAGCACACACTGGGATCTGAAGGGTTGATCACAGCAGCAAAACAAACTCACCAGATGAGAGAGGCAAGCCGCAGGAGAGAAAGGAACCAGCTCCTTCTGCCGTGGCCTTAAATACTGCCTGCCGGCAGAAGGTAACGCCCACATTTGGGGTGGGCCATCCGGATTGAGGTGGTCCTATCAGAAGACCCTTTTTCTCTTATTTGTTCCTTAATCCAGTCAAGTTGACACCCAGGATTAACCATCACAGATACAGAGTGAGACTCTGTTTCTAGGAAACAACAAAACAAACACACACACAAAAAAACATGAAAACAAAACAAAAATAGTAAATGCCTCCTTAATTGACAGGGTCACTGTTAGCTTTCCCAACAATGGCAAGTCATACAGGGATCCACCATACAGGTTTATAGCAACCTGTACCCTCAGGAGAAATGCTTTGCAAGAGAGTTTCCAGAAGCTGCTGCAAAACCTCACATTAGCTTTAGAGCATAAGTATTCCAGTGCTGCCCCAAGAGCAATGAGACATTTTTAGCCATCTTCCTCCTTTTCATTTCTCACATGAGTGACTCTTATTGGTAAATCTAGGACAGTGTCAAGCAGAAAAGGAAAAAAGTCAGAGAATAGAAGTCAAGAATAGTACATTGTCAACAATCAGATATAAAGGAAAACAGCTCTCTTTACATTAAAAAAATTTGTGTGTGTGTGTGTGTGTGTGTGTGTGTGTGTGTATGTGCACGCACATGGATTTTGCTTGTGAGTGAAAGTGCCTATAAAACTCAGAAGAGGGGACTGGAGAGATGGCTTAGCGGTCAAGAGCACCAACCACTCTTGCAGAAGACCGGAGTTCAATTCCCAGCACCCACATGGTGGCTAAGAACTGTCTTCAACTCCAGTTCCAGGGGAATCTGACACCTTCTTCTGATTGCATCATTGCATGACACGGGTGCACCAACATACATGCAGACAGTATATTCATACACATAAAAAATAATAAATAAAAAAGAAATAATTAAAAAAAAAATAAAGCTCGAGGATGCCATAACTCACTCAGGCAGGTACTTCTGAGGGTGGACTGTCTTAGGGGCACCTGGAAGAGGGTCTAGACTCTGAACCCACTTTCGGGGGTCCCCATCTCAGTGGGACCACACTTTGCCTTTGCAGAGCTAACAGAGGGTCGGGTTTAGGTCTGCTCTGGTCCCATGGCTTTGTGTGGTCCAGCTCCTGAGGCACAGGCAGGACGCCATAACTCACTCAGGCAGGTACCCGGGCGTGGGCTAGGTCAGGCGCACACACCCCCTCCCCACCAATAGGAATTGGTGAGAATCCAAGTGGACTTCCTTTTGGAGAACCTTCAGAACAGGAAGAGGAAGGACTTAGGCCCAATATCCAATAATAAACAAAATTGAAAGCCTGAAACCTACACAAGTCAATACTCCATAAACAAGGAAGAGGAAAGAAAAAAAAAAAAAAAAAAAAAAGCACCAGAAGAGGCAAGCAAAACCATTCCGCTAAATAGTGAAAAGTCATTGTGATTTGAACCACAAAAGGGAAACCCACATGCAGGGACATGAAGCAAAGGGACAACATGGAAAAGGCACGGATAATCCCGCACCAGGCTCTACCAAACCTGGAGGAGATAGCTACAATGGGATCCCCTTGGAGGAGACCCAAGGAAGAGAGCTTAGAGGAATAATATGCAGACCTACACAGAGAAATTAAAGAAATAAAGAAGAATTCAGAGAAATAAAGAGAGAGAATGAAAAACTCAAAAAGGACCTAGAGGGATACAATGACAAACTAAAGAATAAAGGAACAGATGTGACAAACTCCAGAAAGAACTAAGGAGGAAAAAAAATAAAGAAGAATTCAGAGAACTAAAGAGAGGAGAATAGAAAAACTCAAAAAGGACCTAGAGGGATACAATGACAACTATTGGAAAGAAACTAAAGGAACAGACGGACAAACTCCAGAAAGAACTACAGGGAGAAAAAAAACAAACTCCGAAAGGAAGTAGAACACTGAAAAAGGAAGCCAACCACAAAGTAAGGAGCCCAAGAAGAGATTGAGAAGCTCAAAAAGGAAATGGAAACCATAAAAAAAACACAGGATGAAGATGAAAAGAGAAATAGAACACCATCCAATCAAGAAGAAGGAAAGGAAAAAGCCTCAGAAGTAGAACAGAGGAAGCAGAACAAACAATATCAGATCTGGAAGATAAAACAGAGCAACTAAAAAGCTCAATAAAGATTATGAAAAAATTTAAAAATACACACAAAGTGGAACAACCAGGAAATATGGGACACTATGAAAAGATTGAACCTCTGCATCACAGGAATAAGGAAGGGGAGAATGTCAAGAATAGTAGAATAATTAGTGATCAGATCTTCAACAGAATAATAGATGAAAATTTTTCCCAAACTAAAAATAGACAACCCATACAAATACAAGAAGCAAAGACCCCCAAATAGACAAGATCAAAAAGAAATCCCCAACACCAATCATTAGTTAAAAGCTAGATGCCCAAAACAAAGACAAAATTCTGAGGGCCACAAAAGAAAAACAAGTCACATACAAAGGGAAACCCATCAGAATTACATTGACTTCTCGGTGCAAACCATGAAGCAAGAAGAAACATGGAGCAAAGCATTCCCAGTCGTTAAAGGACTATGGGATGCTCACCCAGAATACTTTACCCAGCAAAAATGTCGGCTATACTTGAAGGAGAGAGAAAAAATCTTCCATGATAATAAACAAGATGATGGAATACATGTCTGGAAACCAAATCTTCATAAAAACTGAAGCAATTCAAAGGACAGAAGAGAAGAGCACAATCCTCAAACACTAGGAAAAGAAAGAATAAAAACATAACCATAGGAGCAAAATCAGAGGCTAGAAGTCCAAAGAGATAATAAAGTGAAAGAAGCAACATCCATCTTTCAATATAACCTTAAATATTAATGGGCTAAATCCCAATCAAAAGGCATGAGACTGGGAGAATGGATTAGAAAAGAAAACCCATCTATATGCTGTCTACAAGAAACCCATTTACATTCAAGGATAAGGCACGCAACTTAAGGTGAAGGGATGGAGAAAGTATTCCAAGCAAATGGTACCAAAAGAAAGTGGTGTGGCTATTCTAATATCAGACAAAATAAGACTTCAAAGCAAAAGAAATCAAAAGAGACAAAGAGGGCCATTATATCTTTATTAAGGAACAATTGACAATGAAGATCTCACAATCATGAATATTATCACCAAACACCAGTGCACCAAATGATTATAAAGATAATTCTTTCAGGATCTCAAGGCACAGATTAACCCCAGCACACTAATTGTAGAGGACTTTCAATACTCCCATTAAGTCCCTTAGACAGATCAACAGGACAAGGATAAACAGAGAAGAATCTGAACTAAATGACACAAATATACACCAAATGACCTCAAAGACATCTATTGAATATTCACCCAAACACAGAGAATAACGCTTCTTCTCAGCACCTCCCAGAACATTCTCCAAATAGACCATATATGGGACACAGAAAACCTCAACAAAATAAAAGATTGAAATAATCTCATGCATTCTATCAGACCATAGTGCAATAAACTCAATATAAATACCAGGAAAAAACCCTACAACCTACAAAAACATGGAGACTAAACAACACTCTCCTGAATAATAAATGGGTCAATGAAAAATAAAGAAAGAAATAAAACATTCTGGAACTGAATGACAGTGATAATACAGCACAGCAAAATCTAGGACACTTTAAAAAGCAGTCCTAAGAGGAAAGTTTTTTTTTAATTAAAAAAACAGAAAGAGCACAAGGTGAATTGATCTAACACTGCAGCTAAAATACTTGAGAGACAACAATAAATGAACCCTAAATGGAGCAAACAAGAAAGAATAACAAAAATCAGAGCAGAATCAATGAAATAGAAACAAAGAAAAGCATACAAAAAAATCAATGATCCAAAAGTTAGTTCTTGAGAGAATAAGCAAGATAGACAGACTTCTTAGCCCAGTTAACCAAAAGAAAGAGGGAATGACTCCAAATCAATAGAATCTGTAATGAAAGTGGAAATATCACAACAGACAATGAAAAGATCCAGATAATCATATGGGAATACTTCAAAAAATTATACTCTACTAAGTTTTGAAAACCTAGAAGAAATGGATGAATATCTGAAATCCTGGGAATCACCAAAGCTCAACCAAGAAGAGATCGACAGCTAAATAACCAATAATACAGGAAGAAATTGAAGACTGTAATAACTAGCCTCCCAACCAAAAAATGCCCAGGCCCAGATGGTTTCACGGCAGAATTCTATAAAATATTTCAAAAAGTTTACAACCATTATTACTGAAATTGTTTTAGAAGGATACAACGGAGGGACTTCTCCCAGATTCCTTCTATTAAGCCAGCATCACGCTATTACCAAAACCACGTAAAGATACAACCAAAAGAGAACTATAGAACCATCTCACTAATGAACACAGATGCCAAAATCTAAACAGGATACTGGCAAAGTCACATACAGACCCACATCAAGAAAATCATCCACCATGACCAAGTTGGATTCATACCACAGATGCAGGGATGGTTCAACATACAAAAAAATCAATTAAATATCATCAAACATATAAATGTGAACTGAGGAGAAAAACCTTACCATCATCTCAATTGATGCAAAAAAAAAAAAAAAAAAAAAAAAAAAAAAAGTCCTAGAGGGAATTGGACTGGAGGTTCATTCCTCAATGTAATCAAAGCCATATACAGGAAACCCACAGCCAATATCATCCTAAATGGGGAAATGACAGAAGCATTCCCCTTAAGGGTAGGAACTGCAAGGCTGCCCCCTGCTACCACTCCTTTTCAATATAGTGCTTGAAACACTTGCTTAGAGCAATAAGGCAAGAAAAGGAAAATTAAAGAGTTCTAATTGGAAAAGAGGAAGTCAAGCTATCCTTTTTGCTGATGATAATGATTGTCACCTAAGGGATGCTAAGAATCCACCAGAAAACTCCTAGAAACGATTAAGATTTTCAAAGTGCAGGATACTAAAAATCTAGAAAAACTTAGCTTTTCTTTACACCAACAAAAGCACCTGAAAAGGACTACAAGGAGAACTTCCACCCACAATAGCCTCAAAAACAATAAAATACCTAAAACAAACCTAACCAAAGACCCCAAGGATCACTTACAAAAAAATTTTAAACCCCTGAAAAGAAGATTGAGGAAGACATCAGAAGATGGACAAACTCCCATGCTCATGGATTGGGAAAATAAATTTATAGTAAAAATGTCCATCCTACCCAAACTAATGTACAGATTTAATGCAATCCCCAATCAAAAATCCCAAGAGTTTCTTCACAGGCTTGGAAAAAAAATCCTCAATTCATTTGGAAAAACAAAAGACCCCGAATAGCCAAAGCAGCCTTGAGCGAAAAGACAATACATGGGGATCTCTCTACCAGACATCAAACTATACTACAAGGGCATAGTCATAAAAACTAGCTCTGGTACTCCAAAAAAACAGAACCATTGACAATGGAATAAACTGAGATCCAAACCTGAGCTCATACAATTTCAGCCACATCATATTTGAAAAGGGGGTCAAGAAGACAATGGAGGAAAGACAGCTCTTCAGTAAGTGGTGTTGGCAAAACTGGATCACCACTTGTAGAAGAATGAAATTAAATCCTACCTCTCACCCTGTAAAAACGTCAACTCCAGATGGATCAATGACCTCAGTGTAACCCAAAAACTCTGGAGGTGAAGATAGCGAACCTTGCAGCAGACTACAAGATAGTGTAGGAAAGAACTTCTAAATCAGACAAGCAGCTGCACAAGAAACAAGATCGACAGTTGACAAATGGAAGACCTCATTAAACTCAAAAACTCCTTATTTAAACATCAAAAGAAAAATAAAGGAAGTGAAGAGAAACACACAGAGTGGGGACGAAACCTTCACTGCAGATACTCTCGACAAAGCATTAATCCAAGTATACAAGCTACTCAAAAAAAACAAAGAATAAAGAAAACAAATGAAATCGCTCAAAAGATGGAGCAAAGATCTGAATAGAGACTTCACAGAGGAGGAATTAGAGATGGCTGAGAAACATCTTAAGAAGTGTTCAACATCGCTGAATAATTAAGGAAATGCAAATTAAAACACTTAGAAAATCATCATCTTACTCCAATAAGACTGTGGCTAGGATGCAGGAATACAAATGACACCAAGTACTGAGAGATTGTGGGGAAATGGGAACACTCACCATTGCTGGTGGGAATGTAAACTTGTACAGTCCACTATGGAAGCAGGTGAAGAAACCCTTTGAAGACTCAAAATGAGCCTTGGCCATTTGACCCAGTCTATACCACTCCTGGGTATATACCCACAAGACAATCTTACTGCAGAGATACATGCACAGCTATAGTTTATTGCAGCTCTGTTTCACAATAACAAAATGCTGGAACCAGCCCAGATGCCTCTAACTGATGAGTGATAGAGAAAATGTGGTACATGTATACAATGGAGTTCATGCTGCACGTAAAGAAGGACAACATCATGAATTTAAAGGCAAAATGGATGAGAGAAGACATTATGTTAAATGAAGTAACACAGTCCCAGAAAAAACTAAAGACAAATGGTGTCCCTCATATGGGATGGTAGTTCCAATAACCAGATATAAAAATTTCTGTTGTGGAGAGGGATGCATAGTAAAAAAGAACAACAAAAAGACTGCATCAGAAAACTGACTGAAATGGTGAATGGGGAAGGTGGGAGGGGTTGGGAGAAGGGATAGCAGGTGTATATTCGATTAATGCACATATTTAATTGACGATGAGTTCAACAAGTATCCAGTTTTGCCCAGACACTGTCTACAGGTAACATGGTGTTTTAGGACTTAGTAAAATAAATATGGTATATTAAACAACATTGGTTTACAGGTCTGATAAAATGGTAATGCATCTGAGTAAATGGAGATATAAATTGCTGTTGTCCAATTTGTTCTACATAAAATCTGTATAAAAATAAACTTTGGGATTGGACATATACAAATGTTCTCTATAATTTTTCTGTTGTACGGTATCACCTTGTAGCATTCTCTTTCACCTATAAGATGATTTAATAAAAATTAAGTTTGCTTCCCAAGTTAATCACATACAGTCAACCAAAACAGCATGAGTGAATTTGATGAAATCTGTGCCTTGATTCCACCATAGATTATTAAAACAACTCCTTCTGGAGACTCATGTGGTCAAAAATCAAAAACCTAAAAAAAAATGGGGGATACAGATAGGTTTTCATATCTATTTTGTCAAAACCTTGCAATTCCAATCTTAAAACTAACTACGGAAAAGATTTGATTGTTCCAACAGGTCAAATGTCACCAACTTAATGGCTGAGAAAGAAAAGATACAGCTTTGCATCAGAGTAGGATGTACAGAAAGTGCAAACAGAAAGGTTGGGCCGGTTGAAAATTGAAAGGAAGAAAAGCTTCGATTACTACAAACATCAAACCCCTCTCTGTGGACTACTTATACATACTATGTATAATGAGTCCTAACAAACTTACCTTCTAGGTCCCACAAAGTTTTAATACGAGAAAACTTTCTTACCTACCTCCCCATAGAACAAGGAGAAATATGATGATGATGTCATTCTCAACTGTAAATTGGAGACAAACTATATAGAGGTAATCTCTTTATAAAACCAGTAAAAACTGTCTTCTTTAAATGACTAATAGACATAGAAACTGTGAGAAGGCGTTATTCTCTATTCAGAACCAATATAATACTAAAGTCTCTCTTAAGCTATGCACTTAAGCAAAATTATGATGAATACAGGAGTTCTGACATCAGCATGGGATTTTCTACCAGGAGTTGTTTGGCCAGGGGATCCAAGCCCCACAAAAGTAAAGGCTTCTTGCCGCTAAACTGGGATACCTCAAGAAAGAGAGGCGATAAGGCCCTGCTTCGGACGACCTGACATTAAGCATTGGGGAAAGACTTATTGAGCACCGACACAATGCAGTTGGAGGAAGGTATAACGAAGGAAATGGTCTAATCGTTGGCTAGTACCAGGAGCAGTGAATTGACCAAAGGCCACCCACACCATAAAAGTCATAAGATCCTAGAGGGTTCCTTGAAGTGCCAGCAAGACTTTCCTCCGGGAATCGGGAAGCCCACCAAGCTTTACACCTTTTCGACCTGTTCTTGAAATACTGTGCATCAGAGGAAGCCATATGCCTGCATATCCCAAATTCTAATTGGCTATTGGGCTCTCTCCTTGGAGGGATCAAGTAATCACTGTGCAGCTGATTACCTCAACGCGTGACATCCGAAATGTGCTAAGCATGATATTAGGAAGATGTTATAAGACCACACAGTTAAGACCGCTGTCGTATAATTAACAGAAAAAAATTAGTAATATTCCTGGAGATTAGAGAGCATACCAGGGACAAGACATCGTGTGTCGGAGTACCAAATACCTACCAATAACACTGTCCATACCTGGCCTCCAAAAAGTACCTATATGTATCATGCTAAATGTTCTTGTGCCTATCAATTAATTAAGGATCTCCGAAAAGGTTATTTTCTCGACTGGAACAAAACGGTCTAGCCATGAAATGATATGTAACAGAGCCAGAATTGGAAAGCAGAAGTGAGAAACAGGAGATACTAGCTTTTTCTCTCATCCAGCTTGTAGAAATCAGTGTGGTGCAAGAAATGGGAGAATGCAAGCATGATAGTAAACTTGACATTTCATTGCATATTGCAACGTTGATGAAAAAGACCTATACAAGGCCAATCAACCTCAACACTGCTAGATGGTGCAGGTACCTGGGACTGTGTGAACGTCTTGGCACAAACTGCTTGGCTAAATTCGGTTAATATAACAAGAAAGGATGTGTGTGTGTATTGTATGAAAAAAATTTAAAAAAAAAAAAATGGAAATAAAAAGCAAAAAAACAACACTGAGCAGAAAGATGCTAGGATCCAGTACGTGATGGTAGAATGCCAGAATGATTCATGGGACTATGGGCGGGAGAGGAGGGGTGGGATGCATATGTGCAAGGGAATAGTGGAAATTATGCCGTGACTGAAATTAGCAAAATGAGTGCTATAGAAATACACAAAAAACACAAGGCAAATTAAAATGAGAGGTAGGAAAGTCGGGTAAGAGAGTGTAGGTTTAGATTCCCCTGGGTTAACTGCAGATTAACAGGACATAATTAGCGTAGAGCAGTGGACCATGAGATGATGGGGGGATTGCTGGGGGAAATGGACGCCTGGGTTCATCTGGAAGATAAAGAAGCCAGGACTGGGTAAGAGCTAACTAATCCCAATAGAGCACATTTCTGTCAACCCCATAAATACGTTTTTAAAAACTAATCTAGGTAATACAATGTCTCATTACAGAACCTAGGACATTTTGTCAACAAATGGAATTTGCTTGTATTGATTTGTGTGCTTTTGGCATAGTTACTAAAGTATTTTGTTAATATATGTATACTTTGTAGATGAGCAAGAAGCAGAAATGTTAGTCATAGACATTAACAACTAGGATAGTTTTCAACAATTCTAGAACAACGGAATATCCATATGCAAAGGAATGATAATGAACCCTTACTTCTTATAATATACAAAAATCAATTCAATAGCCAATAGATGTTGTTAGAACCACAGAAATTATTAAAAGAAAAAGTTTATTCGAATTTTGTGAATTTCATACACTCTGTTTTGATTGCATTTGGATCACCTCCTTTATTTGCAAACGTCCTTGCTATGCCTCTTGTCCAATTTCACACACACACACACACACACACACACACACACATACACACACACTGGGCCTATAGAGTCAGATCTGTGTCCCCAAATGCCCATCTGTTCATCCACTGAAGCCTATCATTCTACCCAAAGTCATTTTTGTGGCTTTGAAATTAGCCAATGATTCTTATACATGGCCAACAGAAATTTATACAAGCAAATTAGATGAACTGAACTGAAGAACATCGCTTCAAAATTCAGCATACTTAAAGTATTACCCTACAATTTGAACAAAATATTTACAAATCATATTCTAAGAGGCTTGTTACTTGTAGATCTAAGACATATAAAAACCCATAAAAATTTAACATTAAAAAGCAAGTCACCTAAATTTAAAATGGGCAAATTAATTAAGAAACATGTCTTCAAAGAAAATGGACATATGAAAACCTGTACTAATGAAAAAAGGGCTTAATATTGTCGTGAAGGAAATATAAACTTATACCACAATAAAATAAATATCATTTCACACATTCTAGCATGGCATACCAAATAAGAGAGAATGTGAAGTGCTTGTTGGAATGGAGAAAAACTTGATCCCTCCTCCACCAATGATGTTACTGTTAAATGATTCAACCATTTTGAAAAGTATATTGGCGACTTCCCAATTATTAAATGTAGAACTACTGCTATATGAAGCAGCAGTTCTTGCCTCATGTGTATAATCAAAATCATAGAAAATGTATGACCATACAAAAGCATATATGTGAATGTTTATTACAAGTCTATTCATGAGTCATGTAGAAACAACTTATATATCTACCAATTCATTTATCCAGACAATAATTTTGTTCACTAAAAAGAATGCGACACTAAAACATGATTCAATACAAATGAACTTTTAACACCATGTGTTTGAATGAAATCATACAGAAATCTATGTGATTTCTTTCATATGAAATGTCTAGGATAAGTAAAAACATACAGACAGAAAAGAAACAAAGGTGTTGGGAGACTGAAGTGAAGGGGCAATGAATAGACAGTAAACTGTAAGATTTCTTTGGGGAGCAATGAAAACCTTTGAAAATTGCATAATAATAACTATACTAAAACCCAGTGAATTGTACTCTTTAAGAGATTGAATGTTATGGTAAGTTATATTTTAATAAAGACTATGTTTAAAATAGTATTGAAATTTGTAGAAAAAGAACTTCACCAGAAAATTGCAGTGATTTATCTTAACAACAACATTAATAAGATTAACATTAATAAAATACATGTTGTAAAATAAAAATACTTTAAAAATTGTTAAAAGGGATTAAAATCATTATTCATAGGTGTATAAAATGAGGAAGGATTTACAGTGGTTTACAAATTAGATGATGTATTATGTAGCTGTATGCATATAACTATAATAGATGATAGATTGGCACTTGGTAATGATGTGTATTCTTTGTACTGTGCTCAACATTGCATTATACAATGTGTATGTCTGATAGATATTTTTAATGACGCTTCATTTTCAGCTGTAGCATTGTTTTAACAATGTGCAATACTAATACTTAGAGCTAGTAAAATTAAAACACTCTCGAAAGGATTCTAAATTTTTAAAAATCCATTACATTTACATAAAATATGCACCATAAAATATGTACCACAAAATAAACATAGTTTAAAAATATCATAAAAGTCATAAAATGCAAATTTTAGAATGCAAAAGTAATTAAAATAGTAAAAATGTTAACTTGGAAAGAATTTAGTGGAAGTTTTTTTATTCATCATGTTTCAGTGAAAGCGAAGAAAGTTACTTCTAAAATAAGTAATAGTTTTCTAATTAAAAACAGTACTGTGAATGTGACTAACTCTACCAGGAAAGAATGATACTGAATTATTCAACAGAAGTACTTTGGTATTCCCAGAAAGGACAACTAAGAAAACATGAAGATAGAAGAGTCAGCATCATATCTAAATTTTGCACACTTAAATTTCAAAGTAAAGCTCGGTTTTATTGCTATCATTAGTGTAGCAAAATATTATTTTTTTCTTATCCACCAATAATCAATAACTGTTTTAACTGCTTTAGATATTTCCCCTTTTCTAGTTCACGTAAGTTAAAATTAATTGTGGAAAACAGAATGACTCCAGAATATCCTGCCATTGATGTGAAACCAACTTAAAACATAACAAGTAGCAGAGTTCTTTCACATACCAGGATTATTTTAACATTTGGGTCTTTTCACAAAAATACATCACAAAAATCTTGACCAGTTTTTATTCTAAAAGGATTTGAATTTACAGCACTGATAGTAATGTCTTTGAATCTGGTTGGCAAATATTCTACATGTCTTGAGGGAGTGTCCATGAAAATCCAGGAACCTACTATGTTGGCAAAGTTTCTAAAGTGCCTGAGAGGCTGAAGCAATAATAGCATAGTTCTTATAAAATGAAAGACAAATTTACAAAACTTGTAATCAGTTCCCTAAAATGGAGACCAAAGTTCCCTTACATTCTAAAAGTAGCATGCATTCCCCGCCTCTTCCTCAGTTTGCACCTGAGACTTTATGGTGAGTTTCTTATAGCCACTCATAAGAGAAAAAAAAAGTCATGTTTCTTTCATACATTGTTAAAAATAGGTTTGTAAAGCTATAAGATAACATAATCACCATTCAAAAAAGGTCCTAGAAGTCAGAAGAGAATGGAAATCTCAGTGAACAGAGTATTGAGCAGTGCATTTAAAATTAACTTTTCCTGTTCTTGGAGGTGAAATATATATATGAAGATTATATTCCAAATAATTGGTAGTCTCAATGAATATACTGAAGTCATGCACATAGAAGGAATTTGATTAGTTGATTAATGACAAAGCCAGAAGATGAGAGGAATGGAGGACATCAGAAGAGGCTCTCTTAGGTCATTATTGAATGTGAGGATATTTGTTCCTCATGTATACACTACCTCACTAAAGGAAATGTACCCAAACACAAAGATTCACAGTAACCAGACAGACAGGTATTTGCTGTGTGGATATCAGTCTCTTTCAATAACCATTGTCTTGTTTGCTCCCCCCCCCTCCAGATTCGAGAACAAAGTGTCCAAATCAGGTAAAATGGAAGTTATGGAAGAATTAAGCCGTATGAGTATAATTATCTCCATAACTGATTTGGCCAAGGAAGTCTGAATTCTCGCTCTGCTAGGAGATGAGATGAAATGAGTTCCTAATGTGATGACATTCTCTGGAATACAGCCTGTCACCTGGAGACAAATGGATATACTGAATTTTTACATAATATTAAAAGTAGGAGTTTGAGTCTTGGGAGTAGAAACTATGAATATGTCCCTTCCCTATCTTTTCCATAATCTACCAGCAGAATCATTTTGGGGATCACTGAATCATAGGATCCCCAAAACTGTTATTGACCAAGAAATTCACTGACTGTGAGGCAGATGAGAGGATAAACTCATACCCATGGGCTTCACTGATCCTACCAGGTGTCCCACCACCAAGAAAAAGTGAGAACACTGGGGTTGGAGCTGTGAGATACTCATATTGACACTAATCTCCCAATTCCTGTCTAACTACCGAAGAATTTCAAGTTTCTGTGTGAGAAGTTTTTTTTTATACTCTGATACAAAACATACTCTGATACAAAACAAAATTTCTATGGAACTAGAAAATAAGATTACATCTTTTAAAGGTCTAAGGTAATGAACCAAAAGCCAAAGAAAAGTTTTGCTAAACAGTATGGGCTGACTGATACTGCTTATTAAGAGACAATGAGTTCTCTGCTATATAATGGTAAGGGATGTGAAATAGAATAAATTCTCTGAGAAACCTTTACTGCCTCTTTCTGTAGTGGGAAGAGTTAATAGGGTCCTGAAAGAACATTGCTAGGACCTGGGCTTCTGTCCTGGTAAAGACAAATAGCAGTGTAGATAACAGCTGAGAACAAGGAGGAGGAGCAGGCAGTTAGCAAGAAAGACACTGATATCAATTATTGCTGCTGCCCGAGTGCAAAACCCACTGTATTACCCAGGTGTCCTACTGTATGCCATACATTTATTTGTATGAATTAACCAATATCATTTAAAACATTTAATTGTTTATGTGTATGAGTGTTTTGCCTACATGTATGTAAGTGCACCACAATGCCTGAAAAGGGAAGAAAAGGGCAGCAGATAATCTACAGCTGGAGTTAAAGACAATTGTTAGCTGCTGTGTAGGTGCTGGGAACTGAACCCAGGTCCTCTGCAAGAGCAGCAAGGGCTGTTAATTGCTGAGCCACTCTCTAGCCCCAACATTTTATACAGAGTAATTTAATGATGGATAACCTTATAAATTCTTGGTAAGGTTTGTGAAAATATGTTGTTACTAATGCAGGACCATGAACAGACCATCACTCAGATTTAAATACCCAACTGACTGTAGATTCATTTCTTTGTAGAGAGAGTCCATCTTTAATTGAATGAAGAGAAACTGCATATGTTAGATGTGAGAATGTTGTTATTTTCGTTGCTGTTTATAAATTTGAATATAGAGAGAATAGTGTATGGATTGTGACTAGCACAGCAGCAACTGTGTTATGTAACATCTTCTCAAGAGCAATTAGCATGCGCTGCAGTTTCCTTCTCTGACTGTCTTCATTTCATGACTGGAGCTGAAGGAACACATTATCCAGAATGCTTTGCCAGCAGATTTCTGGTTTCAAATCTACTAAGCAGAGGCCAAAATTTTTAAAAGGTCAAAGGCAAAATGAAACTTCATTCTTTGTCCATCAGGAAATCCTTATGGCTTTCAACAGACTATGATTCTTTGCATCCCTTGGAATCTCTGGAAAATATTCACCTGGTACTCTGAGGGAACTGAAGGCAAATTTCTGTAATCCCTGAATATTGCTAGTTGACTGGTGTACATGGTTTCTGCTACCCCAGCCTTTCCTATGCATCTCTAAAAACCTATTTGGCTCCATTAATTTCCATTAAGTTTGTTGTTGTTGTTGTTGTTGCTGCTGCTGCTGTTGTTGTTTTCTGTTAGAAATACCAAATATGCAGTGGCCCTCTTTTCTAATTTTTTTCTAAAAAAAAGTTTAAATTTATTCTTTTTACCTTCCATAAATATACACATTGTCTCTTGATCATATTCTGATGTGCCCACTGGTGTAAGAGTGGAACGGCTATTTATGGGAGTAACCAATTGCGCTCTCTCTGTTGGATTCCAGGCTTGATCCACAGAAGGGATTTCATGCTTAATACTGTAAACATGGTCAAAAACCATGTTTTGGGAAGGCATAGTTCTTAGGAGGGATCCCAATGCTTTTATTTTACTGAATAATCTGCTATTAAATTATCTTTCCAAAGATTTTTGTCTATATCCTTAACTGCTTTCAACCTTGTTTTTTTGTTGAGGGGATTGTGGTAGGAATTCTTTTCCTCTTGGATCCTAACTGATACCATGATGTTACTGAAGTCAATTCTTAAAAACTTAAAATTTCCAGAATTGACCAGAGTCCAAGTCAACAGCTCCAGAGAGAGTGGACTGTTTTACTTCTCATCCACCTGTGCCCCTTTTCTAAGCCTAGGGAACAATCTGCGGAAGAGGGGGCGTGGTAGAATGTAAAGGCTGCGATTGGGGTGAATGGTGAAACTACAGCGATGTAGTCTGGACACTCATTTGATCGAAATTGATTGAACAAACAACCTGTCACCCCCACTGGATGGTGGGCTGGCTGTGGGGTTTGGGCACAACAGCCTGCAAGTGGTTTTGCACGAGGATGCCTGTACTCATGGATTATCACTTTAGCTAAAAAATGGAAAAAAAATAGAGAAAGTATGCAAGACAGTTACGGCAGAATACATGATCTGGGATTGGGTGGGGGTGGGGGGGGAAGGGAAAGGGAAATATGCCTGATCTGAATTGGAAAATGATGTATACAAAAATGCACAAAGCATCAAGAAAAATTAAATTAAAAAAAAAAATTAAAGCAAAAAAAAAACTTTTAAAATTCCAAATTCTGCTAAGTCTAGTTTTAGCATTCATTTCTTTGAAGATTTATTTCCTTCTATTTTACATCTATGAATGCTTGGCTATGTGTATGTATGTGCACTCTTTGTGTGAGTGGTTCTCCAGGACGCTATAATCCTTCACTGGATCCCCCAGAACTAGATTTAAAGATGGTTGTAACCCACCATGTGGATGCTGGGAACCAAACCCTGGTCCTCTGCAATAGCAAAGAGCTCTCTAAACTGCTGAGTCATCTCTCCATCCCCAAACTTTAACTTTTTCAATAATTCGATAAATCAGCTCTTCTCAGCAAGAAACACTCTTAAGAGACATTATAGAATCAAAAATGAACCTCCCACACACAGATTTGGGAAGTAGTACTCTGAACCAGGGACATAGTTCAGTTTCTAAAATGTTAGCTATGCAAACATGAAGGCCTGAGTTCAATCCCCAGAACCTATGTAAAAAGCCAGCTTTGAAAAAAAAAAGCAACTGTAGTGTCACTGCTTGGATTCCCTGAACAAGAGAGTCAGAGTCAAGATGATCCTGGGCTCAACACAGCTAGCCTCACCTCACTAGACTCTCAAGACACATGATGGATGACTCCTCAGGATTGACACGTGAGAATGAGCTCTGGCCCTCACATGCATATGTACACATGTGCATGTGTACCAACACACATAGGTTCATCTACACCCATAGGAACATATAATATGCATAGATATATACACCTATACTTTATAACATAATTATATGAACTAATATTTCTTGCATGCTTTCATTGTACTAGAGTGAGAACTGTACACAATATTTTTATTTAAGCCTCAGTCAAACTATGAAGAAGGATATACCTTCAGAATCCAAAGGGAAGTAACCTGCATGTATCACATAAATTGAGAATGGTGAGAATATTTGGTTCAGGCAATCCAGAGATTTTACTTCTTTTTTTTTAATGGTGGAAGACATGCATTTTATTGACTCATAGTGTAGCTGGGATGGAGTTAGAAAGCTTTAAAGGAGGATCTTTTGTCGGGCATGGTGGCCGCACGCCTTTAATCCTAGCCCTCGGGAGGCCGAGGCAGGCAGATCTTTGTGAGTTCAGACCAGCCTGATCTACAGAGTAGAGTTCCAGGACAAGACAGTGGGGCTACAGAAGGACCTGTCTCAAAAAGACCAAAAAAAAAAAATGGAGGGTCTTTTAGGATAATGTTTTTCCCCCTCATTCCCTGAAAGATTTCACTTTTCACCACTTCAGTGTGCTACTGTTTAATAAAAAGTGAAGGTCAACTAAACCTCTGCAGAGTAAAAATTTAAAAACATTGGTTGGGGAGCATGGAAAGAGGAATGAGTCTAAATTTTTGACTGAGAAATGTTGAATGAAATGCTCAAAACTTGGAAAAAATATATAGAAAGTGAAGTTCAATATAAAGAAATGTAATCAAGCAAAAGTGATTACAGTACATCATAAGATGAGCCAAAGTTTTATATAAGTCAAAGTTCTCAGAGGCTGTTTTGGAACTTGAGCTGGAAAATTCTTCTCTCAGTCTTCTCATATCCAACCTCACTTCTACTGCTAAACTAGTATTAGCTGTTTGTTAAAAATAAGGCAGGCTGGCTAGTTTAAGAGCTAACATTGATGGAGTAATTATTAATTAGGCATTGTACCACACACTTCATGCCTTCATTCCATCTCTCATCACAAATTATTGCACACATTTTACACACTGGAAAGTTGTGACTTAGATGAGCGATTTTCCATTCAAATGGTCCATCTATATGCTGTCTACAAGAAACCCATCTCAATTTTAAGGACAGGCACCAACTTAAAGTGAAGGGATGGAAGAAAATATTCCAAGCAAATAGTACCAAAAGAAAGCAGCTGTTTACTTATTAGCACTCAGACAAAATAGACTACAAAGCAAAGAAATTAAAAGAGACAAAGAGGGCACTACTCCTTATCTTTTAAAGGAGCAATTAACGTGAAGATCTACAAATCATGAATATTATTATGCACACAATAGCTCTGGTGCACACCAACTTTGTAAAACAACTCTTCAGGATTTCAAGGTCAAATTAACCCCAGCACTACTAATAGAGGGAATTCTAATACCCCACTAAGTCCTTTGACAGATCACAGGACAAAGGATAAACAAAGAAGAACATCTGAACTCTGAAGATACAATCACACCACTCGATCTCACAGACATACCTATCGATATTCACCCAAAACACCAGAGAATACAGTTTCTATCAGCACCCCATGGACACATTCTCCAAAAATAGACCATCTATACGGGCACCCGGGAAAAAAACTCAATTACAATCCAAAAAGATTGAACCATAATTCTCATTCATTCTACAGACCACCCGTGCATAAATAAACTAACTATCCATACCAGGATACGCCTTAAACACCGAACAACACATGGAGACTAAACAACACTCTCCTGATAAGAATGGGTCAGGAAGAATAAAAATAAAGAAAGAAATAAAACAATTCCTGTAACATGAATGACAATGATAATACAACAACAGAAAAACCTTGGGGTGCACTTTAAAGGCAGTCTAAGAGGAAGTTTATAGCCTAAGTGTTTCCTACATTAAAAATAACAGAAGAAAGCAAGTGAAATGATTTAACATCAGCACTTTAAAGAACTGAGAGAGAACAACATATGAACCCTAAACGCAGCAGACAAGAAGAAATAACAAAAATTCAGAGCAGAGATCAATGAAATAGAAAAACAGAAAAAACCATACAAAAAATCAATGAATCCAAAAGTTGGTTCTTTGAAAGATACAATAAGATAGACAGACTCTAGCCCAGTTAACTAAAAGAAAAAGAAGACAACTCCAAATCAATAGAATCTGTGATGAAAGGGAAAATAATCACAACAGACAATGAAAAGATCCAGAAAACGATAAGGGATTACTTCAAAAAGCTATACTCACTAAATTTGAAACCTGAAGAAAATGGATGGATGATCTGAAATCCTGGGAATCACCAAAGCTAAACCAAGAAGAGAGAGATCACAGCTTAAATAGTCCAAAATATATGACGAAATTGATTGATGTAATAAGCAGCTCTCCACACCAAAAAATGCCCAGGCCCAGATGGTTTCACAGCTGAAATCTATAAAATTTCAAAAGACCTACAACCATTGCACTCAAGTTGTTTTAGAAGGAACAACGAGGGAGTTTCTCCCAGATTCCTGTCTGTGAAGCCAGCATTAAACACTACACAAAACCAGGCAAAGACCAACCAAAATGGAGGAACTATAGACCCATCCTCCCTAATGAAAAACAGATGCCCAAAATTAACAGGATACTGGCAAATCGCATACAGACCCACATCAAAGATAGTCATCATCATGACCAAGTTTGGATTCATACCAGAGATGCAGGGATGGTTCAACATACGAAAATCATAAATATCATCAAGATATATAATGGACTGAAAGACACAAAACCACACTATCATCTCAATTGATGCAGAGAAAGCCTTTGACAAAATCCAACTCCCTTCATGTTTAAAGTCTGGAGGGAATTGGAATTGGTGGGATCCTTCCTTAATGTAATCAAAGCCATATACAGGAAACCCACAGCCCAACACATCCTAAATGGGGAAATTACACAGCGCATTCCCTTTAGGTAGGAACTCGCAAGGCGCCCCCTGTCCCACTCCTCTTTAATATTGTGCTTGAAACCTTGCTAGGGCCAATAAGGCAAGAAAAGAATTTAAGGAGTTTCTAATTGGAAGAGGAAGTCAAGCTATCCCTTTTTGCTGATGATATGATTGTCTCTTAAGGGATGTAAGAACTCCACTAGGAAACTCCTAGAACGATTAAGAACTTCAGTAAAGTGGCAGGATACAAAATAAATCTAGGAAAAATCAGTAGCTTCTTTACACCAACATAAGCAACTGACGAAGGACTACAAGGAGACCTTCTTACTCACAATCGCCTCAAAAACAATAAAAAACTAGGAAAAAAACTAACCAAGACACCAAGGATCCTCTACAACAAAAAATTTAAACTATGAAGAAGGGAAATTTGAAGAACACCTCGAAGATGGACAAAACCTTCCCATGCTCATGGATTGGGAAAATAAATATAGTTTAAAATGTCCATTCTACCTAAAACTCGTTTGTATACAGATTTAATGCAATCCCAATCAAAATCCCCAAGAGCTTTTTCACAGGTTTGTAAAAAAATAAAAAAAAAAATCCTTCAATTCATTTGGAAAAAACAAAAGACCCGAATACCAGAAGAACCCTTGAGTGAAAAAGAGCAATCGGCGGGGATCTCTATACCAGACTTCAAACTAAAAATAATAAAAAAAAAAAAAAAAAAGCAGCTTGGTACTGGCACAAAAACAGACCAGTTGACCAATGGAATAAACTGAAGATCCTACACCTGAGCACATACAACTTCAGCCACCTCATATTTGATAAAGGGGCCAAGCAAGAACAATGGAGGAGGAAAGACAGCATCTTCAACAAGTGGTGTTGGCAAAACTGGCATCACACACTTGTAGAATAAATGAAGAACTAAAACTCCCTATCCTCTCGCCTTGCAACAAATGTCAATTCCATTGGATTAAAGACCTCAACGTGAATCCCCCCCAGGAACAAGGAGAAATATGACGCTGCTGGGGGGGTGCTCTCCAACTGTAAATTGGAACAACTATTATAGAGGTAAACTCTCCTTCTACAACTGTAATAAATCTGCCTTCTTTATTGTACTCACATACGAACCATAGAACTGTGAAAAGGATTATTCTCTTTCAGACCCAAATATAACACTAAAGTCCTAAAACTATGCGCTTAAGCAAAATATATCAATCCAGGAGCTCCGACATCAACAATGGATTATTTCCACCAGGGTGATGTTGGCCAGGGGATCTACGGTCCCACCAAAAAGGTAGGCTCCTTGCCTCTAACTGGGATACCTGCAAGAAGATGCTTATCGGCCGATAGGCCTGCGCTGAAGACCTGATGTTAATAATGGAAAAGATGAATTGAGACCACACATACAAGAGTACAGATGGCCTCTAGAATACCATAGAGTGTTACCAAGGGCCCCTACAACCAATCAAACAAAGCAAATTTGGATCTCCTTGAGTCAAGCACAGACTCCAACGTCAGCACCAGCTACACCGCACCTGCCTGGAAATAATGTGCCGCAGAGGCAGCCATTATGTGCCTGTATATCCACAATCTAATTGGCTATTGGCTCTTCCTTGGAGGAATAACCACTGGCTGATGCCCCAAGCTTCATTCTCTACAGGTTAGGAGATATCATAAGCCACCGTAAGACCCCGTCATATTTAAAAGGAAAAAAAATGTAGTTCGTGGATCAAAACATTCCATCTAAACATATGTGTCTATATACAAAAGTTAACCTACCATAACAATTACTGCTTTTTAGATACCTATATATCTAATGCTTGTGCTTCATTAGTCGGATCGAAAAGTTTCTGGACCAGACTGTCAAGCCCATGAAAGAAAACCGCCAGACCAGAATTGACCAGAATCCACGACAACAGCTCCAGAGAGCGAGTGGACTGTTATGCTTCTCATCCAATTGTGCCCCTTTTCTAAGACCAGGGAACAATCTGTGGAAAGAGGGGGCGTCGTGGGTAGAATGTTAAGGGCTGGGATTGGACGGGTGAAGGGTGAAAACTACTAGCAATGTAGTCATGGACCCCATTTGATTATAACCTGATTGAAATACCAACCCGTCAGCCCACCGCTGGAAGGGGGCTGTGTGGTGTTTGGCAACAACAGCCGCCTATTGGTTTTACTAATGAGGAGCTTGTACTCATGGTTATCACTACTAAGTAAAAAAATGGAAAAAAAAACTGCGAGAGATATGCAGGACAGGTCATGGCAGAATGATGATCTGGTTGGGGTGGGCGGTGGGTGGGTGAAGGGAAGGGGAGATATGATCCTCCGACCTGAATGGAAAATGATTATGAAATGCACAATAGCATTCAATAAAAAAAAACATGTTGAGAAAAAAAAAAAAAAAAAATACCTTCAACGGTGAAACCCAAAACTCTGAAATGTATAAGAAGACAAATTTCTTAAAAAAAAGGAGGAACAAAAACAAGTGTAGGAAAAGACTTCCTAAATCCAGAAGCAGGTGCACAACAGAAATAAGATTTTGACAAATTTACAATGGGACCTCTTTAACTCAAAAGCTTCTTCCATTCAAAGAAACAATAAAGGAAGTAAGTAAAGAGAAACACCCACTGAGTGGAGAAAGGAGAAAACCTTTACTGCAGCATACATCTGACAAAGAGTCTTAATTTCCAGCGTAGTACAAACTACTCAAAAAAAAAGACGAAAGGTAAAAAACACAGCAAAATCTAAGCTGGAGCAAAGAAGCTGAATAGAGACTTCACGAAGTGAGGAACTAGAGATGCAGAGAACTCTTAAAACTGTTCAAGTCACTAATTAATTAGGAAATGCAAATTAAGGACCACTCTAGATATCCCCTCCCCGATAAGACTGGCCGGATCAAGGAAAACAAATGATCTATCAAGGCTGGATGGGTTTGTGTGGGAAACACTCATCCATTGCTAGTGGAATGTAAACTTGCTACCACGCCACTAGGGAGAAGCAGTGTGAGTGGAGAACCCTTGAAAGACTCAAATGATGAGCTTTCCATTTGACCCCAGTTTCCTACCACTCCTGGTATTACCCACAAGACTCATCTTACTGCAGAAATACATGACACAGACATATTTTATTGGCAGCTCTGTTCACAATAGCAAGAAAGCTGGAGGACACCAACCCAAATGCCCCTCAACTGATGAGTGGATAAAAAAATGACATGGTAATTTTAAAATGCGTATTCCTTATTAAGAATAAAGAAAGATGGTGATCTCATGAACTTTCAGGTTAAATGGATGAGCTGGAGGCGATTATTATATTAACGTCTGTAGATAGTACAATAAGAAATACAAACGTATGAATGGTATCCCTCATATTGTGGATGCTAGCATCATAACCCACTTATTGTAAATATTTCTTGTGAAGAGAGCTTGCATATTAAAAGAACAAATATAAAAACGCTGGCATCAGAAAATGAATTGAAATGCGTGAACCTGAGGAAGGGGTGGAGAGGGGCAGGAGAGGCGACTTGGTCTATATTTCTATTAAAGGTATATTTAATTTTAAAAATTACATGGTATTTTACTTAAAATTTATATAACAAACTTTGGGATTAACATTATACAAATGTTCTTCTAATTTTTGTTGTTTTGCAGTATCATCTTGTAACATCCTCTTTACTTGTAGGATAATTTAACTTAAGGAATTAAGTTTGCTTCCCAAATTAACAACATACAGTCACCCAAAAAAAAATGGACAAATCTTGATGAAATTTACACCTTGATCCTTGCCTATAGGTATGTGTACTTAACTGCCTTTTTGAGCGTCATGGGTCAAAAAAATAAAATTAAATTAAAAAGGGGGGGATACAGTTACATATTAAACCTTTTTGTCAAAAACTTTCAATTTAATCCTAAGACTAACCATGGGAAAAGATTGTATGTTCCCACAGGTCAAAACGTCACCAACTCAAACGGCTGAGAGAACGAAAGGATACAGCCTTCCTTCATGTAGGTTGTACTAAGAAATACAGCAGAGAAGTTCACACATCTTAACACTGAAAAGAAAGAAAAGCCTCAGGACTGCTACAGCATCAAACATCTCTGGGACCATAGGTGTAACATCTGTTTACATGAGTCCTAGTGAACTTTACCTTCTAGGTGCAGCACAGTTCAATATGAGAGACCCCTTACCTCTTTTTCATAGAACAAAGAAAAACATGGGGTAATGAAGTCATCCTCTAACTGTAAATTAGAGCTGACTGTTATAGAAGTAACCTCTTATAAAACTGGTAAAACTGCTTTCTTTAATTGACTAATATACATAGGAACTGTAAAAAGGATTTCTCTATTCAGAACCAAATTAAAATACTAAAGTCTCTTTAAGTCGTGCATATAAGCAAAATATATTAATACAAAAGAGCCCTGATAGCGCGCAATGGATTATTCTGCCAAGGAGATGTTAGCGCAGGGGACCCAAGCCCCCCCCCCCCAAAAAAAGGTAAAGGCTTATTGCCTGTAAACTGGATATCTGCAAGAAAAGAGGGGTAAGGCCCGCCCTGCTGTCAAATGACCTGTGAAACCATGGGAGATTGTATCGAGATCGCACTTACAAGTATACGGTTGGTCTCTGGAATACCAGAGAGTGTTATTAAAGGTCACTGAACCAATAAAGCAAATGTTGGTCTCTTGAGTCAAGCAAGACTCCTCCACCAAATCAGCTACATCTCACCTTGCTTGGAGATACTGTGCAGCAGTGGCAGCCATATGTCTGTATATCCCAACTTTATTAGATTATTAGCTTCTCTCCTTGGAGGAATAACTTGTGGATGTTGCCACAAGCTTTATACCCTCTAGTGATTAGGAGATATATGCCACAGTAAGGCCTTGTCATCTTTCTCAGGAAAAAAAAAAATAATTAAAAAAAAAACCATCCAAACATCTGTGTCTATAACAAGTAACCTACCATGTAACTAGCAATGTTTAAAAATATGTATATATCTTAATCGCTTGTGCTTCATTAGTAGGATTGAAAGCTTATCCCTGGGCATATCGGTCAGCCCATGAAAGGAAAAAAACAGAAACTGATCAGAGTCCAAAACGAAATCTCCAGAGCAAGTAGATGTTGTGCTTCTTGTCCACCTTTGCCCCGTCTCTAAGCCTAAGAAACAATCGTGGCAGAGGGGGAGTGGTAGAATGTAGGGCTGTGATTGGGGTGAACGGTTAAACTACAACAATATAGTCTGGACACTTATTTGATCAACATGATAACATTCAAGCCCCTCCAAGCGTGTATGGTGGGAGCCTTGGGCTGTGTGGACTGGGGCACAATGATTGCAAATTGGTTTATATGAAGTATGCTTGTGCTAAAAAAAAAAAGGAGCTAGACTACTGACATTTGAACTAAACTGGAATATAAAATGACTAGTTGTTTTATTTATAGATTGTATTGGTTTGTCTCTATATTTTTCTGAATTAATACACATCACAGTGTAACATTTCTTTTACTTATAGACAATTTAAAGGAATTAAGCTTAAATTTTACTTCCCAAATAAATAAAAGTCATAGTCCAGTCATATAGCATTAAAGAGCAAAGTGTTTATTGGGCAAAATTATTTAGCAGGTACTCTGCCCAAGCTTTATCCACAAAGTATAGGACATTTTAAGGGCTTAGTGAATTGTTTAGATTAGTTAAATTTAGTGGGTAGGGTGTGGTTGGAAATGGTAATACAATTGAACTAATTGGGAATATAAAATTTTAATTGTTTATTATATATTGACTTTAATTTGGGGTTAACACAAAAGCCTCTATATTTTTCTGATTTAATACATATCATTATAACACTTTCTTTTACTTGTAGGACAACTTAAAGGAAACTAAGCTTAAATTTCCCTCCCAAATAGTAGCATACAGTCAATGAAACAGTTTGGGTAAATTTAATGAAACCTTATGCCTTGGCTCCTGTTTATGGGTATGTATAATAAAAGTTAGGCATCTATAGGTAAAAACATAAAAACCTAAAAAAAAAAAAGAGGGAGGGATGTGGGAGGTGGGGTACTATCCTTTCTGGGATACAAATGGAAAAAAACTCTGTGTTCCAATCCTATTGATAAATTTCCAATTTTCGATCTTGAAACTAACAATGGGAGGAGCAATTTTATGTTTTCACAGGTAAAAATCACTAATCCTAAATGACTGAAAACATACAACTTATTTCTATGCAGGATGGACTGGGAATGCCAGCAGAGAGGTTGACCCATCAGAACATTAAAAAAAGAGGAAACCTCAGACGCTGAGTCACAGACATGAGCATCTCTCTGAATAATAATTGGGGAACTGGTTTAATGGGCCCTAATGAAGTTTACCCCAGATACTGAGAAATCTTCCTAGACCTCTCCCCTTTATAGGAAAAAGAAAAACATGATGGTAATGAAAGCCCTCTCCCCTAACAGTAACTAGAGCCAATTGTTTACAGTGGTAATTTCCTATAAAACGGCATAACTTATTAATTGACTGTGAAAGGATAGGAAGTTTGAAAGGATATTTCTCTATCTCGAGCCAAATTCAACTAGTTTAACGTGTTTATACGTTTGTGTAATTAAGCAAAATATATTACTACAGGAAAGCTCTGACATCAGCAATGAATTATTCTGCCTAGGAGATGTTGGCTAGGTGGGATTCAACCCCCCCCCTAATTATAAGGGCTTTTTCCAAAAATGGATATATGCCAGGAGATAAGGCAGAGTAAGTCCCTGTTGTCGAAGACCTGTGTGTGAGCATGAAAAATGTTATGAGACGTCAGAACTTGCTAGCATACAACTGCCTCTGAAATGCCAGAGAGTGTTACCAAAGGCCACTAAGCAATACAGCAAATATTGTTCTCCTTGAAGTCAAAACTCATCCTCAGCACCGATACACACACGCCTGGAGATACATATGCAATCAGTGGCAGCCAATGCATATATTATATCCCAAAAACCTAATTGGCTATTAGCTCTCTCCTTGGAGGGAAAACCCATCGATCTCTAGGCTCCTAATCTCCTAGTTTGGTGTCACACCACGCTTACGGTCCTCAGTGGTTAGGAGATGTTATAAGCCACAATAAGAACTTGTCACCCTTTATAGAGAAACCACAGTTTGCGGATTAGCATACCATCCAAGCATCTGTGTCTATGCTCACAGCTTAGCTTGACATAATAAGTGGTACTGCTTAAATGCCTGTACATCCAATAGCTTGTGCTTTGTTAGTATGACTAAAAAGGTATCACTGGAAAAGCTGTCAACCCATGAAGGGAAACAACCTGAACCGACTGGAGTCCAAAACGACAACTTCAAAGAAATTAGACTGTGTTCTTCTCACCCACTTGTGCCCCTTTCCCAAAGCCAAGGGAACAAACTGCGGAAGAGGAGGCGTGGTAGATTGTAAGGGCTGCAGAGAGATAGGGGTGAATCGTGAGACTACAGGAATATAGTCTGGACTCCTAACTGATCAACATGCTGTGCTTACAAGCTTCTCCAACTGGACTATGGGGACCTTGGGTTGTTCAAAATTTGGACATAGATACTTGCAAAATGCACCAATTACCTAATTGTATGACATACTGAGTAACATCAATGTTATCAGCAAACAACTGTGTCATTATATTGTAGAATCCCTTAAAAATAAAAAAAATTAAAAAAAATGGTATAAAATATCACCTCAGCCCTTTCCCTGCAGACATGAAACCTACTTTCGAGGCCATCATGCTCAGGAATTTATCACTATGAAGGAAATGCATCTACTCCTTGCAGGAAAACTTAGCTTCTCAAGCCATTGCAGAAATCCCAAATTTGAGATTCTCTCTCTTTTATTCTCTCTATAAATACCTTTGTGAAAATAAATTCATACCCAGGACCTAAATTAAACTACAGTGGTGAAGGAAATGAGGACAGTCAGTACCTAAAATAAAATCTGCTTTTGGCTTTCTGGATAACAAATTTTTATGGGACTCCTGATTCTCAGGAACTCTGGATTTATTCCTGAAAGAGGAATATTTAATTCTCCTAGTTTAAAGGAAGATGGAACTAGCCAGGAGAAGGAAAGCCTGCTCACTTCTAAGGCTGAGTTTTGCACCTGTATTGATGTTTGAAGTAACCTGAAGGCATTTCTGTGCTTCTTCATTATAGTCTTTTCGTGCGGTATGAATGCTTATTTGAGGAGATGGGAATAGGACGGGGGCTGGATCCAAGTCCTTTCAGCTTTCAGACTCCAAGAGGGAAAGGAGATTAATGAATGTCAGTAGATTTCAGTTTGATCTGCAATAAACACACCAGCTGGAGCTCTGCCCTGCATCCACTGCTGCCAGTCTTAATATGATCCAGGGCCCATCTTTAGCTACTGCTTGAAAATCCATTGCTTCTCTCAGAAGTGGTTATCCTCCAGGTGCCTCATTATGTATTCTCATCACTTTCAATTAAACTTTGTGCCACTTAGCACAATCACTATGCATTTATAAAGTATTCCTGTCACACTTATCTTCTTTGACCTTGAGATTATGTTATATTATGGAATAAGGTATTTGGCTTAGTCATATCTCCCATAAATGATCTATCAAAGATCATAGCCACATTGTAGAATAAAAGGGGAAATAAAGAAGTATTTATTTTCAGATGAATTGGTGATGGAAAGTTCCTGTTTCAGAACCTCGGTGGAACAGAAAAATGAAATTTATCAGGTTTGGAGCAGAATGTAAGGATAACTTATTATTCTGGTATTTCAGGAAAGAACTGTCATACCATTAAGTTAAAAACAAATCTACTGGACTAAGCTTTAAAATAGCTCAGAGATGAAGACCGGCATTTGATATCCAGAACTCACTTGGTGGAGAGAATTCATCTCCAAAATTTTCCTCTGACTTCCTCGCTTGCCCTGTGACACACACACACACACACACACACACTCACACTAAATGAACCTAAAATTAAACACACAAGATATACAAATTAAGCTGGAAGCAATCTAAGTGGCAGTCAAATATTGTAACCTTATAGCTACATACACAAATGCTCAAAGCCATAATTACTAGCTTCAAGGTTGATATGGAAGGTTTACAGTCTTCCTAGTAAGTGGACAACATTATTATGTTTCTTGCATTTATATCATCTAGAAAGTACCTTCTGCTGTAAAATAGAAAAAGAGACTAATTTTAGTAGAAATGCAATAGAAGTATTTTAGAAATATATGAAATAAAATTACTATGAATCTGACTTCAGTTTTATTAACCAAAAGAAAGGGCTGGATCAAAATCCCACTAAATTTGCAATCCACTTATCAAATAGTAATAAACTTTCCCTTTTGCAAGTAGATTGCAATAGTACTGTGAGGTACTGGCAGTTGATGCTGGTTCAGTATACTGATACCCTGCAAGATTGGGGAAAATCTATTCTTCCATGGTGTATTTATGGATGAACAAGTTAGTTCAGGGAAACAAATAATTAAGCCCAGTGTTTGAACTGACATGTGGAACCATGAATCTCTGAACTGTATGCATGTATTGATACTGTTTTAGAGTTCACTGCCTAGTTTGTTAAATATTTTAACATCTACTATATTCCCATCTAATATATCCCCATATATTTTCTACATACTATTGTTAAAGTTCTGAAATTTCTCAAGTTTTAGTCAGTCAGACTTTTATCTCTGTGACAAAAAAGTTTGGTATAAATGAATTAAGGGGAAAATTTTCACTTTGCCTTTCAATTCTAGTCACTACCCCTTGGCTCTATTGATTCTATTGATTCAGTGATGGAGATCATGACTAGGAGCATATGTCTAAGTTTGCTCACTTTGTGGTAGATAGGAGAAGAGAAGAAAGAGAAGGAGATGGAGAGAGAAAGTTTCAAGAACCATTCAACAGAGCACCAGTATCTAGGGGCCATGCCTAAGATGCATGAGACACAATTATACTTAAGTCATAAAATCTGTCCTGGGACCCCAAAAGGTTCATGTTCAATTCATATCACATAGTCCATTGAACCCATCTCTAAGTGTCCATATAGTCTTAATAGTCCCAACAGTGTTCAAAAGTTCAGGTCCCAAGTACCCTGAAGGACTTAAAGCAAACTTAATTATGAACCCTTATAAAATTTAAAAGCAATTTCTAACATACATGGTTCAGAGTAAATACTCTCATTTCTTTTTTATCTTTTTTTTATTAATTCTTTATTATTTTTTCATTTTTTAACAATAAGTAATAATTTATGAGTACAAGCATCCTTCATGTAAAACCAATTTGCAAGCAGTTGTGCCCAAACCCACACAGCCCAAGGGTCCCACCATCCATCTTGGGGGCTTGTATGTACATCCAAGTTGATCAAATAAGTGTCCAGTCTATATTTCTGTAGTTTCACCATTCACCCCAATCTCAGCCCTTACATCCTACCACACCCCCTCTTCTGCAGATTGTTCCCTAGGCTTAGAAAAGGGGCACAGGTGGATGAGAAGCAAAACAGTCTACTTTCTGTGGAGCTGTTGTTTTGGACTCTGGTTAATTCTGGCTGTTTCCTTTCATGGGCTGTCAGTTTGTCCAGGAATAACCTTTCAATCCTACTAATGAAGCACAAGCAATTAGATATATAGGTATTTAAACAGTACTAATTGTTATGGTAATACTCCCATTTCTAAAACAAGAAATGGAGGATGGAAAGAAGGGAGGGGACAGAAGCAGGACTGAAACCCAGCAAGCTAGACATTCAGTCCTGGAGATCCATGCCCAGAATCTAGGGCACATGGCGGTGGGTGAGCTCTGCATGGCTTGGGGCAGCCCTGCCTCTAAAGATTTTCCATCTGTCTTCCACAAGGCCTTTTTTGAGGCTGGCTATACTCCTTGCTTGTGGCTTTCCTGGTAGATGTTCAACATTGCTGACATCTTCTCCCACTTTGTAGTGTCTTCATTTCATCTTTGGCTTCACTACCGCAGCTTCACGTATCACCATCAAAAACTGCTTTCATGGATAGTGACTTTTCTAATGTGTTACTTGACTTTACAGGGTTTCCTATGGAATCTGAGTGGAGGTCTTCATGACCTAAAACTTTTACATTTTGCGTATCTGCAAAATAAATATTATTTGGGTTATGCCAAAGTCTGATCCTAGTTTGAATAGTAGGTGGATCATAACTGGGTTCCTGAGAAACACACTCCATAGGCTTGGTCCCCAAGCAACACTATTTCCTCAAGGGAAATTAGATAAAATGACTTCTTTTACATCTTTGAGCTTACAATGCTTGGGATGTGACCAATTCCTGAGATACTGACAAGGCATCCTTCACATTTTCCTGATAAAAAGTACTTAACCTCTTTTTAATGCCATAGAATCTTCAAGTGGTTTTAATTTGCATTTCCTTAATTATTAGTGTTGTTGAACAGTTTATGTTTCTCAGCCATCTTTACGATGTTTCTGAGCTATCTTTACTTCTTTTTTTAAATTTATTTATTATTTTTTATGTGTATGAGTGTATTGTCTGCATGCAGGTTGGTGCACCCGTGTCGTGCAATGCCACGGAGGTCAGAAGAGGGCGTCGGATTACTCTGGAACTTGAGTTAAAGACAGTTCTCAGCCGCCATGTGGGTGCTGGAAATCGAACCCAGGTCCTCTGCAAGAGCAGTCGGTGCTAACTGCTGAGCCATCTCTCCAGCCCCTTTACTTCTTCATTTGTGAAGTCTCTGTTCAGTTTTTACCCATTTCCCAACAAACTCCTTATTCTCAGCTAAAACCTCATGTGCAAGGTTTTCACTGTTGTTGCAGCAAATCTTCCTTTCCAGGAGAGTAGCATGCACTCACTCAGGGGCAGCAAGATTGGGCAGTCATTTTGGTGCTCAGCCTCTTCCCTCGACCCCTTGAACCTGAAGGCAAACTGAGAAACAGACTCTCCAAAGACTTCAGCTTAGCACGGGGGCTAACGAAGTAAATGGGTTTTTCCTACAGAGCAAATGGGGGACTCTTCAGTTACAGAGCCCTTTGACAGTCCCAATCACACCCCCGAAATTCTGTACAACATGGCACAGGGAGAGAGAGAGAGAGAGAGAGAGAGAGAGAGAGAGAGAGAGAGAGAGAGAGATGCCCACTCGCACTCTCTGCCTTATGAGCCCATAGCCCTAGCCTAGGTGAGCTGGCTGGTTGGGAGAGGTCACTGGATCCACAGTTCCACCTCTTCTCAGAAGGGTTCTCCTCCAAAAGGCGTCTGATGATGTCTGATGGCCAGGGCCAGTCCATTCAAAAGAAAGTTTAACTTATCCCCCACATGAGGCTAGCTATACTCCTTGCCTGCCTGTGGCTTCTCTGGTCTTCTGAGCCTCCACCAGAATCACCCGTTCACCTCTGCTTATAGTACTCTTAAGTAAGCTTCTTCAGCTTCCTTCTCTAATTTTTTCCAAGCTCCTCCAACACAAATGCCCCTAAACAACATGAACAAATAGTCGTACCACTTCTCTGGTACCAATTTTTCTATTTTAAGTACTTTCTTTTTTTATGGTCTTTTCGAGACAGGGTCTCCCTGTAGCCTCAGCTGTTCTGGAGCTCACTCTGTAGACCAGGCTGGCCTGGAACTCACAAAGATCCGCCTGCCTCTGCATCCCGAGTGCTAGGATTAAAGGCATGCGCCACCATGCCGGCTTTAAGTACTTTCTTATCACTACCAAAATACCTAAAAAAAAATAGCAGAAACATATCTACCTCAGGTTGGGAGAAAGAATCGAGATGTAGGTACAGGGCAGACACAACCCCCATAAACATGCGCCCTGTAACCTTATTCCTTCAGGTAAACCATACCTGCTGTTAGGTTACCGAATTTCCCAAATTAGGGCTGCCATCTGGCAAACATGAGCATTTGGGGAGCACTTTTAGAGCCAAACCATTGCAGTAACCAAACTTTTCTTTTAAGAACCATATGAATATTGGCTTTTATTAGAATCTTAGGTGTTATTAGAGTTACATTGCCGCTGGATATTAATAAAATCAGGAAATTATTTTTGAGGCTAAAACTCATTCATTTAATGCAGTATTTTGAGAAAGTTAGTCCTATGGAGGAATTGTAGTACTTTAAGTCTAGAATCCCCCACATGTAACTATCCTTTTAAGTCTTTGCTCTCTCGGCCATTGATATACATCTATGTAAAAGAATTGGGAATGTCCTGAACCCAATGATATTGTAATTTGGGAGCTAAATTTTGAATCTGATGCTTTTGTAGCAATGCTACTAAAAGATTTATTTGCATGTTTATATTTTTAATTAAAATTTTTATCCACTCATTGGTTGAGGGACTCTTGGGTTGCTTCCAGCTCTCTTCACTATGAAGATGTGCATGTATCTCTGCCATGAGAAAAAGATGAAAGAGAAGTATGGCAGAATGCATAAGCTCTGACAGGATAGGGGGCAAGGAAGGAGGAATGGGTCTAAATTTAACTAAGAAGTGTTGTAGGAAATGCAAAAAATTTCAATAAAAAATTGGTTTTGAAAAAAAAAATTAAACACAGTATTGGAAAACTCAAAGCGACACCTTAGGGAGGTGTTACTAATAGAGGTGCTGTGTAGGCCACTGATGTGCTCTTTGCAAGGAATTTTATTTTTTTAATTTAATTTATTCTTTATGTGTATGATTGTACTGTCTGTAGGTAGGTTTGTGCACCCGTGTCATGCAATGCCGCAGAGGTAAGAAGAGGGCGTCGGATTCCCCTGGAACTGGAGTTAAAGACGGTTCTCGGCTGCCATGTGGGTGCTGGGGATCGAACCCAAGTCCTCTGCAAGAGCAGTTGGTGCTCTTAACCGCTAGGCCATCTCTCTAGCCCAGGGATTTTAAATTTTTTAATAATGATATTTTGTTAATAAAAACATAAATTCACTTTTATATTTTCTCTTCTTGATATTCCATAAATGTTATTTCATCATTTAATGATGAAATATTGATGATCTATTTTACATTATTTCTTTGATTGGTGTGATTTTAATATCCTGAGTATACTTACCCAGGTGAGAGTGTAAAGGGAAGAAGAGGTTCCTTTTCTTTCTAGGTTTTCTAGCATGATCATAAATGATCTCACTAAACAGTTACAGATTTCTCAGGCTTTGACGACATTTGTTGTACTTCTCTCAACAAGTGGAGGGGATTTTTATTTTGCTTTATTATGTATATTTCATTTGCCTGAGTATTTGTCCTGCATGTATGCAAGTGCATCACATGCATCCAATGGCTGTGGGGGCCAGAAGAGGGTTTTGGATCCCCTGGAACTGGAGCTAAAGACAGCTGTTAGTTGCCATGTGGGTGCTGCTGTTAATTGACTAGGGTCCTCTGCAATAGCAGCCAGTGCTATTAACCACTAAGCCATCTCTTTAGCCCCTCAATTTTGTACTTTTAATCTCAGATTCCTCATTTCTCTAAATACCAGTTCCTTCACCAAAGGATTTTTGTTAGTTCTGTTACATTGGTTTTGTTTTGTTTTGTTTTTGGTGTTTCCATAATCAATATTACTAACTCCATAAAATTAAGCAGATATTGCTTTCTTGGATGAACAATGATTACTTGAACAACTCATAGAAAACCTAGTGAATCAATCTCAGAAAATAAACAGGTACAGAAAGGTAAGTATTATGGAACATACCAATGGTCGTGCTAAGAATAACACTTGTGGCATTGCTACTAGACTTTCAGTAATACTACAGTAAGTCATCTATGCCTGAAATTTAGCTTTGTTATTTCAATATTTAAGGTAAAAGCTGACATATTTCACTCTTATAGTATAATGATCTCATACTTGAAGTGTAAGGAAAGGAGATAGGCAAACACTTTCTGTTACAGGAGACAGAATTCTCTCATTCTCTCTATTGATTATCTTTCAGTTGCTATGGTAAGATACCATGACCAAGCTAACTTATAGAGAGAAAAAATGTATTTAGTTTATGATTTCAGAGTGATTAGACGGTGGTGGAAGCCTGGCAGCAGAGGAAGCCTGAGAGAAAGCTAAGCAATCATATTCAAGCAGGCACACGAAGCAACAAACAACTGGAAATCTGGAAAGGCTTAAGAACTATCAAAATTCCCCCAGGAAGGCCACACCTCCAAAAATCTCCCAAAACAATGCCATCAACTGGAAAAAATATCCAGATACTTAGAGCCTCTGGGGCCATTCACATTCAAGCCATCACATTACAGTCCCTGGCCACCACAGGCTCACGACCATAAAAATGATAAATGCATTTAGTACACCTTCAGAAATCACCTTTGTCTTTATCAGTCTCAATTATTCAAGATCCCAGAGCCCAAAGTCTCTTCTGAGACTCAAAGCAGTCTTTTAACTGTAAGCATCAAATCAAGTAATTCCATGTCCAACTTTGGGAACTTTACTCCAAAGGGTTTAGATGGCTCAGCCATTCCAGGTTTTCTAAGTGCAACATATATTTCTCTCTTGGGCTGTATCATTCCCTGTATGCAGATCTCTTTGGTAAATATCTCATTGCTCTAGCATCTTCAGTGGTGTGAAATCTCCCTTGACAGCCAGGATTCACCTTTGCAGCTTCACAAAATGGCTTCTAGGGGCCTCCTGGCCTATGCTGGGCTTCTTTAGGTGCAAATGCTTCTCATTCATGCCATCTGGCCTTGCCAGCTCTCTGGGATCCTAAAGGAAAAACCAATAATGCCTTTGCTATTGCTACTTTCATGTCTCTAAAACCAGAATCATGTGAGCTGCCAGCCTGGCCTGGTTTGTCCACATTAGCAGCTTCTCTATTCTGTAGTTTTCTAGGAGCAGAAATCTCCCTTGACATTTTCCTTTCACAAGTTGGAGGACCAACTGGCTGTAGTCTTACCCTGAAGTTTCTTTTCCCATTGTTTAAGTACAAATCTCTAGGCCTCTCTAAAATGGTTCTAACCTCCTTATCAAAGAGTGCCTCTCCTTCAGCACATGGTTTAGCTCCAACATTAATCTTCTGAGTGCTTTTATTTATTTATTTTTTTTGTCTTTTTGAGACAGGGTCTCCCTGTAGCTCTGGCTGTCCTGCTGGAACACACTATGTAGACCAGGCTGGCCTTGAACTCACAGAGATCTACCTACCTCTGCCTCCCATGTGCTAGGATTAAAAGCTTGCCTGAGTGCTCTTTTTCAATCTAATCTGTGCATTCTGCATTTTGCCTGCCCTACTTGCTCTTTTACATTATAGATGTATGTAATATTCACTATTACTAACCATGTCACCATCTCTACATTAGGCTGTCTTAAAATTTCTTGCCAAAGAAATTTGTCCATTACTTCTTAACTTAAATTGATGCAAGCTCTTAGGCTGGGGAAAAACTGCAGCCAGATGTTTCACCAAAATGTCCCAGTTGCTTGTTTAAGTTCTTATTTACCCCAGGAACTACTTTACTCCCCCTAGAATTAATTTCTATCAGGCTTGTACCGGGATGTCCCATCAAGCCATTCTTATAACATTCAATCACTTTTCTAGTCTTAACCTCTGAAATCTTTCACATTCCTCCAAAAGCCCACATGGCCAGGTTCTCCACTGTAATACCACATTCCTGTACCAACTTCTGCAATAGTCATCTTTCTGTGGCTAAGACAAGACACCGTGACCAAGAAAACTTATATAAGAAAGAGTCTATCTGGTTTATGATTCCAGAGAGAATAAGGTCCATAATGGAATCGGGAAGGCATGGCAGCAGAGGTGGCCAAAGCAGAAAGCCGAGTGATCCCAGCTATAAGCAGACACGGGAAGCAGTGAGTGACTGGAAATCTGGCAGGGCTACGAACTCTCAAAGCACACCAGCAGTGGTGCGCTTCCTCCCTGAAGACCACCTTCCTAGTAACTCCCCAAATAGCATCACCAACTGGGGACAAATGTCAAAATACTTGGAGCCTAAGAGGGACATTCCCATTTAAACCACATTCCCTAACTGAAGGAATCTCTCCCAAAATAAGATAATTGTATCAAAAAAAAAAATGTTTACTACTGCAATAATAAAATATAAATTCAGTACACTATGTGAGTCTCCCTATTTAGGGTATATGAATTTATGAACTTTCATTAATGTGCTCAATGAAAACTAAGGGGAAAATGAAATTCATTGAACGAGAGACTTTTGTGCACCTGACTGTGTGTGTCACTTTTCTCCTCACTTGGTAGCAGCAACTTAGAGGAAAGGAATTTTTTTACTCATTATTTGGGAACATGCAGTTTATCATAGCAGGGAAGGCAAAGTGGTGGGATGGCTCACAGTTGTGCCTTTAAGAGCTTGTGTATGGAGCAAGGAAGAGAGGGAAACAGAGCTGACATCAAGGACTGCCCCTAGTGCCCCATATCCTCCAGCTGTCCCCAACCTTCACAATTTGTGCAATCTCCTCCAAACAGCTGGAGACCTATTGTTCAAACATGTGAGTCTTTGGGGACAATTCGTTTCCTTACTATAACACTGACTAAATATATGTTGTGAGATATTTTAAATTTCATCCTATTTATTTGTATGTGTGTATGTGCCACAGTGCCTGTGTGGAAGTCAGAGGACAGCCTGCCCAAATCACTCCCCTCCTATTTAGCTTGTGGGACCTGGTGTACTCAAGTTGCCAGGCTTTGCACCAAGTGCCTTTACACTCAACAATCTCGTTGGAGATACTTTAATTTCAAAGGAAAAATATTTTTTGTTTTCAGTAAGTCAAATAAAGAAATAATGTCGTTAAGGCTGGGGAGATGATTCTATGGATAAAGTGTTCGCCACTCAAGCATGTGGACTTGAGATCAAATCCCCAGCAGGCCCATGTGAAAAGCTTGGCATAGCAGTGCCTGCCTATAATCCTAGCACTGGGGAAGCTGGAGAAGAGGCTCACTGGCATTCCTTGGAGGGTCAGCCTAATGCTCCAGGCTCACAGTAAGAGACCCTGCCTCAATAACAAAGTGAAGAGTAATTACAGAAGACAACTCACATTGACCTCCAGCCTCCACATAAAAACACACACTTGCACATACATGCACACCTCATAACTTTATGTAAAGAGAGAAAGGGGACAAAAGTATCACTGTAGTTTGATGGGTTTTTATGCCTTTAGCTGCTCTGGCCCATTTTGAAATGGTAAGGAAAACATCTTGCATCAATTGTTATATAAAGTTATTTTTAAAGGTTTTTCTTTATGTGTATATGTTTATGCGTGTATACACTACATATTTATGTGTATACGTGTATGTGTGTATACACTGCATATTTATGGGTATATGTGTATATGTGTGTATACACTGCATATTCATGGGTATATGTGTATGTGTGTATACACTACATATTTATAAGTGCCCATGGAGGCTCAAATAATTGGTCAGCTTCCCTGGACCTCTGATTACAGGCTGTTGTGAGCCAACTTATGTGGGTACTGGGAATGAAACTCGGGTCCTCTGGAAGCAAGGCATGCACTCCTAACTACTGAGCCATCTCTCCAGCATTCAAACAGTTATTAATTTTTTTCAGAGGAGTTGATAGAAATATAACAATGCTACAAATATAAGGAAAATAAATAAGGAGAAAAGGAAGGCAACATTTTTGTTTGTTTTTATTTTGGTAAGAACACTTAACATAAGATCTACCATCTTGACAAATTTTTCCGTGCACAACATAGAATTTTTAACAATAGGCATCACGAAGTGCAGAAACTCTAATTTTGATGTTGTCAGAGCTTTAAGGCTCTTAAGAAAAAGAATCATTTAGTTCTGAGAATAGCTTAAACAAACAGCATGAAACTCTTTGTTATTGTACCCAGGCAAGAGTATTCAACATTTGTCTTTTTCTCTTTTTTTTTTTTTAAATAAAGGAGGACGACAGTAATAGAGCTGCACCATTTATGTTAATCTCAATGCCACCACAGTGATTTAAAACACATTTTTATTGCCATTTGTCATGTCAGCTTCAAAGGTTGGAAAAATTATGTATACTATGCTGCAATCCTTCCCATGTTTCATTTTCTCTATGTAATGAAATGTGAAAATGGCAAGGCAGTTTAAATGAACTCTACAGGATCAAGGGACTATGTAAAACCTCATCAAACCAACCAACAGAGTCGCTTAATCAAGAAGAATGTATGCATGACATAACACAGCTGAATTCTGACCCAGGGGCCTGCAGACACAAAGCAATGGAGAACATGGGAAATTTAAAAATGAGTTGTAATCTAATTTTGATTAACTCACAAAAGAGAATGACACAAAGAAAATCAGGTGAGAAATATTCTAGATCCTAGTATATTTCCCATGGTTTTTTCAGCTGATGAATCAGTATAAAATTTAATCTGTTTCAAATATTCATTGATAGATAACATAACATTTGATTCAAACAATATTCAATTTATAAAATAAAAAGAAGTCTAACATTAAAAAGTCAGGCTATGAGTTTGTTTAATTTTCCCCTCCACATATTATAATTAACTTTTATTAAGTGCCTTCTATAAGCACATTCTGAATACATTAATTAACTCATATATCTGAGTGATTAATTCAACTTCTGTACAATGATTTGAAATGCCTTTTTGGTAAATGTGTCCCAGCTGATTATATTTGAAGGCGTTTGATGTAATCAGCTGGCTAACTGACTTATCTCCACCTGGCATATTGCTACTTTCTTCATCCCGCATCAGTCATAAGTGCCAAAATGAGCTATGGCACCAGCTGCTTTGGTACCAATGTCCCCACCTATTGAGTTATAGAGTGCTTTGCTTCATTAGACACCAAGACAAACCTTAAATAGCAGAGGATCCATCTATACTTGGGTTTTTTACTTCCTGAGTACATTGCATGCTAGAAAATCAATAGGAACAAAAGTGTGATATATTTTTTGTAGAATATACATGGTACTGAAAATAAGTTACAATGAGGATGACTGAATGGAACAGTATATCTGAGAGGAAACAGCAGCTGATTGCTAGCATTCTTGATTCAGTGCTCTAATTTCTACATACTCCCATACTTCACAGCGAGTGCTCACCTCATTGTTTAACTGATAATTTATCTGCACACTCAACATGAATCCAGAGAACTAAGAGCTACATTCTTCTTTTCCATCTGAAAATTTTGTCAGCTTAATACAACTAAATATATGTTGAGAGAGAAAAAAGAAATTCACAAAAACCTCCTTCTGTTTGTAAATTATGTTGAATAACATGCTACTTATCATAATAAAAATATTTTTCCCAGGGCATTCTTCATTACATTCTAACCACCCCTGACACTTTGCAAATTCTTTCTTTCATACCATTCATCTTATTCTAGAATTAGATTCCTGTTTATTCAGTAGTTATTAGTGACAATCTACTCTATTCAAGGATTTTTTTCTGGAATTCTAGTATCCTGATGGAGCATTAACAAAGACAGACCACATACCCAAAGTCACAAAGCATCATGATGCTTCACCTCACAATGCAACCAGAGGAGGGAGACTATAAGCAATATATAAGTAAAATATAAGATATCAAATGGCAATAGATGCTTAGAGCAAAACAATTCAAGTTAGATATGTTGCATATTTTTTCAATAGGATTATAATAAATATTTTCTAAACAGGTAACATATACAACAAAATCTGAAAGAAACATTCAAATTTTGTAAATATAATAATTCATTAATAAGCTACTAATTATCAGTGACTTTGTGTAGCTCTAGCTGAATTACATAAAAATAAAGCAGTGATATCATCATAGAAAGTGTTAACATAATAACAATAACATTGTTTTAATACTTTGACAAAAATATTCCTTTATACTTACAAGCATATTTCATGTAGTACTTGCAAGTCATTAAGTGAATAACAATTGGATGTTAGGAGAAACCTCATTAAGTAAGAATGCTAAAGAACATAACATAGGTGTGTTAAAAAATCTAACCAGAATGTGCTCCTGGATACTTGTGCTGGATAGCTTTAGTGTCAACTTGACACACCTGGGTTGAGGAAGCCTCAATTGGGGAATTGACTTCATTGGATTGGCCTGTGGCCACATCTGTGGAGTATTGTCTTGATTGTCAAGCTGTGTGGGAGGGCCCAGCCCACAATGAGTGGTGCCACCCTGGGCAGGTTGTTGTGTACCGTATAAGAAGGCAGGCTGGGCATGAGCCAGGGAAGCAAGCCAGTGAACAACATCCCTCCATGGCCTGTGCTTCAGTTCCTGCCTCCAGGTTCCTGCCCTGAGTTCCTGCCTTGGGCTCCCTGAGTGATGAACTGTGACCCTGGAGATGTAAGCTGAATAAACCCTTTCCTCCCCAAGTTGGTGTCGGTCAGAGTGTTTTGTCACAGCAATGGAAGACAAATTAGAACAATACTAAGCTTTTTTTTTTGTTGTTGTTCTTTTCGAGACAGGGTCTCCCTGTAGCTCCAGCTGTCCTGGAACTCACTCTGTAGACAAGGCTAGCCTTGAACTCACAAAGATCCTCCTCCTTCTGCCTCCCAAGTGCTAGGATCAAAGGCATGCGCCACCACTCCCAGTTTGATACTAAGCTTTTCTAAGTAATGGCATATGATAATTGGAAATATACATGCAGTGTAAGATGGTCTTTATTAATATAAATTTGTCACTTAGAATTTTTTAGACTTTGTCTGGAACAGAGATTATACAGCTGTGGTGACTAAGGAGTTCACCTGTTAAAGGCCAGAACTTGGGTACAGAAAGCTTAATGTATTACTGGCATTCACCTAAAACCTGCTGACACAATTCACAAAAATTAGGAACTTAACCATTTTCCTTTTCAATAAGAGATGTTTTAAAACTGGGCACAGTGGTGCCTATCTGTAATCCTAGCGCTTAGAAGGTGGAGACAGGGAATTATTTAAGGCCAGCCTTAAACTATATAGAAATTGTTTCAGAAAAGAGATAATCTAAAACATGTTTCTTTCCTTGCTGGATTTATTTGAAGGACTTCTATTTTCTACTTGAAGATGAATGGAACCCAGAGGATCTAAAATTATTGAGTATAAATTATATATACCCATATCATTAATATCATTATTTCATTTAAATATTATATATTATATATTACTATATTGTAATATTAAATATATATATATATATGTATAATCAAACTAATAAAAGGAGTCAAAAAGTAATCTTGGATGTCATATGAATAATTAGTACCTGGTAAAAGTCAGACCATTATAGTGATTACTATGATAAAAGTTAAAGACATTGAGGGACAGGCATGGTGGCGCACGCCTTTAATCCTAGCACTTGGGAGGCAGAGACAGGAAGATCTTTGTGAGTTCAAGGCCAGCCTGGTCTACAGAGTAAATTCCATGACAGCTGGGGCTACAAGGAGACTGTGTCTCGAAAAGACCAAAAAATAAAAAAAAAGTTAAAGACATTGAAATAGACAGTTCAATGTAGTTTACTTTTTTTTACGAGTCAATTTACTTTTAACATTATTCTACAAAATGGAATAGAACTCAGCTACCATGTGGATACAATTCCCTAGATATAAACTCAATTTAACTTTTAAAATTGTAATTACCCCTTAAACAGTCTCAGGATAACTAAACATTAATAAACTTAATTAAAATAGCTAGTTGAGTGGGTCATGGTGGTAAACAGCATTAATTCTAGCACTCAAGAGACAGATGCTGTCCAATATCTGTGAGTTCCAGGTCAGCCTTATCTACATATCCAGTTCTGGCTAGCCAGGTCTACACAGTGAGATCTTGTCTCAAAAATAAAAACAAACAAACAAATTAGACTAGTTGATGAGAAAGTTTTACATCAGCTTTAGTAGCAAGAAAATGGTTTTAAAAGAATATTTGTACTAATGTGATTCTGTTTTTTGCACTAGCTAACCATTATTTATTCTCTCTCTCTCTCTTTCTCTCTCTCTCTCTCTCTCTCTCTCTCTCTCTCTCTCTCTCTCTCTCTCTGTTTTCCTAACTAATACTTCCCCTACACCCTCCTCACTTAAAGTAGGAGATGTCAGAGGAAAATTTCCATGTATTTCTCTGTATCTTTCAGAAACATTTAAATTTTGACATAGAAAATCTAATCCTGTATTTTGTAGCATATAACCATACCCTCAGTACTAAGTGTCATGGCATTGAAATTTAAATAAAATCCACATAAATGAGAAGCATATTTGTGTATGTTAATAAGTAGCAACTTTAGCAAGGAAACATCTCTGCCTTAGCAAGTTTAAGTCACCATAAATATTTACAAGTTTGTTCTTAAAAAAAAGTAGCAATGGCTTCTCTTCTTACTGCTGTCCTAGGATCCATATAAAGCATCAAGGAGAAGGGGTCAGAACAGAGGGTTCACAGAGCTCTTCCACAATACATGGTTCTAGGCCACATGGGTATCATGGAAGCCAAATGCATAGAAACAGAAGCACACAATACTCAGAGAACCTGAAGAAGCTGGGTACAGTGTACCATGGATAGAGAGTTCTGACTAAATAGCAAATGTTAACATCTGAAAACTTAATTTTAAATGTTACCAGAGTAAATAATTATTCAAATATATGATAAAAATTTGCATACACAGGATTCTTACATATTAAAAAAGTGAGAACTTGCATGGTGCAAGCAAATATACAATCATAGGTAATGATCCAGAGAGGGCATTTTAAAAGGGGATAGGAGGAGACTAGAAAAAGCTCAGCAGTTAAGAGCACTGGCTCTTCTTGCAGAGAACTTGTGTTATGCTGGGTTCCCAGCACCCACATGGTGACTAACAAGCATCCTTAACTCTAATTCCAGTGCACCTGGTGCCCTCTTCTGGCCTCCACAGGCACTGCACTCATGGGTGTTACACATAAAAAGTAAATAAACACAAAATTTAAAAATAAGTTTATCAAAGAGGATAATAACTATAAAGTAGCCAAAAAAGAAAACAGAAAGACAAGATAGCTTAAAAGAACAGTGAGAATGGAAATAAAGATTTTTCATTTATAAAATTTTAGGCAAGGAACATGCATACACATATCTAATAATAACTCAAAACTAGGAATCTTGTCTAGGTTTGTGGGTGGGTGTGGAGGGTAGGGATTTGGAGAAATCATAGTATAACACAATATAAAATCTTTGTCAAGTGTGATCAAGGGAAAATTGAAAATACAAAAAAAATAGACATAAAAGATGCCTTGCAAATAAGAAATTATTTGTGTGAGACTGCTTTTCATAAAACTAATAAGTTGAAAACCTTATGCAATATTATTTATATGGTTTGAATCTGAAATGCATCCCATAGTTTCATGTTTTGAACATTTGTTTCCTGGCTGATGACACTGCTTGTGGGGCCTATAGGAAATGGGGGCTTGCTAGCAGAAGTAGTTTGTTAGGGGAGAGCCTCTGGATCTTGGCTGGCTCTCTTCTTATTGGGCAGCTCTAATATGTGTGGCCTCCGCCACACTCGGCCACAAACTGAGCTGTTCCACCAAACCTCCCCATATGACAGAAGGAGAGCCGTGTAACTGAGCCAAACAAGCGTCCCCTTCTTCAGTGTAGCTGTACGGTAGCATGGCCCTAGCAATGAGAAAGTAACTAACACAGCCTAACTTCAAAAATAAAGTCTTAACATAGTACTACTAATAAAATTTAAAATATTCTATTATGTTATAGCAATGTTATATTATATTGCATTATTTATCATCTAAAATATTATAGATATTAAAATTTATTAAGGATTTCATTACTCAATTTTTGTTACATATGTATCTGAAGCTATGTACCTATCATAAACTAGACAAATAATTTTCTCTTCTGTGGGTTTTGAACTTAAGATATTTGTGAAGTCAAAATGTAATGAATGTAGAAATCTTTACTCTTGTTTAAGCGAACTTGTATATGAACACCATATACTCATATTCTGTGGAATAGAAGAATCTGTATAATTAAGGTCTTAATAAAATAAAATTCTTTCTATGCAAAGCAATTTGGTTATTTTCAGTATTTATCATTGATCAATTTGATATATGTTGGAAAACATCAGTCCGTTACAGAAAACCTATATGCATTTTAATACACTAGTAAATACCTAGAAGCTAATAAACTAGGAGGAAAATGAAGCAAACGCTTTTGCTTGAAACAGATTTCCACATTGACTTGGGAAGTATGCGATATTAAGTTTGTAATATGGTTCACATAGAGCACACACCAGTGCATTATGCAAGGTTGAAATGTGTAAACAGCAAAATGGAAACCATTGTTGGGTTGATAGAGTTTTAGCAGAAACCAGGGCACAGAAGAGAGAAGGACGAGGAATGACCCAGAGGACTTGTGCTGGTTTATGAGTTCAACAATACATAAATAATTGGCTTTTGTGGTGACAAGCAAATAACTTTCCCCTGTTTTCATTAGAGAATACTAACTGTATGAAGTAATGGGTTTCACAAGGCACTGTGATTGTGCTTTCCTCTCCACTAACCATGCCTGCCCTTCTTCCCAGCTGCTGCTCCTCTTACCGTTGCTTAATATGATCCCATTTCTGCTTTCATGATACATTAACCCCATCACTAAAACAATAATCTCCAATTCAATCCATTCTCTTTTAAAATACATTATTCATTTCCTTAAAGGGCTGAATAGTGTTTAATTTTATTTATATGTCACACTGTATTCTCTGTCTATTGATGGGCAATCATGTTGATTCCATGGCTTGTCTTTTATAAATAATATTGCAATTCACATGGGGATGCAGGGATCTCTATCATATGGTAACTTTGATTCCTCTAGCACATATTCAGGATTGGTATAGGTGGATCAAGGTAATTCTACTTTTAGTTTTTTTGAGTGGTCTCTACACCTATTTCCATAGTTGCTACACTATGTTACCTAGAAATTAGTAAAATAGCAATATGTATTCCTTATAATTTGCATCTTTGTCCACATCTGTTGTTGTTTTTAGTTTTATTTATGTGTATGAGTCTATAGCCTGTATGTACGTAAATGCACTCATGCCAGGCAATATCCCTGGAAGTCAGAAGAGGGCGCCAGAGTCCCCTGGAACTGTAGTTATGGACTGTTGTTTGCCACTATGTGAGTGCTTGGAATCGAACCTGGGTTCTCTGCATGAGCAGCCAGTGGTCTTAACCTCTGAGCCATCTCTCCAGCCCACTCTCTTGTTTTGTTTTGTTTTGTTTTGTTTTGTTTTGTTTTGTTTTGTTTGGTTTGGTTTGGTTTGGTTTGGTTTGGTTTGGTTTGGTTTGGTTTTTATGACAGCCATTGCCACAGAGATGCATTAGAATCTCAGTACAATTTTGATTTGCATTTGCTCAAAAGCTAAAATGTTGAATTTTATCATGCATTCATTACTCTTTTAAAATTCTTCATTTGAAAAGTGGTGAGTTTGTTGTTTCATTTATTGACTTATTTATTCCTTTAGTGGTTAATTATTTTGTTCTCTCTATGCTGTAGATTATTTATTGAAAGGATAATTCTGATTTGTTTAGTGTATTAAAGATATTTTTTCCTGGGGCTGGAGAGATGGCCTAGCGGTTAAGAGCGCCGACCGCTCTTACAGAGGACCCGGGTTCGATCCCCAGCACCCACATGGTGGCTGAAAACCATCTGAAATTCCAGTTCCAGGAGAACTCCAGTTCCAGGGGAATCCGACACCCTCTTCTGACCTCCGCAGCATTGCACGACACTGGTGCACAAACCTGCATGCAGACAGTACATTGATACACATACAGAAATAAATAAAAAGTTTTAAAAAGATACTTTTTCCTTTTCTCTCCATATTCGGTTTTGATGATAAATCAGTCCACATAACTCATACTGCTATTGCTCTGAATGTAATGTATCTTCTTTCTTCTCACTATTTAGGGTATCTTTCTCATCTTTGAAATTCATTGGTAATTTGATTATGATATCCCGAACTGTAATGTCATTGTATAATTTTCTATAATTTTTTCACTGAATTTATGTAAATGTCCAAATCTTGTCTGTCAAATTATTCCTTTCTTGTTTTTCTAGAATTTCAGCTACATGTAAGTGATATGTGTGTGTGTGTGTATGAATTCACTGAGCCTTTTTCCATTTCTGTTTTTTTTTCATTTTTTTAGTATTTTATTTATTATTTTTACTTTATGTCTCCAAGTGTATTGCCTGCATGTATGTAAGTGTACCCACATCGTGCAATGCCTATAGAATGTCAGATGCCCCTGGAACTGTATTTAGTTGCCATGTGGATGCTGGGAATCGAACTAGGTTTCCCTCCTCTTAACCTCTGAGCCATCTCTCCAGCCTTTCATTTCTATTTTTCTACTTTTATTTCCTACACTCAGACTGGGTAATTTCAGTTGCAGTGTATGACTCTCTTCTATAGTCTCTAATCTGCTATTAAACACATCGAACATAATAACTCCTTTAAAGCCTCTGACTGCTATTTCTAACATTTTGACTGCCTTAGAACTTCTTGTATTACATTTGACATTTACTGATAGTGGGTCATAGTTTGTCCTTTTTATGAAGTCTAAAACTTTTCACTGCCCATAATTTAGTATGGGAGAAAGCATAGAAACTAAATTGTATTAAATTCTTTTTTTTTTTTTTTTTNCCTGGAGAATTGTCTTTATAAAATTTGGTGCACCAGAGTTTGGTACATATATATTCATAATTGTGAAATCTTCTTGGTGAATTGTTTCTTTGATAAAAATGTAATGGCCTTCTTTGTCTCTTCTTATTTCTTTTACTTTGAAGTCTATTTCGTCTGATATTAAAATAGCAACACCTGCTTTCTTTTGGTACCATTTGCTTGGAATATTTTTTTTTCCATCCTTTCACTTTAAGGTGGTGCCTATCCTTGAAGGTAAGATGCATTTCTTGTAGATAGCATATCGATGATTTTTGTTTCTAAATCCAATCTCCCAGTCTATGTCTTTTTTTTTTTTTTTTGTCTTTTTGAGACGGGTTCTCCCTATAGCCCCAGCTGGCCTGGAACTCACTCTGTAGACCAGGCTGGCCTTGAACTCACAGAGATCTGCCTTCCTCTGCCTCCAGAGGGCTAGGAATAAAGGTGTGCACCACCATGCCTGGCTTCATTATATTCTTCTGAAACTACTTTTTTTCTAATATAGTAAAAGCTTAAAATTGTGGCCAATATCTTTGGCCCCATGAAGATTTTGCTTACTATTTTTTTATATACTGTTTTAATATCTGTCATTTTAATGACTGATCTTATGCTAAATCCAGCTGAGATAAGTGGGAATAGATGGAGGAAGAAACATGAACCACTCATTAATTTAGGTACTTTAAAACAAGCCATAGTCACCCTGATCCTTGTGTTTGCTCTGCACAGTTTTAGCTGCTTGAGGCTAGTTACAGTTTAGAAACATTGGATCGAAAAAAAAAATCCCAGAAATGATAAATGAATACATTTAAATACTTTTATTACAAGTTTTATTAGAAGTTTTCTATTTTGTTATTAATGTTTTTAATCTCTTACTGTATCTAACTTATAAATTAAACTGTATCAACTATATCTTAGGTAGTAATGTACAAAGGATAATGTCCTTTATATAGATTTGTTTCTATCTGTTGTTTCAAGCATCTATGAGAGTGCTTAGATTTATCTCCTGTGGGCCAGGAGAGATTACTGCACACTTAAACTGAAAGAGAGGAGAACAAAGCAAGCCTGGTTGTTCCATTGTCCAGAGCACCAATACACTGCTGAGTTTGACACACACCTCCCGTTGTCCTGCCCAGAACAGCTGTACATTCTTCCCTTTCATTTTATTCTACTAACACCTAGCAGTAGAGCCTAAGTTGTATAAAGTCTCAAAGCTTCTGCAATTGCTATTTACCACAGCATGGATACTCTTACAGATGATATCTTCTCAATGCTACTCACCTGTTACTCAAAAAACCTGGCCTGATTCTATCAACAAAGTTAAATCCTCAATCCTGAAATTTTCTACAATGCATTTTTAATGCATGCATCTATTTTGTTCGCTATATAAACTCTCTAGAGAAAGAATTCTAATCTGTTTAGTTAATAACTACTTTTTGCAGCAATGCACAAAGCCTTGCTCTAAATTCTGAGGTTCTACCAATGTAAACAATAGAAATGATTTCTCATCTCATAGCTTTCCAGAGCCTATATCCAGAATTTTTATTACAGTTTTCTTTATTATATTCTACATATTTTTTTTCAAAGATACAGTAAGTGCTAACCAAGTAACCCGTCTAAACCATGATGAAATTAAGGCTGGTTCTCAACGAAAAGAGTAGAAGCCAAGGGGCTGTGGATGTAGTGCAGTTGGCGGAGTGCTTACCTAGCATGCAGGAAGCCCTGGGCTTCCTCCCAGCACTTCATGCCCTAGGAGTGGTGGCACACAACTATAAATCCAGCACCTGAGGGGAAGAAGCATGAGGATTTGAAGTTCAAGGTTACCCATAGTGAGTTCAAGGCTACCCTGAGCTACATGAAACCCTAGAGAGAGATCTTTTTAAAATCTTTTTATTGAAGTTTTATGCATTTCATACATTTCTTCATTAAATTTAGACCCATTCAGCCTTCCTTGTCCCACACCCTGCCAAAGCTCATGCATTATGCCATACATACATGTCTTGCATGACTTTCTCAGTCTTTTTAAATTTTTCAGTGCAGAAGTTTACTGTTTTGAGAAGAAATTTACTTTTTTCAGTGAGTTCTTTGACCCAGTATTTTTGTTGTTGTTTATTCCAATTTGTATCATATGTGT